>JBBPBQ010000003.1:14255478-14274979 GCA_037974755.1 Cicer yamashitae
AATTAAAAAAAAAAAAAAAACCCATCAAATAATGCCCATTAAAGACAACATATTTGTCAATAAAACTTTACCAAAATCTAAGATTTCTTCAATGTTTTGATACCAATCTTGCTTTAACATCAACAACTTTCATTAAGTATGAAAAAGATAGAGTCAAGTGCATTATTCAAATTATCCTCATCATCAAACTCAAGAATATATGCTATCAAAGCATTTGTTGAAGATTTTTCAAGAAAACCAACAACATTTGGTGACAAAAAAAATTATTTCTAACCAAATTGACATTGAAAAAACTGCAAGCAAAGATCTTGCATTTGAATTGTAGACTCTAGATTCAGCACTTAACAAAAAAAACAAGATTGTTCATGTTTCTAGAAAAAAATAATAATAATTTGATTCTCAATTAGAAGTTCAAGCTAATTACTAAGTAGTTACGCATGCGATTTTGTTCAAAAGAAAGAGAAAAAAAAAAGACGAAAAGATCTTGCATGGAGGTGTAAATTTGATTCAACATCTGCTACAAAAAAAAAGAGGGAGAAACAAGATTGCATTAGAATATTTCTTGTTCATATTTCAAGAGAAGAATAAATATTTCAAAAAAATCTTTTAGTTGGTATTTTTTTGTGTTCAAAAGTTTTTTAGTCAGTGTATTTCTGACGTTCAAAGATCTTTTAGCCGATGTATTTTCGGCATTCAAAATCTTTTAGCCAAATTATTTTTGGCATTTTAAAATGGTTTAGTCGATGTATTTCGATATTTCATATTTTTTGTAATCTAGCTTGATGGGGATGTTGGATATTTTAGTTGGTTAATTAGTTAAGTTGGTTGGTTAGTTACACTAGTTAGTTAGTTATTTTACACCAGTTAGTTGTTTATCTAATTGACTATATAAATGTTTGTAACTCTTGATATAATTAATTATCTCTGTTATTAATGACTTAAATCAAAAATCGTAATATAAACACCCATCATTTTTATACACGCACCAAGCTCAATAGTGTTGGGCGTGAATGAGTATATTAAGAAAAACTCAAGTCCCACATTGAAAATTGATAGAGCTTTAAAAGACTTTATAAAGAGTAACACCCCTCACCTTACAAACCAATTTTGTAGAGATGAGTTAGACCCAATATAAAACCTAAGAATCTATATTTGTGTAAATTGATATTTAGTGGATTTTTAAATATCCACATATAATAGCGGATATCCACGAATATTATCTTCTAAATAAAAAAAATTATTTTTTTTTTTACAATTATGTAAAATTTTTCCTCCTATTTAGTCAATACAAAAAAGTAATCAAGCATAAAAATATTAATACATTAGCACATAAATAAAATGTATCACAAAATCTCAACATAAAAAATGTATACATTAACACATAAATACATTTTTTACAATATAGTATTTTTATTAATTGATACGGATATCTCTATATATGAATACGATTACATTTATTTATGTATCCATTAAATTGTTTATGTCATATTATTCATGAATATTCGTTAAATTTCCTGTGTCATGTCTATTGCAGATTTTATCTCCAGATATTCAAATATACATATTTGTTTTTCTTCATCTCTATATCCAATATGAAAAACATTCTTCTAATTAATTGGGCCTCTATCAGAAATTCCAAAACTAAAAAATAAAAAACTTTATTTCTAAACTATGCCTCTGACTAAAAAATGAGTATACAAATAGTCGAGAATTGAATTTTATATCCCACATTTTAATATTTTACTATGAATATTTCAATATACACTTGCAAACAATATAAAAGTAAAAAAAAAGTCAGAGTTTCTGTGCATATCCCCTCTTTCAAAAATTCAAGAAAAGTATTTTCTTTTTCTTTGTTTTAATTACAAAAAATAAATAAATTGAGAATGTGCAACTGAATTATTTATAAGCCGAAAGTTTCTAATTTTTTTAATATAATAATTTTCTTTGTTTGTAAATGTGTATTGAAAATAAAAAAAAAAAATCTGATATGTAAAATGTTTTATCTATTTTTTGGTGTGTTTCGAAAATTTTTTCAAACAAAATTTTGTGTATAAATTTTTTTCCTTTGTTTTCATAGTTTGTGGGTGTGAGAGTTGGGAATTTTTCACTATGTTAGTATGTCAAAAAAAAAATATTTTTGAAACAGTATTTTTGTCAAAATTAGATTTTTCAAAAAGTAAGGGAATAGGAGTTAAATTGTACGGGTATGAAATCAATTCAATTCTCTAGATAGCCACACAACATCGATACGTTGAATTCAAGCCAAAAATAAGAAGAACGAAGAAAAAAAGGCTAGGCATAGAAAAACCAACTAAAAAAATGAAATGAAAATTAGATACCTTGTATTAAAATATGGTATACTGAAATCACAACTTGACTAACAAAGAGACTAATTAATTTAGTTGGACACGAGGGTAAGTGTTGGAAAAAGATGTTGCACATTGGGTAAATTGAGAATGTTAAAAGTGCACATTGGGTAAATTGAGAATGTTAAAAGTGTTTATTAGCAAGGTGTGGTGATTGAACTTTTGGATCATGGATCCCCCAAACTAGAGCTGGACAAATGGTCGGGTCCGGACGGATTCGGGTCTAAATATTCAATCCAGTCCAAACCGCGATTGGTAATCTCAAGCCCAATTTCAACCGTTTTTTAAATCGGGTTTGTTGATTTTCGAGTTACGGCTTGATCGGTTTTGCGGGTCGGGTAAACCGGTTTCAATTTGTATGTGCGTTTGCGAAGCATCTTTTCTCCATTTACAGTTGAAGAGAAGAAAAAGGAAAAAAGAAGGAGGGTATTAATGTCGACAGAACCGATGGTGGTGGCTTCGAAACAGAATCGCTGGAGTTGGTGGAGGTGTGTTGAGGCTTTGCGCAGGAAGAATCGGTGGCGGTGACTTCGAAACATAAACGCTGGAGTTGGTGGTGGTGGCTTCGAAGCAGAAACGGTGGAGGTGGTGGTGGTTTATTGTTGAATGTTGAGTGAGTCGTGAGTGTATGAGTTGTGAGTGAGAGTGATGAGATGAAAATTTTAGGGTTTCAAATTAATAGTGAGAGCGGTGAAAGTGGGTTTACTTTGGATTTGGACATTTTTTTTTTGTTTTTCTGGATTGGGGAAAGCCTCTTAGATTTTTCGACAACAGCCTAGTATTTTAAAATATAATATTATTAATTTGAAACGGGCAGGTCCGGGTATCTGTGGTCCAAAAATTCTTAACCGAACCCGCCCGTTATAAATCATACGGACCCGTTTTCGTTGACCAGCATACCTGCGGACCCGCTCTTGCCCTCCCGTTACAAAAATTGGGCCGCGGGTGGTTCGATTTGTTTCGGGCTGGAGGTTTTTGTCCAGTCCTATCCCAAACTACTAATACTGAATATGAAAAATATTCCTCCAATCGAACACGTGTAAAAAATTTCAATAATATCGAGGTTGGTCCAACATATAACATATTTTGAAGTTTAAAATGAAGATTAAAATCGGCCGTTTATGTAAAGAGTTAGTAACATAAAAATTAAAATTTATAAAATTAAAAAAATTGTAAGGAAATTAAACATGTAACGATTATTTATATAAATACTAAGTTAGTGATTAATTTATATAAAATTTTAATTATTTTATCACTTTCAAAAAACACAATAATTGAAAAATACTACTATGATATGAGTTAGGGGTGAACAAGACCCGTTTCCTGCGAATCCATCTTGTCCCGTAAATAATGGGACGGGTCTAACCCGGTCCAAAAAAATTAAGAACAAGGTAGAAAAAGACCGAGTTCGGGCTATTCCTCGGGTTACCCGTCCTGTCCCAAATTAATTTAAGGAGAAATAATTATTTTTTGTTATTATTTTAGGTTATTATTGATTCACCCTCTCTATAAAATTAATCACTAACTTAGTATTTATAGTTTGTTAAACAATATTATGAGTTATTACTCTTGAATAAATTGACAAATGGTAATCATATGTGACTTATTACTCTTGAATAAATTGACAAATGGTAACCATATGTGACTTATTATGAGTTTCTTTATGTTTAATTTTTTTTTATAAAAAAAAGTTTAAGAATTACTATTTGGCGTCTCGTCTTGGGACCAACCCGGTTTCGTCTTTATCTCGTTTCGTTCTTAATGAATTTGCAACTCATCGAATTTGATCGGGTTAAATGACAGACTACGATTTAAAATTTGACCAGATCAAATATAAAATCGAGTAAAAAACACACCAAACTCGATATAATCCGTCTTTTGTACACTCCTAATACGAGCTAGCTAAAACACGAACACGCTTCATTGTATATATAGTTCATTGTGTTTTATTGTACAATGTTTGCTTTAATTTGATTCGCTTGTTCCAATTTTATAATATCTAAATAATTTGAATTATTAAATTTTAGTTTTATTTTTTAATATTTTATTCATTTAAGTAAGATAGTAAAAATAAGATGCATGTTTTGTAATTGATAGTGTCAATTTATTTTTATCAACAGAAATATTATATATATATATATATATATATATATATATATTATTCTAAACATATATATAATTACTAACATTATTTTTCTTATATTTTTTTAAACAAATTCATTCTTAGTTCTTTCTATGTGAAAATGGATGATTGTGCAAAATCATAAAACTTGGAATATAGTAATGTGTATGAAATATTATATTTATATTAAAAAAGATAAGATACATAATAAATGAGTTGTGTTAGTTATCTTGCGGCAACCAAAAAATGGGAAGGTGAGTAGTGTTTATTTTTGTAATAGGAAAGTGGGTAGTTTGTGTTGAGAGTGGATAGTATTTTTTGTTATTTAATTTTTTTTTTAATCTTATAAGAGAGACGATAAATTCTACTATAATTAAGACGTTCAATTTAACAACATCGATATTTTTTGTTATTTAAAATTTTAAAAGTATATAAAGAAGTTATAAGATTAAAATAATTTTAATGATTAATTGAGAGAAAAATATAAGAAGTTATATATCAAGGTCGACTTAATGGTAAGATCACCAAGAAAATTACTATAGACATCTAAAAACAATTTACTTAATAAAAATGTCTCAAAATATCTATAAATAAAACGCCTCAAAATAAATTTACTTAATAAAAAGGTATTATATTTTAATATTTTCAAAATTAAAATTAGTAAAATCTTATCTAATATTAATTTTATCTCAACTAATATTAAATCAATTGACTTTATCTTCTATTGAAAAATAAATATCATACAAAATCAAATATATTAGTTTAACAAGTGATTTATATAAGTGAATTTATATTCTAAAGTACCTAAAAAATACTTTTTGATAACAAATTTAGTAATTACTAAAATGATTTTAAAAGACTTCAAATTAAAATTCATTTTAGTGCCTCCATATGTGGTTAGTGGATCCATATATAAGCTATTAGTTGAAATTCTACTTCAACTAGTATCTCAATAAAAGCTATAAGTTGGTGTTATAAGTTTGTTTGTCAAACACCCCTCATATGCCAAAACAAGGTTATAAGCTACTTATAAGCCAACTTCTTGGTCTTACCATACAAAATCTTAAACAGAATCTTAAGCTTGTACAACAGTCCTTTCTTCTTAAATGCTCCAAAAATCGTCTTCTTGAAACCCTTTCATAATTACATATGAACCCCTATTTTCAAGAATGATAACATATTTCTAATCTTGCAATATAGTCAATTATAGAGTAGTAACAACCCTAGAACTAGAAAGGACACTTCCTTTTTGACCTTTGATGTGCATTCGATCGATATCCCCTCAATAAGTCGCGTCTAGAATAATTACCACAACAAGACATTTTGACTCTTGTTGTTTCTCAATCAAAGACCTAAATACACAAGACTTGAACCATAAAAAAATGTTTAATCTTGATTATGATCGTGTATGTATGAACAATGAAGAATAAATAAAAGTGTTTTCTTCTAAAATGACGGTTTAGAATTATATTTAGTATTGTAAGATATTTCAAATGATTTAAATATAATATTTTTACTTACAAACATTCTCAAACTTATAATTTCATCAACTTATACATTTAATTGAAAAATCTTCCTAAACTCAATGCTTAAAATTAGGTGTTATATGACATTTTCTACGGCGTTAGCTCTAATCTGGTACCATATTTGTCTTTTAGCGTCATGATCCTTATCCACCATGAATTGTGTTGAAATTGAGTTTTTTACTATTTAAATTTTTCTATCTTTAGTTGTATTTAAATTGGCATTAACTCTTAGCTCAACTTGATTGATTGAATCAAAATTGAAACCTTATTGAATCATTCAACCAATATATTTTTGTACAAAGTATTAATCTTTATCTTGGTTAATTGCAATATCTTTTTGTATAAAACATTTTCTATAAGTAATTACAAAAATTAATCTCTCGAGTTAAATAGAATTACGATGAATAGTAAAATTCTCTCAAAAAATTTAATAGTATTGTATTTTCAAGACTGAATTCAACACAAAGATTTTTAGTTAAGCAAAGAAACTTATATCATCTTATCTAAGTGTTGTTAATTAGGTAAATAGATTATGGTAGTTATGATTAAAAAAATGAGTTGAAGGATGGCGGTGTGTATATTTTCGTTAGTATTCTAAGTTTCTCAAAGTGAGGGTTAATTCGTCGTTTTACTCTCCTTTGTCTGCAGTGGTCACGTGCGGTCTAAGGTATTTCCATCGTGTTTTTCATTTCTCCTCTTGCAAATCCACTCACTTCCAGGCCTTGTTTGTGCCACTGCACAAAACAAAACTATTTTAAATCAATATATAAACTGACACGTTACAAATAATATAATATATATATATATATATATATATATAACTGGCAAAAACCCTCCTAACCATTACTGAATAAACAAACCCAAATTTCCGTCAAAAGTCTCCACTGAATGCACACTCATTTAATTATTAAAAAATAAAAATTGAACATGGGAACATATTTGTAATTGAAAAATGAAACTCTAAGAAAATTTTCACACTGAAATGATAAATCGATTTAACTATTGGTAGGAGTGTTTGCAAGCCGGATTGAGTTGGTTTTGACTAATTAAATTTAACTGATTTAGATTAGATATTTTTTATAAATCTGAACCAATTCAACTTGATGATCATCAAGTTAATTTGATTTGCGTCAATGATTCCGTAGGACATGACTTTTTAAAACAATTAAAAAATTAGTATAATTATGTAACTTTTTCTTTTTCAAAAAATTTAACACTTATTAAATTCAACAAATTAAAATTTTAGCATTTAAATTTAATTAAAACACTTTTACATCAATGCATAAAATTCATTTTTTTTATAGGCCAATGTATAAAAATCTTAATTTATATTAACAAAAATTTAAAAATTCACAATTTTTCTAAACGCATTAGGTTCATAGGTAGAAATTTTTTCTAAACGCATTAGGTTCATAGGTAGAAAATTCAAAATCAGATATACCAATCAAACCACATCATGTATGAATGAGTTGGTTTAAGTTGAACCTATATATGAACAAATTCAAATAAAATACGAGTTGAGTTGATTTGAGATGAACGGATTTAAGGTCACTTGAGGAAGTGAACCCTAACTAATGAATTACATTTTTATTTAAAATTTGAACATAATTACCCCATTTTTTTTGTAGTTGTTCAAATTCTTGCCGTAGAGCTCCTCCAATGTTCATATTTTTTTTCCTTTGAGCTCCTCCATTATCGATACATTAACTATTTTTATGTCAAAATACTTTTATCTTACACATTTTTAGCCCAAAAAAATAAATATAGTAAAGAACAAATATAAATTCTCTCATTTGAGGATTTAGAAATACAAATGGAGAAAATAAAATAGTTTACTCTTTTAAAAATATATTTTAAAAGATTACGAATTTTTAAGTATTTTTTATTTTATTTATATATTTTTCTTAATATGTATGAAATAATTAAATGACTCAGTTATTTTAGAAATGAGTGAGTACTTTTTTTTTCTTACTTATTTACTCATTTTTGTTAACACAAGTGTAAAATAACTTACAAGGTAAGAGTATACTTCTACAAGCGTTTAATATAATAAATATTCTATTTAGAATGAAATATAATAAAAAATAGTATCAGAAAAATTGATATATTTAATTAAAAATTAAGATTAGATACATTAACTTTTTAGATACTGTTTTCATTTATATGTCATTCTAGAATAGTACATATATTTTGTCTAAATGTAAACTATATATATATATATTCTATGATATTTAAGGTCAATGGAATTGTGCAAGTTTCAAGCTAGAATAAGTTGGACTTGGATAGATTCAAATGCAATATTGATGATAATTGTCACTTTGTGCTTGCTAAATTGAAATGATTTTTTCCCCTATGTGATGTTTTCCTTGGAGAAACAATTGGTTTGTTGATGGCTCTCTAGTGGAAGAATGACTTTCAACTTCAAAACATCAATTTTAAATTAGATTGTAAGACGATTGTGGACAGATTCTATGGTGGTTAAGGATGATGTCTTTGAGTTTGATGCTATTATGTGTGATTGTTGACGTCAATTCTCAAATTGTTGAGTTTATTTAAAAACAAACTAATATGGTAGCTCGTGCATTTGCACCGTCCCTTTCTTAAGTTAGTGTCTAAATTTTCATTGATATCCCTAGATGTATTCAACAAATTAAACTATTTAAAGAACTTAGATTTTGAAGAGCTTTTTCTCTTAGACCTAGTTGTCTCCTTCTCTTTGATAACTCTTCCTTTCTTCACTAAAGATGAGTGATTTAACGTCAATTTATGATCTGAAATCACCCATATAAAAAATCAATTTTCTATTCTCTTTTATCTAAATAATTGATTTTTACACATATATAATTTTTCTTTTGTGTTTTTTTCCCATGATTTCGTCTTAGTACGACGTTGTGTTTGTTCATAATCTTGGTTTGACGTTTTGTTTCTCAGTATTCTTGCAATGTTCTTTGGTTTATATTGGAAGATCAACTTCGATCAAGTGTAGAATCAATCGACGACTTTACAGCTTCAAAAATATGAGTACTTCCGACACTTTAATTTTATCATATTTATAAATTTTGTCACGTTTGTAGCATATTGCCGGTTAACTTAAGTACGGTAAACTTATTTACAAATTCGTCCTATTAAATTTTAACAAATTTAAATTATAATATTCTTAATGTAATTTCAATTGAATATTGTTTTTAATAAAAGAAAATGTATAACAACTTATGCTCAATGCAATGCAATGGATGCCTTTGTAAAAACACTTAAATAAAATAACATTTTATAAAAAATTGATTACTAGTAAAAAGGAATTGATGGAGTATATACTTTTGCATTTACTTATTATTATTATCGTTTGACTGGTGCATTTATTATTGTATTTATGAGCAATTTTATTTTCTAGATCTCACCAAGCATACTCACATAAGATTCTCCCTAGTCACCACCACTAGCCCCCTCCTGCAATAATGACTTCCTTTCAATCCACATTTATGACCCTTTTCACTTCCCATTTCGTATTGCACCTTTATTATTACCAACCATTATGAAAATTAAACTTTTATTTCATTCACCAATAGTATTATTTTCTTCACTTCTTTTATTGTTCTTTTGTACTCCATTTTTTATTTTATTTTCTTCTTCTTCTAGGTGTTAATTAATTATCCCTTGTCAGAAACACTATTTACTGTCTCTGCCACAGTCATTTCATTTCATGTGCCATTCACACACACCTAAACTAATGTGCCTCTTCTCCTTTGTCCCTTACACTAATTACTTACTTCTTCTCCATCAACAACAACTATGACTTGTTCTTCTACTACTATCATTATTATTATTATTACTACAATATTTCTTGTTTCATTTGCAAAGTTCAATTGATATAGAAGTTTTCATTTTCATCATCATGGCTACTCCTATAAAAGACCCTTCTTCTAATGTTATGTCTCTTCCACTTCCATCTCCTAAAGCTCCACTAGGGTACCCTGATTTGTATGGAAAGCGCCGTGAAATGGCCAGAATTCAAATGCTTGAAAGAGAGATAAGTTTTCTTGAGGTCAGTTTTTTTAGCTCATGTAGTTTTGCTTTGTACTCTTTTTTATTGTATTCATAAACTTATATGGTTTTGCTGTTTTGAGTAACTGAAATGGAATTCAAAGCTTTGATGGTTTTAAATTGCTGTCGCGGTGCTATGAACCTTTACATTGCGGTAAAATGCAGGAAAATGTGGCCAATATGCCAGAATTGTAATTGCCTTGTGAAGACTTTAAAATCCATAATATTGCGGTAATTATAGTTGTGGATCACAATTTAAAACTATCTCTTAACTTTGAATAATATATTAAATATTTATAGAGAAACACTGAACAAGACATTGAACATGATACTGACACGTAGACATTTGTAATATGTTGTGAAAAATAAGTAATTGTATGTAATCACAAGTGTCAGTGTCATTTTGGTGTTAATATTTGGACCATTGGACATACTTTCGATATAAAGTGTCCATGTTCAACAAATCCTCTTTATTGTTATTATTGAAAATTGGTTGATTGCTTAGTTGGTGATTGTGACATTGCATTTTGTGATCAAATGACCAAGTGCGTGAATGTGATTGTTTTTCAATTTTTACATGATTTTGACACTTTATATATATGATCTAATTGGTTACTTCTTACAGTGATATTTTGGCTTCTGAGGATTGTTTGTTACAGTTTCCTTATCAACATTCAATGATTTTCACAATTATAATTGTCAATTTTAGGAAATTAGCCAGCTGCTAGCATTTATTAAGCATTGGTAATTAAGTTGTGTTCCATGAATGCTAATTAAGTTGAGGGACTCACTTTTCTTGGTTGTAAAACTTACATGGTTATGCAATGACTTATAATTTAGTTATATTAGAAAACCACTAAAAGCTACTTTGTATAAAATTTTCAAATATGCAGTATCTGTAAGGAAGAAAAAGCTGAAATCAACTTGGAATGGTAATGAGTTTTCTAAATAATAGATTTTTCCATAAATATAAAGTATCTTTTTCTGGAATTCTACTTGTTTGAGTAAAGAAGCTTCTCTAGACTATAAACTAATTCAATCGGGGACCAAAAAATAACTATGTAGTACAGACAACGACACTAAACATGATAGTGACACTGGCACATATCTATAAACTATATACTAAATTCGATAGGGCCCCAAAAAATAACTATGCAGTACAGACAATGACACTAAACACGATAGTGACACTGACACGTAAACACCAGTCACACTTTCAATCAGAAGTGTTCGTGTTGTATAGTTACATAGCACTGGCAGCGTTATTTACTACTGTCAAACTTGTTATTTTGCATTGCGGTTGCACAGACATGATTCGATGTAGTTTAATACCATCTCTCTGTTACCTCTTCTGATGTAAAACAAAATTGACTTTCAACTTTTCATCTGGCAGGAAGAGTTAAAATCTTCTGAAGGTTTTCAACCAGCTTCAAAATGCTGCAAAGAGTATGTGTTTATTTTTGAAATTGCTTGTGTCAGTTTTAGATTATGAAACTAAAGAATTTCATTAAAATGCTTGAATTGTTACTCTAGCTATGTCCACTTTGTTGATTTAATTTAATGCAACAATGTTACAGGATTGCTGATTTTGTGATGGCAAACTCAGATCCTCTGTTACCGATGTAAGAATTTATGTGATTGTTGAACTTTATTAGTTTTCGAGAAATTGTGATTCTTATGCATTTTTTCTTTCAATCAGGAGCAAGAAGAACCGCAGGTCGTGTCGCTTATGGAAGTGGCTATGGTACGATTTTCATTTTGTTACTGTATTTATATATATGTATCACAAGTCATAACTATTTTTTGAGTGATGGTTTAATTGGAAGTGCTTATCAAGTGTCCTGGTTCAACAATGGAAATTTCTAATTGAATATTGCAATTTGATATACTAAAACTTGATTGCAAACTTACCTAGATTATACATGTTTTATTTCATATAATAATAATATGACACAATGTCACAAATTACTATTTGTGAAATAAAATGTATGTAGATTTAATTGGTATGTATTGCCAATGTAAAAAAATTTAGTTCTAACGAATAACAAACCGACTTATATGCCTTAAATTGAAAACTATGTCATTTTTTCTATTCCCTCACTCCCTTTAATCCTTCTGTCTCAAATATAAGCATGTTGCGGAATTTTAAGTACAATGTTAGACGACTAAAACAATGAGTGATTTTTTTTGTGTGCAGCCGGATGCGGTGTTTGAACTTGTCATGGGTCTGCTGTTGGTGTTGTGATTGTTTCTCTACTAGCTGTTGCAATTGCAAACAAAGCAAATGCAAATGTAGTAGTTGTGTTCCATCTATAAATTGCTCATTATCAAATTGGTGTTGTTGCTGTGATAAAAAATCACATTGTTGTAAAGAGACTTGTGGTTGCAACAAGTGTTGTTGTAGTCTCCCAGGTTGCAATTTTAAGTGGCCTTTTCCTTCTTGTTGCATTTGCAAATGTTCTTGTTCTTGTACTTGTCCAAGTTTTCCTAAGATTCTCCCTTGTGGTTGTTGTACAAAATGTTGAGATTTTTCTTCTATTGATTTGTGTAATTTTATTTTATTTTTCATTTAAATGAGTTCAATGTATCATTTAGTATATATGTTTTTGTTCATGAAATTCATTTTTGTTTTTGTGATATACATTTGGGAATTGGGAATTGCATGCATATTTTAGTTAAGCCCAATAAACAATTGTGGTTAGTAGTTGTGTAAAGCCGGATGGGTCTAATATCTATATTGGATTCAAAAATATATTTTTAGTGTTTAAAGTTTAACTTAATTTCTGCTATAATTTAAGTTTATTTTATCTTGATTTGATATTTTAAGTTACATTTTGTTTGCACCGTTAGTCATTTATCTCAATTTTGACAACAATTAGTTCAATTGAAAACTTCTAATCATTTCAAGTTCTATCAAATGCTGTAATAATATGTCTCTCATACTAATCATTTAGAAAACATTCATCAAATCTTATAAATGATATATATTTCTTGATTTTCTCTATAATAATTTAAACACACGTATAATTTTAATAACAAAGTAATAAAGGTTTATCCACGTAAGCAATGTACTTTCACATGAAAAGTAAGTTATAATTTTAATAACAAAGTAATAAAGGTTTATCCACGTAATTAATGTACTTTCACGTGAAAAGTAACTTAGACAGTCAACTTGTTACAATGTATCAATTAGATCTTAACATTTTATGACACTAATTCGAGAAAATCTTCAAAGTTAAAGAATTGCATGTGTAATTTAAAATATATTAAAGACTAATAATTAAACTTGAAACTTAGATCTCTTAGGAAATCCCCCAAATTCACATGTCATGTTTTTGTAGACCATTTTAGATTGAAATAAGACAGTAGAAAAGAGTACATACAAATAAATTAGTTAAACTTGTTAGTTGTACTCATTGACTATATAAGTTTTATTATAATTTTCAATATGTATTCTCATTATTAATGTAATTTTCATATTAATTATATTTTTCTATATTTTTCGCATCAATGATTTCTATCAAAGATTGTAATATGATATCAAATGTAATTATTAATTCCACTACATTATATCAAAACAAAATTTTGTGATTCATCTTTCTCGTTTTTTTCCTATTCACCATTCACCACTTCTCGATCAATTAAAACAAAATGGCAAAGGGTTGCTCCAGCAACAACTATGAGGTTAGAAAACAAAGACTTGAAGTAAACAAGAAGAGATGAAGAAGAACAAAAAAATGATACTTTGGTGGAAGAAGAACATATGCACACATCCAAAGCAACAAAAGAATCAAAGGCTCAACAAAACAAAGAATCAAGAACAACAAATTTATCAACTCAAATAAGAAATTCAAAGTTTGAAAAGTTGTCTCAAAGTTTCAATATAAAAAACGCAAAGTTATTTCTAAGATGATAAAAACAAAAGAACAAGATAGTTCTGCATATATAAGGAGGTTTTAGCTTAATATTTTTTAGTCAAATTAACATTTTATCTTCTATTCATAAAAATAATAGATGATTAAATAAATTTCATTCTTTTATAGCCTAATTGATGTTTTAGTTTCTATCCATGAAAAACATTAGATGATTAAGCAATTTTTTTTTTGCCTAATTGACATTTTAACTTCTATTCATAAAAATAATGGATGATTATGCAAATTTCATTTTTTTATTCTAAATTGACATTTTGGTTTCGATCAATGAAAAAGAAAAAGAATAGATGGTTAAGCATTGTTTTTTTTTGCCTAATTGACATTTTAGTTTCTATTCATAAAAATAATGAATGATTAAGAAAATTTCATTTTTTTTAGTCTCATTGACATTTTAATTTCTATCCATGAAAAACAATAGATGGTTAAGTATTTTTTTGTTGTTGTCTAATTGACATTTTAACTTCTATTCATAAATATAATAGATGATTAATCAAATTTCATTATTTTAGCCTAATTGACATTTTAGTTTCTATCCATGAAAAACAATAGATGGATAACCAAATTTCATTTGTTTTAGCCTTATAAGAAAATTAGCTTCTATCGATAAAGACAATGATAACTAATCAAAATTCATTTCTTTTGGTCTAATTAATGTTTTCGCTTCAATTCCAAAAGATAATGAACGACTAAACATATTTCATGTTTTTAATTGATATATTTTCGATGTTTCATATTCTTTTCAACCGATTATTTTTCGACGTTTCTTTTTGGATTGTCTAAATTGAAAGTGCATTAAATACATTCATGTTTAAAGAAAGATATTGGACAAACAAACAAATTAGTTACACTTGTTATTAGTAGTTAAACTTGTTAGTGGCACACATTGATGGTATACTTTTTACTATAACTCTTGATGTAATCACCATTTATATCATCAATGTATTTTTATATTATAGTTTTCTATTTTTCACTATTAGAAATTAATTTTTTACCTATAAATTTGAGTTAAAAAATCTGTATGAAAGACACATGTTATCTACGGATTTTCTTGTGGAATGATTCCCCACGTGAATCCTTCATGGACAATAATTTACTGAGAAATTCATCAAAACATGATAAAATCAATTTTACATATTCACAATTTATTTAAATTCCTCCAAAATTGAAATCAATCATACACTTATATATAAATAGATTTTAAAATCAATAATTATGATGATTGATTGTAGTTACAGTTAAGAATTTTGATGCTTGATTTTCGTTTGTTCGCTTTGTTGTTACAATATGTATAAAAGTTTGATTTGATTAACAATTTTTTTTAATTTTATAAAAAAAATAAATTATTTTGAAGGAAAACAATGAATATTGTGTTTTTATTGTGCAGTTTTTTCAAATTTCAAATTTAATTATTTAGTTATTTTGAAGTTTGAAATATTTATTTTTTAAAGTAGATATTATTATATTGTCGCACATAACTTACTTGCTTATGGCATGAGTTTATACTCTAGTGTTCAAGGATCAGGTCTATAATATAAGTTACTTTCATCAATTGTACAAAACACATTCGTCTTTATTTTAGAAAATATGATTGGTGTATAAATTTTTCAATACAGAGCTATATTATCTCTTAAGAATGTCATTGTTGAATTGATCAATTGTTATATGTTGGCTTTAATTAAAGTTGTGAAGAAAATATATAACGGAACATTGATTTCCACACTTACGAAATATTTAGAGATTGATGATTATCTAGATATTGTGCACACTTCAAAATTTTGAAACACATTTTAATTTAAAGCTTCCAAATCACATGTTAAAAGCAAACGTTAAATTTATAAATTTTTGTTTTTTAATTATGCTTAAAATATATATTGTTATTTTTCTAAGAAGCAATTTATTATATGGTTATTAATTTATTATCGTGTTTTTATTCATAATTGGTATTCGTGCATCGCACAAGTAGACATCTAGTATAATAAAGATTTAAATATAATTTTAGTACTTTATTTTTATCTAATATTCGATTGAATCTTTATCTATTTATTTTGATCTTTTATTTTTTAAATGGTGTATTTTAGTTCTTATCATAATCAAAACATAAAAAAAGTTATAACAATATTTTGTTATTGGAATATCTTCTAACACTTATTAATATGTATTGAATATAATATTCTTTCAAAAAACATCTATTTAACTCAATAATAGGCTTGTATTTGAAAAATTCTTCTTCAATGCTTTGAAAATACGTAGACTTTTTGAAATGAATAACATTTATTAGAGTTTGCTATATTTTCACCTCATTCTTATTAAAATTGTATATTTAACTTTAAAATTGATTCAATATTTGATCTCAATAGTTCATGACAATAATTATACAGTTATTTAAAAAGTTATGATGAAAAAGACTAACATACACCACTTATAAAAGATAAATGACCAAAATGAATTAAAAAAAAAGACCAAAAACGAATATTAGTTAAAAGATAAAGGACCAAAACTATATTTAAGCGTTTTCATTAATAAAAAATGAAGCATTTTTAGAAGTCAAGAATGAAGTAGCTAAAATATCACTAGAAGGGGGGGTTGAATAGAGATATTGGGGTTTTTAAATTTTCTTTTGAATGTGTATCCTCTATGAGAGGATGAAGATCAGAGTATGGTAATTTAAAAACTTTAATACACAGTTAAATATAGAGAAGAGAGTTTAGAGAATGACACACCAAGATTTATACTGGTTCACCCAATGAAGGCTACGTCCAGTCCTCACAAACTTGTGAGTTTTCACTATGGCTTAAACTGACCTGTCCTCTTTACGGACCTCTTTTCAAAGTGTATATTCCTAGTCTCACCAGGCTTACAATTCCTTTTTCTTTCTGATTACAAATATTACCAAGTGTAGAACAACTTGGAAATTACAGAATAAAAGATTTGAGATTGTAGTATGATCTTTCTTTTTACATGAACTTTCTAAGAGGATATTCTTAAAGATATAGTTTAGGACTAGAGAAAGTGTAAAGAGAGGATGAAAATGATCTTCTTAGCTTTGAGAAAATTACTCTTTGTAAGTAGTTGTTCTATTTTGAGCTGAAGAGATCATCTTCCTTTATAGAGTTTATGAACCTCTATTCTTGAGCAAAATGATGTATATGATCGTTGGAGATTTAAGCAAGTGTCCAAGGTTCTTGGTCTGATTTACAAAAATGCCATCAGCTGTCCTTGACAATATGAGCTCAGGAGGATGAGTCTGTAGTTCATCCTCATACTGAAGTTTTAACCTCCCTTGAGATACGGACTTGAGATGTCTTTTTCCTTTTTGCTTTTCCAATGCTTTCTAGGGTCAGTCTTTTCAGGTTAGGTTCCAGCTTTCTCATTTTGTCTGTTCCCTAGGTAAGAGGATGAATTTTGATATGCTTATCATCCTCTTATCATTGACGATATACTTGTATCCTCTTTTTCTTGTTTTGTCACTTTCACAACTGTTTGTCTTCAATATGACTATGAGTCATAATTTCTGTGATCCCATATATTCTTATGTAAAACGGATCATCCTCATTAATGATTAATTATCTTGAATATCTATCCTCCAGTTCAGAAAATTTGTTGGATTACTTCAAATTCTTCTTCTTATTAGAGAGATGATTAGGAACATGTTTCTTAATTAGAATACACTCAAGAGCACAGATTAGACATTTAAACACAATCATAATCATTAAATAATTTTGTTATCATTAAAACTATTTGAGAGAGATTTTGTCTCAACAAAGAATTGAGAAAATAAGTGGTTTAATTTCTAAAAGTTAAGAATCGAAAAGTTACCATTTATAAAAAAAATAACTACAAAGGATATATTTGTAAAAAAATTGACTATACCATAAAAAAATACGGGATCAATATTTATAACTATTGAATTAAAAAATACGGGATAAATATTTTTTAATGATAAATAAATATAAAAGTTACGCGATAAATATTCTTTTTAGCCAATTAAATAGTGATTAAAAATAACGGAAATCAAACTTGTCGTTGACAT
The DNA here is from genome assembly GCA_037974755.1 of Cicer yamashitae. Taxonomy (NCBI): domain Eukaryota; kingdom Viridiplantae; phylum Streptophyta; class Magnoliopsida; order Fabales; family Fabaceae; genus Cicer; species Cicer yamashitae. The sequence continues at coordinate 14,273,499 of JBBPBQ010000003.1, forward strand.
TGTTATCTTGCCGTTGTTGATTTCGCAAACCCTATCGGCGCAACAAATTAGCTGTCGCCGCCGTAAAGTCTTAAGAGAAAGGAAGGAAAATGTTTTTAAGAGAAAACTTACAATTTGGTTGATTTCAAAGGTTAAGTATGAGATATTTATAGGTAAAATAAGAGAACTTTATAGCTACTTCTAGAACATTCCTAATTAATACATACTTCTAGATATTTTTTACACTTTTCTATATTTAATATAGTTCTATATTTTTCAATAGATATTATGACTTATCTAAACAATTCTAGATTAATCTAAATTTCAAATTATACTTAACATAACTCTCTTAATTTGAAATTTTCTTCTTCACCCTTGGTCTTACTCTTAGTCTCTATCAATCTTTCTTTAGTGTTAACATTTTATTTGCAACTTCTTTGACGACATAGCCCAATGATTGTTCAGTATATACCTCTTCTTCAGGATAACCATTTTTGAATTTTGACTTCACATCAAGTTGATAGATTTCCCATTTTATTTTAGTTTCTCGAATCGTATTCATGTAAAAATCTTCATAATCAACTCCATGTTTTTATTTATATCCTTTGATGATGAGTCCTACTTTGAATTTTTTCACCACTCCATTAGTATTCTTTTTAGCCTTGGGTATAGTTGGTAATTCATGAATGCTGTTCTTCAAAATTGATTCAATATCTTCATTTATGGCTTGTTGTCTTTTGCCTTTTATAGCTTCATCAAAAACTGATGGTTCACTATTTACCTAGAGAAAATATAATTCTTCAGAGTCAAGAGTAACTTCATTAACCCTTTCATAAATGTCATGCATGTCTCTCATCTTTCTTGATCTTTTCCTAGAACTCTCTTATTGAAATGTAGGTGGTGGAGTTGCATCTTGAATCGGTATCTCCAATTGACACATTTTCATTTACCTTCTCATTAAGCTCCACAAAAATCTCTTTGCATCCACACATATGATCACTTACATTATTGTTACCACAAACTATTAGTATCCCTCTCTTCTTCCTTGAGAGTTAGCAACAAAGTAAATTCTTCATTTTCATTATTTTTATCTTTATAATTTTGGTACTCAAATTATTCATAATATAATAATGACTTAAATATATTAAAATTTTAATATTATTTAATATTTATTTTATTTATATATTAAAATAATAATCTTATTTTAGTTTATTTATATAATAAAATTTCTAAAATTAAAATTAAAATTAAAATATTTAAATAAAATTATTTATTTATACAACAATAATTTACATCTTTAAAATATTTAAATACAATATATGATATTTTATTTATTTTAATTTTAATTTTATTATTTATTTTATTTAAAATATTTTTAATATAAAATAAATAAAATTTTAAATATTTTAAAATTTAAAATATTGTTGGATAAAATTAAAATAATTGAAATATTTTAGTTTTAAATATATAAATCAGATAAATTTTAAATAATATTAAAAATG
>JBBPBQ010000003.1:14275413-14305289 GCA_037974755.1 Cicer yamashitae
AAAAAAACATTAAATAAGAAAATTAAATTTTAAATATTTTTTAAAAATTAATTTTAATTTTAGATAATTTAATTTATATATAAAATTAATAAATAAAATAAGTTAAGAAGAATACTACATCGTCAAAAATAGTGGAGACAAAAAAATATCAAAATTTAGTTAATAAAAGGACAAAAAATTTGATGTTAAAAATAAAGAAACTAAAAGTTTATTTTAAATAAATAAAGGGATCAAAAATACATTTAAACTTTTTTATTTTATACATTTATATAGATTAACAGATTTCATTAACTTGACTCAATAACTAAGAAACGTTTAATAGTCAATCAAATTTCATATGTTGTCACTATTTAACATTGTTATTGCTCAATAATAACTAAACACTTATTTGTAAATTGTAATTACGTAATTTCTTTTTATATTTTTCTCCCAGTGCGTTGCACCGGTGTAAAAACTTGTTATTGGCAAAACAATAGTTAATACTGCATTAAACTTTTTTTTTTCTTTCTATATAATGCATTAAACTTCTGAAACAACAAATGAAATTAAAAAAAAATCTGCTAATGTATTCTTGTTGGAAATTCATTTGATGAGTCTGATGGAACAAAAATATGTATGCAGTTAGCCTTTGGAGTCAAAGACTTGGGAGTATTCAAATATTTCCTAGGCGTTGAAAATGCACACTTTCAAAAAGGGAGTCACTGTACCTCAAAAGAAGTATATATTGCTTAGATTTACTTTCAGTAGTAATGTACTTGGTTGCAAACATATCATTACATCATGTATTCCAATACAAGGTTGCACATTAACAATTGACCCTTGTATCATCATGATGTTTCAAGTTATAGGAGATTGGTTAAAGTAAAGAGATTTTGTACTTAATTTCTACTCGGTCTAATATTTCTTTTTTCCATTTAGAACATAAATCAATTTCTTGACAAACCCACTACTACTCATTTCAAGTGTGTTGTGTTGGAAATGATGATGATATTAATAGAACATTGTTGGAAATAATGATGATATTAATGAGAGCTAGTGTTGTGTGAATTGAAAAATAAGGAAGTCCCATATAGGAGGGATAACACACACTAGTAGTGTTTATAAGGCGAAGGTATGGAACTTGGGGTGTGCCCCAAGGGGTACCCCAATTTTGTGAAGGAGGAAGATGCAAAATTGACCACCACACGCGTGTCGCTGCTCGTCTGGCCGAACCTGGGCTTGAGCTTGGACTAAGTGGTGTATTATTTTTTAGTATTCAGAAAATTAAAAAAATATATTTTATTTATTTTAATAATAAATGCTTGCGTTTTTATCTCATTGATACTAATTGCCCTCCACCGAGTCAACATGATCTGGTCAGTTCCTTGCCCCCGATTTTGCGCATCAGTTCTCTGGTCAAACCCTATCTATTCTCTCGTTTTTTTTGGACTCAACATCAGTTTGTTGCTTGGTCAAAAACCTAGGAAAGATTGTAGTGTACGTTTCTGTGGATCTGGATTGATAGATCGCGCTTTTTTCTCTCATTCGGTTGCAGATTTCCTCTATAAATAGAGGGTTCTCCTCAGTTGGAAAAACACACTAAAAGCTCTCCAAATCGGAGACTTTTCTCTTCTTCTTCATCTTCTTCTTCTTCCAGATTATATTACTGAGTTCTTTTATTCTGAATTTATTCTCAAACAAGAGTTGAGCATAATCAGATTCAACCAAACCTTTTAAATGATTGTTGTGTAAACTCATAACTATAAGGATTGTTTATAGTTTGAGTGTGATTAAAAGAGTTAACTGTAAAAATCCTAACAGATTAGTTAGGTGACTTAATTGAATCCTTTTTGGGTGGAAAGGAAGTGTAGTTACAGATCAAGGTTGATCTTTAACTGTGTAACCAGAAGATTGTTCTCCGTTCTTTGAACACTTAGTGAAAATCTCACAGTTGTGAGGACTGGACGTAGCCCACGTTGGGTGAACTAGGATATATCATTGTGTAGTATCCCTTCCTTATCTCTATTTACATTCAGTTATTTTTTTTGTCAAATTAAATAGAGAAACTAAAAACTGCAATTTTAACTAATCAAGAACGTTCTCAGTTTTCTGGTTCAGAACCAAGAACGTTCTCCGTTTCTGTTTTTCATAACCAAGATCATTCTTGAGTTGTTTTTCTTAAGTTTTTAACAGGAAATTTTAAATAGGCAAGATTACAATTCAAATCCCCTTCCTTGTAACTTGACATTGCTACTTCAACCTAGTCCATGACTCAACCTAGTAATATTTTCGGTGGCATAAATTGATTTTTAAAAGGTTTTTCGAAACTCAAAAATAACAATTTTAAGACGTTTCGCGGCACTGCCGACGAAATTACTGGGATATGGTCTTCTGCTTTTGATTTCAACAAACTGTTTCGGTTTGAGGGATGTCACTTCAAACAATGGCAACATCATATGTTATTTTTCTTAACCATAAAAAAGGTTGCCAACGTTCTAAAAGATGACATTCCTATTGTTCCAGAAACAGGTGAACAAAGATAAAAGGATAAGAAAGTTGTTGAATTAACCCAATGGGATGCTCTAAAGAAGAAATATGATACTTAGGAAGCTGGAGTAAAAAAGTATGCTGTTAGTCGTTACCTCAAATATCAGATAATAGATCAGTGGAAGCTCAGTCTCATGAAATCTTGAAAATTGATCACGAGATCATCGCTAAAGGTATGTCCCTAAATGAGCAGTTTCAAATTATTGTTATTATTGACAAACTGCCCCTTGCTTGGAAAGATTTTAAAAGTTCTCTCAGGCATAAAACAAAAGAATTCTCTTTGGAAAGTCTGAAAACCCGCCTCAGAATTGAGGAGGAATCCCGTAAGCAAGACCAGAAAGATGAAGTTCTTCTTGTTGCAAATAAAAAGAAGAAGAAATTCATCGGTGTAGTTCTGAAGCCAAACGACAAACAACTTAAGAATCAGAATCGCACCTTAAAGAACAACAACAAGAAGGGAAACCCTCCTAAGGTCCCAATTATAAGGCAGCAACCACCTCCTAGAAATGACCCTCTCCCACCTTTTCTCTACTTTAATTGTGGAATGAAAGGGTCATATGGCACGCAAGTGTAGGAACAAGCCAAGCCCTGCTTAGCATGCTAACTTGACAGAAGAGCAATTAATTGCTATGATAACTGAAATCAACCTTGTTGGTGGATCAGATGGATGGTGGATAGACACTGGCGCCTCTCGCCATGTCTGTTATGATTGTGCTATGTTTAAAACATACACTACTGCTAAAGATAAGAAAGTGTTGTTGGGAGATTCCCACACCACTAATGTTGCTTGTATTGGAGATGTGGAATTAATATTCACACCTGGAAAAACCTTAATTCTAAAGGATGTCATGCACACTCCAGAAATAAGGAAGAATCTGTTTTCTGGTTTTCTTCTTAATAAGGCAGGGTTTACTCAGTCTATAGGGGTAGATTTGTACACTATTTCTAAAAATGGTATTTTTGTTGGGAAATGGTACGCCACTGATGGCATGTTTAAATTGAATGTTGAAATCAATAAAATGTCTCCTTCTGCTTACATGTTGTGTGATTTTAATATTTGGCATGCTAGACTCTGTCATATGAACAAACGTGTGATTTCAAACTTAAGTAACTTAGGCTTAATTCCAAAGTTATCTTTAAAGGACTTTGAAAAATGTGATTTTTGCAGTCAAGCTAAAATAACTAAGAGTTCACATAAATCAGTAGTTAGAATATATGAGCCTTTAGACTTAATACACTATGATATATGTGAACTTGATGGGACGTTAACCAGAAATGGAAAGCGTCATTTCATTACTTTTATTGACGATTCCTCTGACTATACTTTTGTATATCTAATGAAAAATAAAAGTGAAGCGCTCGACATGTTTAAGTTCTTTGTAACTGAAATTGAAAATTAATTTAGTAAAAATATTAAGCGGTTTCATAGTGATAGAGGAACAGAGTATGATTCTAGTTTATTCAATGAGTTTTATAAAACGCATGGAATTATACATGAAACCACTGCACCTTATTCACCTGAAATGAATGGTAAAGCTGAAAGAAAAAATAGAACTCTTACTGAACTAGTTGTTGCTATTATGCTTAACTCTAGTGCTGCATTTCATTGGTGGGGGGAAATTATTTTGACTGTTTTCTATGTTTTGAATAGAGTTCCTAAATCTAAAAACAAAACATCTCCTTATGAGATACTGAAGAAAAGACAACCGAACTTGTCTTATTTTCAAACTTGGGGTTGTCTGGCTTACCTCAGAATCCCCGATCCCAAGCGAATTAAACTCGCCAGTAGAGCCTATGAATGTGTATTCATTGGGTATGCAGTAAACAATAAAGCATATAGGTTTTATGACCTAAACGCGAAGGTAATCATAGATTCAAATGATGTTGACTTCTATGAATATAAATTCCCTTTCAAATCGAGAAATAGTGGGGGCAGCAAACCAAGTTACGTTCCTGAAACAAGAGCACTAAAAGCAGCAAACAAGGCAAAACAAAAACTCGAAGAAGTAAGAGAGTCAGAGTTGCTAAAGATTATGGACCCGAATATGTGGCCTATACTTTAGAAGAGGGTTCTGCAAATCTTAAAGAAACTTTGTCATCGTTGGATGCAGACTTATGGCAAGAAGCCATAAATGATGAAATTGATTCTCTATAGTCTAAGAAGACCTGACATTTAGTAGACTTGTTTCCTGGTTGCAAGCCAATAGGTTGTAAATGGATCTTGAAAAAGAAACTAAAACCCGATGGAACTGTTGATAATTACAAGGGACACATTGTAGCCAAATGTTTTAGACAAAGAGAAAATATATATTTCTTCGGCACTTTTTCACCAGTCACTAGAATAACATCCATTAGGGTACTCATATCACTTTCGGCTATTCATAACCTAGTAATATACCAGATGGATGTTAAAGCAGCCTTTTTAAATGGTGACATGGAAGAAGAAATTTATATGGAACAACTTGAAGGTTTTCTAATTCATGTACAAGAAGACAAGGTTTGTAAGTTAGATAAATCTCTGTATGGTCTTAAACAAGCTCCTAAGTAATGGCATGAAAAATTTGATAACTTGATTATATCGAATGAGTTTAAAGTGAACGAAAGTGACAAATGTATTTATTACAAATCTGAAAATGGCATTTGCACTATCATATGTCTCTATGTAGACGACTTACTCATATTTGGTTCAAACATTGATGCTGTAAATAATGTGAAATCATTGTTGAGTAACAACTTTGATATGAAAGACCTCGAAGAAGCGATTGTAATCCTAGGAATCAAATATACTAGGTCAGAAAAGGGAATTTCTTTGGATCAGTCTCACTGGTGAAGGTGTTAGACAAACTGAATATGCGAGCATCATTGGTAGCCTCAGGTATGCCACTGATTGTACTAGATCCGACATTGCGTATGTCGTGGGATTGTTGTGCAGGTTTACTAGTAGACCTAGTATGGAGAATTGACACGCTATCGAAAGAGTCATGAGATACCTAAAAAGAACCATGAGTCTCAGATTACATTATCAAAGATTTCCTACCGTCCTTGAAGGATACAGTGATGCTAATTGGAACACCTTATCAGATGACTCCAAAGCAACCAGTGGCTATATTTTCAGTATAGCCGGTGGTGATGTATCTTGGAAATCGAAGAAAAAAACGATACTGGCTCAGCCCACTATGGAGTCTGAAATGATAGCACTAACTACTACTAGTGAAGAAGCGAGCTGGTTAAAATGCTTGCCAGCTGAAATTCCTTTATGGGAAAAACCTTTGCCAGTTGTGTTGACCCACTGCGATAGTACCGCGGCTATTGCAAAGATTGAGAATCGTTATTACAACGATAAGAGACGACAAATACGTTAGAGAATTAGTTTCTAAAGGAGTTGTTATAATGTATCATGTACGCACTGATGAGAATTTAGCAGATCCTTTGACGAAAGGATTAGCTAGAGAGAAAGTCCTAAATACATCCAAAAGGATGGGATTATTGCTTATTGATCAATGAGTCACTCATGATGGTAACCCGACCTAAAAGACTGGAGATCCCAAGAATTATGTTCAATGGATAAAAACAAGTCATAGTGATGTGAGATGAACTTGTTATATTATATATGAGAGAAGCATGATTCTTGGAGCAATGAAAAGATGAGATCTATATTCTATGTGGAGTGGAGTACCTAGCTACATGAGTGCTCTTGATAGACTCACCTATGTGAATGTGGAAGTGGGGCCGCTTCCTATGGAATTTTGAGGCAGAATTCCTAGAGCATTCCTTATACTAGAATACACGTGCAGGACCATAAATACACAGACTTTTGAGAATACACCGTATGAAAAAGTTGTTGGTGGGTTTGGTGTCAGAGATAGAGTTCAAGACGAGTCACTCTTGTTGAATCTGAAACTTACTTGTTATGCAAAAGTTCAAGTCAGGAGAGACATCTGTTTATGCACAATCTTATAGAAGCGTTTGACGTTATTTCAGAAACTTTCTTTTTAAATTCAAGTGGGGGATTGTTGGAAATTATGATGATATTAATAGAATATTGTTGGAAATAATGATGATATTAATGAGAGCTAGTGTTGGTGTGAATTGAAAAATAAGGAAGTCCCACATAGGAGGGATATCACACACTAGTAGTGTTTATAAGGTGGAGGTATGGAAGTTGGGGTATGCCCCAAGGGGTATCCCAATTTTGTGAAAGAGGAAGAACACATGCAAAATTGACCACCACACACACGCGTCGCCGCCCGTCTGTTCGGGCCTAGGCCTGGGCCTGAGCTTGGGCTAAGTGGTGTATTATTTTTTAGTATTCAGAAAATTAAAAAAAAATATTTTATTTATTTTAATAATAAATGCCATTGTACCATATTACGAGTGGCAGCCATCTGACTGCCATATTGAAGGTGTAATTCTAGAACGGTTTTCTAGAATGTAGTAGAACTTCGATACAGTGTATCTGAGCTGTTTTATCCTAGAGACTTTGTGGTTGATAGTCTGCCTTGCACAATTTGGACAGTGCCGCAAAACGTCTTAAGGAGAGCGACCTAGTCCGCAACTCAACCTAGTAATATTTTCGATGGCATAAATTGATTTTTATAAGGTTTTTCAAAACTAAAAAATAACATGTGATATCTTAAAGATTCACTTGGGAAAGGCAATGTATATTATACACAACAAGGTCAATCACTAGCTATTGTTTCTTTCTAGGTAACTCATTCGTTTACTAGAAAGACAAAACACTTGAAGATTAATTGACATACAGTTAGGGATAAACTTCACAATACATTAATGAAATTGATTCCCATTTTAAATCAAGAACAAGTTTCAGAAATATTTACATGACTTCAACTTGACTGCTTTCACAACCTAATGCTCAAAACCACAATGCGCCTCCATTTGGTCACAATGATGATTTAGTTTGTGGAGGAAAGAAAAGTTTTTAGAAGGAGAGAAACAGGTGGAAAAACAACATGACACTACGCCAAAAATGACATTTTATAGCGCGCCTTTTATAGCGCTTATTAAATACAAGGACTGTTGTATAATATTTTAAAATTAACGGATGATACAACAACGCTTTTTTTACAAGCGTTGTGGCAAAAGCGCTGTTGTAGGGTCATATAGGGTTACATAGCGCTTGCACATAATGTTTACAACCCTTTTTGTAAAAGCGCTGTAAATTGAAGCGCTCTCACATAATGTTTACAGCGCTTTTGTACACAAGCGCTGTAAAATATAGCGTTCCCACCTTATGTTACATAGCTTTTAAAGCGCTGTAAATTACATGCGCTTTCACATAATTAAATGACCTATTAGAGCGCTTTTTATACAAGCGCTGTAGGCTTGTGCTTTCACATAATTAAAGGACCTATTAGAGCGTTTTTCATACAAGTGTTGTAAAATCATTCACTTTAAATAAATAAAAACAAATTTAAAACAAATTTAATATGTGGTCCTAACCCTACGAACCACTATCTCCTCTACTCTGCGAACCCTCCTCTCCTTTACTACGCGCCCATCTACTGCTCCTCCTTTAAAACAAATTGGATACGTTGTCTCAGGTACCGTATTTATTAATTTGTTGTTGTCACTAAAACTGATAAATTGTTACATAATAAATCATATAAAATCTATTCTTTTTTGAAATTTGTTGATCTGTTATGTTTTGAAATCAGACTTGGACATTGGTTTCCATTTTCCAATATTATATATGTGTACTATAGATTGGTATAATGTTATCAGTAGCTTATTATTTGTGTAACTGCATTTATAATATAGGTCATATAAAATGGACTAGAAATGGATGTCTGCCAATCAATTGTCAAAAGAGTATGAAAATGGAGTGAAGGAGTTTGTTGAGTTTGCAGTGAAAAATGCAAAAGATCCAAATAGAGTCGTTTGTCCTTGTTTAAAATGTTGTTTTAGAAAACGCGTTAGAGCAGATGAATTGGAAGGACATTTAGTATGACATGGAATTGATCAAAGCTATACATGTTGGATAAGACACGGTGAGAAAAAAAAATGAAACATTAATTTTAAGAATGGTTCGACATATGCTTCAACTGATTTCGACACAGATACATATGAGCCGGACCGAGTTTAGGAGATTGCAAAAGCAATTGAAGAAGATCTTCAGAATTGTCCTAAATTGTTTGAGAGTTTGTTGAGTGATGCAGAGAAACCATTATATATCATTTTACATTTTAAGTCTTGAATGCATGGGTGGACTACTCCCAGTCCATTAATAAGCACCCTATAGTATAATATCTTATTTGAGGTCACATGAAGCATTACACAGTTCTAAAACATACAACTCAACTCTACAATCAATGAAACATAACATTTCATTTCACACAATGTATCATTTGTATTGAATCCGTTGCTACATTCCGCCCTTAACTTGTTTCCTGTACGAAAGCTTTTATGTCAAAGGCATCACCAGCCGATATTGTCTTTGTAATGACACCCTGCTCAGAGAACATAAAATCATCAGAACAAATAAAAAAAGAAACCAGTCAAATTATGTAAGAGAGTGAAGAGGTAAGACAGACCTTCTCAGTGATGATCCCAGATATTAGATTAGCAGGTGTAACATCAAAAGCCGGATTCCACACAGATATTCCTGAGGCAGCAACCTGCTCTCCAAGTCCTCCACGCGTGTTCAACAATTCCTTGGGAGATCTCTCCTCAATGACAATTTGTTTCCCAGAAGAAAGTGATAGATCAATCGAAGTCAACACTATAGGTTCCAATTTTGTTGGCTGTGTCACCTGCAATGCCATTTAAAAGAAAATAAACCTGATGATAGCTTTCATGGTTTAGAAAACACGCAAATTATAGTTTCTCTATGTTGCAACACAATGCACCATTTGATGCAACACGATCTGCGCCAACAACAACAGCATTCACATTGAAGAAATAGAAAGATTATGTTTCTTTGTATGGTTTTGAATAAAACTTGCTCCATATGTTCCAATTGCTCTGTTCGACGCAACATCATCCTCAAGCATTATTTCAGCAGCCTCTATATAAGCCTAAAAAATAATTCAACAGATTCAGTTGGCCGACTGAAGCATGAAGGAAGAAAATAAAATTAAAACCCATGCTTGAAAGGAACTTCACAACAACAAACCTCAACTGCTTAAAGAGATACTTCAACATACCAAATATATTTAGAGGGAAATGAGGACCTGATCGAGAAGCTGAAGAGAATCGCGGTTGTAGCGAATGGCCTGGAGCATATTGGTGGCGTTTGAATCAGATGCCATTGAGAGAGAGAGAGAGAGTGTTTGACTAATGTTTTAGGGTTCGCTTTCCAACCTTCTGGGCTGTCAATGGATGCAAAATTTGTCAGACCGAGAGTGGCGTGCTTGCAATGAAGCTGCACTCATGATTCTTTTTCTTTTAACATCACACAAAAAAAGATTCGCCCACCCATTCTTTTTAATATTAAAATCAACTATTAGTAAAATATAACAAAAGCTTAACTATAATTTTAATACTTTATCTTTATCTAATATTTGTTTGTTCTTTATTTTAATCTTTTATAAACGTTGTATTTTAGTTATTTTATCACAATCAAAACTTAACAAAAATTATAACAATGTTCTCGTATTGTTAATATGTATTTAGAATAATATTTTTTTTTTTTTATAAAAAAAACATCTATTTATCGGCTACTGTCTTATGTAGCGAGTCTCGACGAATCGTTGGAACCATTTTCCGTTCATCGCACACTATATTATATTTATTAATGCAGACGTTATCTCACATGTTACCTTATTTCAAACACAAAAATTAATTGGAGTTTTCATCAGCAATTGCAAATAGTACAACGAAAGAATTCAAATAAACGACGACTTCACAAAATCGTTGAGACGCAACTAATAAAATATGTGAAGCGTAAAAATCAATGTTAAATAATTAATAATAATTTTATGAGCAAAATTGGAGTCAAAGCGACGAGGAAAAAATCTGTAGAAAAAGTCTCATCGACTCGTCGGAGTGTTGGAAGGGTCTGACGTTAACTTCACCAAAAAATGCAAATGAGTAGTACTTCTTGAAGGTTTCAACGAGAGGAATCCAAACACGATGCTAATTTTTTGAGACGACAAACATGGTGATCAGAATCAACGAAAAACAGTTCGCCCAAAGAAAGAAATGCAGCTGTTTCTAATGAAAGGGAGTCACGATCGATAAAATTGATGTCAAAACTAGACTCAGTAGCCGATTTTGTATAGGATAGAAGTTGGGATCGATTCAAATGTCAACGAATTGGTGGGATGAATTTGAGAGAAAGCTGGGATGAATTATGATTAATTTTTATGTTTTTATGTCAACGAATGGATTTTGTTTTGTTTTGTTTTTTTTATTATTATTACAGATTGATGGTTGCAGATAGCAAATGTACATATGCAGGAGTAAAACAAGGCCCAAAATGGGGGAGTCCAGCCTGAGACTGAAATGAGGTGTAATGAGCAACTCGCAAGTGTAGGGAAAAAACCCAAATAAATATGTAGAAATAGAAAATATGAGTGTAAATAGTTGTTTGGTCCAAAATCCATTTTCTAGTATTTCTAAAAGTCTTTAATGAACAAATAATTTATTTTACTCATCTACATTTGAGACTTTTTCTAAAAAATACTCATTTTAACATAATATTCTTCTTCCTCAACATAAATAAATAAACAAATGTAATTTTAACCACTAAATCAAATATATGTAAAATCATCACATCATACCAAACACACATATAAAGAAAATTAATCACAATATTTATCAACATATATCCTAAAACACTTTAAATATCAAATTCACTCGGTAAAATATTATTTTAATTAATTAAATAGTCTACTATAAAATTTGGGGTGTTACAATTCTTCCCTCGTTAAATAAATTTTGTCCTCGTGGTGAACAATAAGGGAACTAATATCTAACTAACCACCCTCAAGATTCAAACTTAGTCTCCAAGGATATCATAAACATATTTAAGGTGTTAACAACACATTTAAGCATAACATGTCAATAATCAATTAGCTTAGCATGATAGGCTAACACGAAACAATGAATCATTTAAACACATACCACATCTAACATTTCAATCGTGAAAGAAATACCACATTTCTTAACTATAACTTTCTAAGAAAACATAGCTTATAGATTCAGTCAATATCAACTTACTACCTTAAGTTGAACGAAGTGAAAAATATGTCAAATACATTATCAAGTTCAACTAACTTCTCAAATAATGTTTTACTAATTTTATTCTCTGAAAAAATTTAAATAATATCATCAATTACTCAACGACTTTCACTTAAGACAAGTAAATTTTTTTATAAATTATTTCATAGTCTTAAGAATTTCAAATAGAGACACACCTAAGAATACATAGAATATGCAACTCCATAGAAATCAAGAATTTAAAGTTCATAACGATAGTGAATGAGGGAAAATTGTTGGAACCAAGTTGGTTTTATACTTAGAGTTTTGATTTTAACAAAAGTATTTTATGAGAACAATATATTTGACTACACAAAGTATGAAAGAAGATTCGTGTTTTTGAAAACAATCTAAAATAAGATTTGATTCTGATTTGTAATTGAAGAAAATCTTTGACCAAGTTGAAAAGAAGATATGGTCAAGATTTGAAGAAGATATGATCAACCTCTTATCAACAATAATATATGAATTATTTACAAGCAGATTTGATCTAGATTTATCTACAAGAAGATATGAATTATTTACAAGAAGATTTGATCAAGATTTATCTACAAGAAGATATGAATTATTTACAAGAAGATTTGATCAAGATTTATCACAAGAAGATATGAATTATTTAGTAGAAGATTTGATCAAGATTTATTTACAAGAAGATATGATCAAGAATTGCTTACAAGAAAATACATTTATTATTTGCAACGATATGATTCAAATTTTGACAAAGAACAAAATACTGAATTGGACTTAGTCATATTTCTACTTGTGAAAGTTCAAGAGCCGGTCCAACACTATGCTCCCGCCCAGATCAAAGCAAGTAATAGGAAGGAAGTTTCATATGAAGAATTTGCGAAAATAATCTTAACAAAATACCAACAATATCAATTTGAAGAATTTACAAATTCAATCTGAACAAAATATGAACAACATCAATATGATGAATTTACAATCTCAATATGAACAAAATACCAACATAATCAATCTGAAGAATTTACAAACTCAATCTGAACAAAATACGAACATAATCAATCTAGAAGAACTGCTTAGATTGGATTCAGAAATAAAGAATTGATTAAAGAACATATTATCAAAAAACATCGTGTTCATTATTATTTTTGATTAAGATCATTGGTGATCAAGTTAGGAATGAAGATATAATTCAGAATTAAACAAGGACTAAATTGAAGCCCTAATTTTATCTATAAATAGACACTCAAGGCTGAAGATGAAGATCATCGAAAAATCATAAAAAAGAAGAACTCAAGCTCAAAATTCCAAATTCATCTTAGAGTTCAAAGCGAGAAATACTTGTTCGAATGAAAAATATTTTCTAAGTGTTTTTCTTAGAGTGTGATAGTCATTGTTATAGTCAGCTTGTTAGAAGGAACTACTCAAGTTCCAAACCTTTGTATTCAAACCCGATAGTGGTGTCAATGTGCCTTCAACAATCTGGGGTTGTCGAATTGTGTGGTGAAGACTTGGCTGGTAGAGTCAAGGTGTGTGTTCCTCAAATGTGTGGGGTTGTCAGATTGTTTGAGAAGTCTGACTTGGAGGGTCAGGTGCTTTGTAGTTCATGTTGTTGGATTAGTGGATTAAGTTCTTCCGAGTGAATGAACTAGATGTAGCCAAGTTTAGGTGAACCAGGATAAATTACTTGTGTCACTTTATTCCTGCACTCCTTAGTTTTGTTATTGCTTCTACTCCAAGTAAATCATCAAGTTTGAATCAGTTTTATCAAATAATGAAAAAGTTATCAACTTAGTCAAACACAATTCAACCCCCTTTTCCCGTGTTTACACCTTCAATTGGTATTAGATCTCGATCTCAAGGTTGAGCACTTTACAGTGTTTGAGGAAAGATCCAAGGGTTCAACAGATCTGGATTTAGTGAAGAAGCTGCTGGAGGAAACATAAACACACCACCTCTGTTTGATATTGTAGTCTAGGGATAGATGCAGCTCGTGAAACCAATTGAATTATTTACAGAGGCAATAGTTTAATTAGAGAATTGTTGTACTATAAAGATTAATTCTAATCTTAAATCCACTAAGGAATTAGGGGTTACTTTGCAATTAAATGTTCTGTCACTAAGACATTAGGGCAAGAATAATAAAGAGAATTCGGTAATAGTTCAATAAAGGAATTTAGTAACTAGGATCAATTTAGAAACCAAGGTTGGATTTGAAGTAAAACTCATCCCTGACATTTTTCTTATTATAAAAAATCAATTCTATTACTCTTATTAGTTTCAAATATAATTTCAATCAATTCGGAAACTTTTTGTTCAATTTTAGTAATTAAACATAATTCGATAGTAAAACGCAATCCTTGAGTTTGACACTCGATACTACCGTTTTATTATTACGTGGAACGATTTAGTACACTTGTTGGAACGCTATCAATGCTGATCAAAAGAATATGTACAAGATGCATGATAAGTTCATAACATTCATGATAAATGCAATCACTTTCAAGGAGTTTGACAAGTGCACCAACAAGGAGACACATCATGAATAACAGTTATACGATCAAATACTTGATGTGATTATTAGAGGTAAACAATCACTTTCTTGTCAAGCTTATTAGAGGCAGATGAACATAGCATAACTACATTCATCAGAGGCAACTGAAACATAACATATCATGTATTTCCAGAGTGACCAAAACTAGAACATTGCTTTCCTTTTCAAAGTCAACTGAAATGAGCGTCGTTTGCATCACTAGAGGCGCGTGTCAGAGCGCTTTCACCAGACTTAGAAAAATAGAGTGAAGAGAAGTCTTGGTATTTCTTTGTGTAAGTCCAATCATCAGAGGATATAGTATAACATCTTACAAAATTCACTTGATCTGAGAACTGAACACTTAATCAGAACGTTAGTGCTTTAAGTTGTTCCCATAAACTGATTTTGTTATCATCAAAACAAGTAAGGGTCATAATTCTTCAAACCAACGTGGTTCTAACAATTAGAGGGCCTCTAAACAAGACAATAGTCTTGATCATTGGGAAAACCAACTATAAGACCTTTGTCGATCACCGTAAAAGTTCGAAGGAGAAACTAAATCCCTAATATGATTGAAATGAAAAGAACCAAGTAGATAACTACACCATGGTAAAACAATCACCTCTCGTTATGACATGGTTGTCCTTTCTTCCCGTTGGAATCGACATACTATAGTTGGCAGCATACTATGATATTTTCTTGATAGGGGGAATGAGGTCACAAACAATACTCCTTGCTATTTTTTTTTTATTGGCTATAAAATGTCATGAACGATCGCTTTTATATATTTTGTATTAAACATATCAGAAGTTTTAAAATTTAAATTATAATTATAACAAAATATGAGAAGATTATATCTTAATTAATCATACTATGAATAAAGATGACTTTTTTTTTTTTGTCTGAATCTAGAAAATTGAATTTATTTAAAATATTAAATACGAGTATCTCTCATTTTATTTTAAATATTCATAACATAGATATTATAATCATGTTTCTCTCTATTTGTATCTATGGAATGATATTTATTTATAAGCATTACGGGAAATAGAGTTAACTGCACCATGGTCATATAAAACTTGCTAAATTATCTATAGATATAATATTCAACAGTATTTATTATTTTTAATTAAAAATTTAAATATAAAATTTTATGATTATTATTTTTTAAACTAACAATTTAAAAACTTATTAAATAAATTGTAGATATTATGATCATGAATATTATTTTTTTTATAAATTAAGGAAGAGTGAAATTATTGTCAACTAAAGTGGCACTACTCACCATTATACAAAAGATCTCAAAAGAAGTTGAAATCGCATGAAATTATAAGATCAAACTCTTTACTTTAAAAAGATATCTAAACAGACATAATTATTACCATATTTTAATTGAGATATCTTTCAATTAAAATATAACATATGAATATAGATGAATTCATTACTAGAAAAACCTATTTTAGCTGCCATATTTAGCATTGGTCCCCGACTCCGACGCGTGTTAGCGTCAGTTTTAAAATTAATTTTTTTTAATATTATTTAAAAAATTAATATTATGTTTTCTCAAAACTTCATCACACGTATTTTCATATGCCTAGCTCTCCATTCATCACTGTGTAACCCTTCATCTCACTTCATCACTTGTAACCCTAGTTCTTGATGCCGTTACCCACTCCATATTCGCCGTCAAGCTCAGCCTATCGCCGCCGCATCACCGTTTCCATCATCTCACTCACTCTCGCGCATCACTGTCTCCCCATAAATGTAAGGTTGGGTCTATGTGCAGATGGATTTACTCCTTACATTCAAGCGTCTGCTTCTCCATACTCTTGTTGGCCAGTTATAATCACACCATATAATCTTCCCCCTGAAATGTGCATGACCAAACTATACTTACTTTTGACTTGTCTCATACCTGAACCTTCTAATCCCAAACAAAATATAGATGTCTACTTGCAACCATTGATTGATGATTTGCAACGATTGTGGTCCAACGGCATTTGGACCTATGATATATCCATAAAACAAAACTTCATCATGAAAGCATGCTTGATGTGGACAATTAATGATTTTCCCGCCAATGGTATGTTATCTGGATAGGGAACACAAGGTAAGTTGACATGTTCTCATTGTATGGATGACACAAAAGCTTTCACCTTGAAATTTGGCGGTAAGAATTCTTGGTTTGATTGTCATCGTCGATTCCTACTAGCTAACCACTCTTTCAGAAGAAGTAAAAGATGTTTTACAAAAAGTAGGGATGAGAAAGACGGTCAACGTTACATTTACACAGGGCAAGATGTATAAGAGGTGGTGAGTAATTTTCCAAAAGTGATTGAAATTGGTTGGAAAAAGAAATTGAACGGGTATGGAGTGGGTCATAATTGGAAAAAACGAAGTATTTTTTGGGATCTTCCATATTGGAAGGATAACTCTTTAAGGCGCAACCTCGATGTGATGCACATAGAGAAAAATTTCTTCGATAATATATTTAACACTGTTATGAATATTAAAGGTAGAACAAAGGATAATGAGAAGGCGAGAAAAGACTTGTCTTTATTATGCTTTCGCGGGGACTTGGAGATGTAAATCTTATCCAACAGAAAGATGGGTAAACCAAAGGAAAATTACACTTTGACAACATCAGATGCCAAGTTGGTTTGTAAATGGGTTAAGGAATTGAGAATGCCTTATGGTTATGCTTCAAACCTTGCTAGGTGTGTCGATGATGAAAAAAGTACGATACATGGGATGAAGAGCCATGACTATCATGTTTTCATGGAATGTTTACTTCCAATTGCATTTAATTCCTTGCCATAATTTGTTTGGAAACCATTAACTGAGCTAAGTCGATTCTTCAAGGATCTTTGTTGCAATACATTGAGGTTGGACGACTTAGTTAAGTTGAATGATAACATTCCAATTATCATTTGCAAGTTAGAAAGGATTTTTCCACCTAGTTTCTTTAACTCAATGGAGCATCTTCCAATCCATCTTGCAAATGAAGCAATGTTAGGTGGTCCAGTACATTACCGGTGGATGTATCCATTTGAAAGGTAATTGTTGTGGTTGATTTTTTAAAGGATTACATGTTTATTATAACTTACTTAATAGACTTTTAATGATTAAATGTGAAAATATATGGGAGTCTCAAAGCGGGCAGTGACAAACAAGGCTAGGGTTGAAGGCTCCATATGCGCCGACTATATACAACGCGAGACAACTTATTTTTGTTCTCATTATTTCAACTCATTCAATTGCCAACCACAAATTTAAGTAATAAACGTCATTTAGAATATGATGATCTCCAACCTTCACTATCCATCTTACTGAAATGTGGTCGATCTAGTGGGAAGTCTGGAACACATTATCTAATAGATAACGAATGGAAATCTGCTCATGTACACGTCTTGATTAATTGTGATGAAATTAAACCATATCTTGAGTAAATGTTCATCATAACGCTTGGAACATTATTGATGCAAATCATAATACATATTTACTTATGAATTATGTGATTGTTGACAACATATTCGTGGAGAATCACTCAATCAACGAAGAAGACATATCTAGACGTATACATGTAGAGTTTCCCATATGGCTGAAAACATATGTAAATAACGAGGAAAATGAAGTGACCAACAAAGACATAATAGCACTATCTCGTGGACCTTCATCAATGGAAATATCTTGGAACATTTACTTTGTTAACCGGTACACGTTTCACACTAAGGCCTACAGCCATAATAAAAAGACAATCAATTTGTGGGGTGCATGTAAAGGGTCTTACTGAAGAAGGAGAAGATGATTATTATGGCACAATCAACTATATCATAGAACTAGATTACTTTGGTCTGAAGGACAACGTTGCATTATTTTATTGTGAATGGTTTGACCCAACAAAAAATAGGGGTACAAAGATTCATCCACAATATCAAATTGTGGATATTAAGATGGATAAACGTTATCGTCTTTATGATCCTTTCATCCTTGTGCAAAAAGCAAGACAAGTGTATTATGTCCCCTATCCAGAAATGTGTAGAGATAAGCGTGGTTGGTGTGTGGCAATTACCACAAAACCAAGGGGTCATGTGGTGATTGACAACATAGAGGATGAAATGCCTTATCATTCTGAAGGGATGTCACATGTTCTACCAATTGCAGAAATTGAATCAATATCTTGTTTACGTGACAACTCAAGGGTAGATGTGTTCGAAGAGATTTTTGAATGAAGATTGTAGGGAAGGGAGAAAGGATAATGACCGAAGATATTATAATAGTATTTTGTATTGCACAATATTAGAGTTTATTTTATGTATTTTGTGTTGCACTGTTGATGTTGTACTTAAGCAACTTGCTGAATTCTGATAAATTGTTTACATATTGTCTTGTATGAATTTTTCTTTTATGAAGTTCTTATATTTTTGTTTTATTCTTTTTTATAGTTGTTATATGGATAGTTTACAAGTTATCCTTTTCTAATTAAGTAACATTTTTTATTTGCTCTTTTTTACTTTATGACAGATGACTAACAAAGGTGGCGGTGATAAAGGAAACGTCCATCCTACTCGGTATAAACCAAAGATGTTACGACCGGGTAAACTTAATGAGCAGCATGATGTCATACGTCACAAGTTGTCTACCACTAGGCCACTTCATGGATCTTCTTCAGCCCTGTCTCAACCTCCTACATCGACTAATATTATAGCACCTGCTGATACTGTAACATCACCATCCCACCCGACACCATCTCCCATCCATGCCTCAACCCTTTAGGTATTTGTGTTTATGCCGACTCTATGTTTAAGTCTTCAGACCATGGGTGCCTCTTCACAACATTCCCCACGTGAGACTCTAGTAGAGAAGAATGTGCAACAAACTTCTAATGATCATGAGGATAGGGTGGAAATTGGGGACCACAACCAAGATGATGAGGAGGTGGGTCAACGAAACGTTTCTCCTCTCGTGTTTGTGAGAGATGATAATGGAAAAGTCATTATACGACCTTATGGTAAAGGGTAAGTTATAACACTCGTTTATTTTCTTCAACATCAATCAACAAAATGCCATGAATTATAATAAAAGCATAAGAGTAGACACATTTTATTTACTTAATACTCTATTTCTTCAATACATTAATGCAGACTCAGTCCCAACAACGCAGTTGCAGATGCCATTAGGTATGCCATACAAAAACAGTTTCGTGAGCCTATCTATGGTTGGAGTGCAACCACTAACATAATTAGACAAGATTGGTTTGAAAAATTTGCGGTAAGCCTTTGAATATAATTATATGTTCAATTCGTCTTTGTAGCATATATCGGGAGAATTGCGTTATTTGTTTTGTTGATAGTAGTTAGTACCTATATACTTTTTGTAATTCCCAGGAGAAGGTGTAGTGGGATCCTTGTGATAATGATATTGTGAAACTTGTGGTTGAACAAAAGGCCGCTAAAAGACTATCAAATATGCTTACAAAGGTGATGAAGAAAGGGACTCGACCTAGTTGGATAGGTGAGGAAGCTTGGACTGGTCTTCAAGCATATTGGGAAGGTATATCATTCAAGAACATCTCCAACCAAAATAAGATCAATCGAGCTTCAGTAAGAGGCGGAGCTATCCATACCTCAGGCTGCAAGGCTCATATTGATGTTGCAATTGAGCTCGTACGTATTAAATTGACATTTACCTAAAATTAATACAATTTAATGTTATGATATCTACTTGTGAGTTGTGATCCAATAATCTTGATTTTATTTTAATTGTGGTCCAATAATCTTGATTTTATTTGTAGAGCAATAACCTTCAAAGAGATTTACTTCCCGATGAGTTATTTTTGACAACCCACAAGAGGCAAAATGGCACTTGGGTTGATAGTCGCGCAGAATCTACCTATGTATGTTCTTTATTTATGTAAATTTTTTATCCAAATTATTTATATTACAAATCAACCAAAAAAGAATATGATGTCATTTACACCAAGAGTCCTAGATGAACAATCCCTTTATTATACATGTATTGGTGTAAGTTAGTATGTTATATATCTTGACTTGTTTGTTTAATTTATTTTAGAAATTGGATCATATATTACCTTATTAATTTTTTCCATTGATCAAGGAACATTTAAAAAAAATTTGGAGGAAGTACAAACACAACTTGGCGACACAAGTGTAGATGGTGCTAAAGAGGTAGATGGACCGACAATACTTAAGTTCTGGACACCATCTGCAGGGGGACACACTCGTGGTCGAGTTTATGGTACATGAGACTTATCTGTTAACCTCCGACATGAGTGTATATCGCTTACACAACAATCCCAAAATCCTTCTAATTCTATGACTGGGATGTCTTTAGAAGTGGAGAGGGCAGCTAGAATTAGAGCTGAACAAATTGCTTAGGATGCAGTGACCCAAGCTCAAGTGGCTACCAAGGTCGCCGAAGAGGCTAGGGAACATTCAAAGAAGTTAGAGAATGATTTTGATGCATTAAAGCAATGCGATTCATCCCCCTTCGCATCGTCTATCAACTAGAGGATCATCTAATGCGATTCATCCCCCTTCGCATCCTCATTACGATGATGATTTGGACAACGTGTCACTGGATGAACTTTGATCTCATATATAGTTATGCTTACTTTTTGTAGTCATTGGTTGACAATTATGTAATAGGTGACTATGTTATGTTGTTATTTGATAGGCTAAATACCACCCATGGTCCCTTAACTGTATTTCGGTTAACGATTTAATCCTTTATTTTTTTTTCCCGATTAGGTCCTTTATGTTTTTAAATAATTTCAGCGCTAGGAACGATTGTCACTGATATGAAGGGATTTCTATGGAGTATAAATACCACATAGCTTCAGTTTTAACAAATCAATCCTACTACCAAACTTAAAACAAACTTTGAACATTTTTCTGAAATATTTTCAAAACATAAAGGGTAACTTTTTCTGAAAACAGATGAGGGATTTTTTAACTTTTTCTTAACAGAACCCCATTTAAAGGGTAACACTGAAATTATTTAAAAACATAAAGGACCAAATCGGGCAAAAAAAAAAGATAAAGGACTAAATCGTTAACTGAAATTAAGTTAAGGGATCACGAGTGGTATTTAGCCTATTTGATATTATGTTATTATTTTGTAGTTTGAGAACAAATGATATTTTATGTTCCGTTTAATGCAATGACTTTTAGGGTTTTTTAAGTATCAATTATTTTATAAAACGTTAAAATATAATTGAACAGGTGTTAAAAAAACAAAAAAAATTAAATAAATTTACAATTAGCGTGGGCTTCGTCCGATGCTAATTGTTTGTTGACTTTTATTTGTTGACGTTAGCGTCGGTCAGTTCGACGCTATATTAAAGATAACGTTAACTTTTATTTCACTTTAGCGTCGGTGTAGCCGACGTTAACTATTTTGTTGACTAGACTTTAGCGTCGGTAAGTCGACGCAGTAAAAATATTTTAGTTGACGTGGCAAAGGACTTAACAAGCGTCGGATGTTCAATTTTTATCGTAGCGTCAGCTTAGTGTGGGTCGGGCCGACGCTACGGTAGCGTCGTACGGCTTTTCGCCGACGCGATGTATTAGCTTTGACCATTTTAGCTTAGGTCTGAACCCGACGTTAAATCTACTTTAGCGTCAGCTTTTATTCTATTAGCGTGGGCTTTTTGCAGACGCTAAATCCAGTTTTTCTAGAAGTGATTGGGAGGGAATTCAAAAAAGTACAGGGGGACAATTGATATTTTCCATATTAAGAAAAACCTTATTACAAGATAATCTTAATAGATATAATAGTTAAAAAATTAAGTTCTCTAATATATTTAATACATTCCAGAATTTAATAAAAACATATTCAAATATTTTGTTTCCTTTTTACGAATTATCATTAATTATCATAAAAATATTTGAAAATTATTCCATTATAGTTTAATGAGAGTCAAACTTATTAATTAGTTAGCAAACAAAATAGAATCAAGTTAATAAATTATACTAGATCCAATATTTTTCATATATTTTTTCATATATATCCTTAACTTTTTTTATAAAAAATTTAATCAAAAAACAAACATTATTAGATTAAACATTTCGTATTCTTTTAGGATTTTTAAGCCTTTATCCTCTCAGTGTAAAACATTTATACAATTAGACTCACCTGACATATGTTTGTCGAGATATTTTTTGAATTATTAATATAATCAAAATATAAGTTTGCAAAGACTATGTAAAAAATCCTAAACGTTCAATGCATAATTATTTTAATTTTAGACAGCTAATGCATAATTCTTAAATTGTCACTTAAAATTTTCTTTTAATAAGAGTTTCGTTTATGTACTAAATTGCAATTTGGTTTTGTGCATACATCCAATAAGATTTAAAATGAAGATGGTTATGTAGGTATTTTGGGAAATAATATTATGGCATGAGCATATTAAATGAGAAGAGTTTTATAATGAGTGAGTGAAAAAGTTAAATTTTGATAACATAACCATACATGGATGGTCGTGATCAAAAGAAAAAAGTCATGACTTTTTTTAGTAATCTTGTTTCAATTAAATAACCGTTAATTATGACCATCCATGTTGGTCAAAATTTAGCCTTCTCACACTCTCATTGAAAAACTCTTCTCATTTGATATGCTCATTTCAAACGACAATATCATATAAAATATTTTGGTCAAAAATAATTTTATTATAAACCATGTTATATTTCCAAAGAAGAAAAAATTATTAATTGTATTTCTAATATGTTGCTTTTACAAAATAGAAAATTGAACATGACACAATTTATGAGTCTGCTGAATAGTTTTATTATGATGTGAAAATATACTTCAAATGCATTTTTTTATGCTTATAAATGGAGGTGGTTTTTCAACTTAAATTTTCAAATCAAATTTAATATATACAAAGAGAAAAACAAATTTTACTTTTGAGAAGATAATTATGGCAAAGAGTGATACGAAAAATATTGTCATAATTATGACATTGATTATGGTTGTTTTTGCAAAAGCTGATGATTCTCCAACACCTAAATCAATAGATAGTTCTTTCGGTAAACTCATTTGCTTTGGGAAGTGTGCTTTCAAATGTAGAAATTTAAGTTCCAATCGTCCATTTTATGCAGCTTGTGTTGCTGCTTGTGAAATAGCGAAGTGCCATAAGACATTATCTAAAGATGCATATGATTGTGCTGCTCGCTGTATTTACTCGAAGTCCAATATAGTTAATATTGGTAAGATCAAACTTTATCTCTTTTTTTATCATTTATTTTATGAAACACATCTTATAAACTTATTGCTTCAAGAGTTAAATATATTTTTAGTTTCAATAGATATAGTTAATCTAGATTCAAAATTAGAACTTGAAACATAGACATTATTAATGGAGTGATGTTTTGGTCGAAGTTAAGAGATATTTATTTTTATTTAATTGATTTAAAGTGATACATGTTGCAAGTATTAACTAGATAATATTAAGATATTGACTTAGGTGTCACATGGACACCATGTCCTTAACCTTACAAGAACTTATTTGGAATATTTATTTGTTTAGTAAAAAAAAAAAATAGAAGGAATCATTTTTAAAACTTACAATAGGTGAAGGACCAAACATTTGAGAATTTGTTGGAGTAAACTTATATGTTATATATTTTGTAAGGTCAAAAAATGTAGTTAATCATTGATTAAATTAGTTTTTCTTACATGATTTTTGGTATTTTATTTTTTCAGATGATCGTAGTGTTAATGTTATCGTGAATTCATGCTTGGACACTTGCAAGAATAAATAGTATAAATAGTATATGTTTACTCGTAACCGTCAATAATTCAAAATATTAATGAATTGAGAAATTGTGTTCATTTATAATGTAATAATGCATTTTAAATAATAAACTTGGGTGTTAGGTGTGAGCTGAAACATAGTTATGCTGAGGCTAAACATTTCTCAAACAAGCTAGCCGTATAGTGGAGTGTTTAGCTTATTCGAGCTACCCCATGTTTCTTCTTTTATTAAAACTTCTATCAGATATTTGTGATTAATTGTAGTGTGTTTACCATCCCTTGTTTTGTTCCATAGCTTGGGTTGTAATTTCCTCATTTATTAAATAATGCAATGTCATCATACTTTAAAATAAATATTTTTTTTTTAGTCATTTCCACTATTTATTTGTTTATACAACTCCAATTTATTTGTGTTGATATTTCTAGTAATAGTAATTAATATTAAATACAAAATAAATAAATAATATTACAACGAAATATAATCAAATATATAATGCAATATAAGTAAAATTATATTTTAATAATTATGCAAATAAAATATTTTGCTAGTAAATAATTTTAAACAAATTATCTTTCTGATGACCAAGGCCACATATTTATTTTTAATTTCTAAAAGTTTTAAATGAAAAGTGTTGAGGACTTTGGCAATTGGAAGTGTTCCATAGCCATAACCCGCAAAAGTGTTGAGGTTATTTGAACAAGTGGTTGAATTTGAGAAGATGGAGGAGAAGTTGAAGATTGAAGATGACTTCATTGTTATGGTAGGAGAAGATAAGAAAAAGAAAAAGACGAACAAGGAAAAGAAAAAAGAAGAAATTGATGAAGTTTGAGATTTAATCTATGCATTGTTCATCAATGTCCAATTGAAAAGGACATGGAAACAACATAATTTATTTATCAAGTTCATGAAATTTCTACCAAACAAAAAAAAAAGAAGAATGATGTGTTCTTTCTGTTATATATGCCACCTTGACAATAGTTGAGGCGCAAGCTAATGAATTAAAAAAAGCGCTTTGTGGGAGGCAACCCACACTACAAGAAAATCCTGATTTTGTGGCGGCCGAAAGCCTTCACGAAAACTGGTTTTTTGGTTACCATTTGACTTCCTAAATTTGTGACGGAAAAGTCCGCCACAAGTTTGTGAGGGCTTTAGCCGCCACAAAGGATAAAGTTGATTAAAAATCCATAGTTTATGGGGGCCAAGGCCGCAACAAATTCTCCCTTTTGTGAGGGCTTAGGCCGCCACAAATGGGTAACTCTATTAAAAAAATTAATTTTATAAAATTTGAAATTAGTATTATATAAAAATAATTAATATTATATAAAAATAATTATTATTTATATAATTTAAATTTTAAAATTTAAATTAAATATTATATAAAAATAAAAATATAATTTTAATATTAATTAAATTATTACTATCAAACAAAATAAAACATTCAAAAATTAATAAATTATATCATACAAACCAAAAATGAAACACACTATAACTAAATTATAATGTATAATATATTCAAACAAACCAAAAATAAAAATAGAAAGAAGGTAGAAAAATATTTATAGAGAGAAAGGTAGAACGAAAATTTAGAGAGAAGGTAGAAATGAGAAATGAGAAATGAGAAATGAGAGGAAGAGTAATATATATAGGGAGAAAAGAGGGCATTTGTGGCGGCCAAAACGGCCACAAAATGTCAATGGTACTATTGCTTTTGTGGTGGCCTAAGCAGTCAGAAAATGATGCTTTTGTGGCGGCCAATACCCTCATAATGCTCCATCAAGCTGATTTTGTGGCGGCCTAAGCTCTCACAATGCTCCAGCGTTTTCATTTTGTGGGGGTATATACCGCCATAAAATTTTGTTGTTATTATCAATCAATCAAGTCCGTTGTGAGGTTATTGGCTGCCAAAAATTCAAATAACTTTTCCCTCCAATAATTTTGTGACCGTTTTTGGCCGCCACAAATGTTATAATCAGCCAAAAAAGTATTTTTGATTTGTGAGGGCTTTTTCAACCACAAATAACAACCAATTTGAATTTTCGTATTTGTGAGGCCTTTTTCGGTCAAAAATTTGTGAGGGTTTTTTTAGCCACAAAATCTTTTTTAAGTTGGCCACAAATTGAGTGTTTTCTTGTAGTGTCATAGGTAGAGGTAACTTTTATTTTTGCAATCTTATTTTTGTTATTTAAATTTGTTTCTTTTTAATTGTGTGTAAATGTGCACTATGATGAAGAATTTTTAACAACTTGAAGCTTGTCTTAAGCTATCTGTTTGGGATTTTGAAATTTAAATTATATTTCTTTGCTCATATCCTTTCTCAATTCGAAGAGCTTCACTAATGCATACATTGTTGATTATTCTATGGTTGTAAAAGTCTAACTTGTCATCAATTTTTCAAAAATAAAAAATAAAAAAATTAAACTTTTTCAATGACATGTTTGACATAATTTTGACAGTTCATACTCTCTTTTATTATCCTAACTGTGAGCTTTTTAGCCTAAACAATTTAATTTTTTCTTTTGTGATTATCCAGACATGTATTATCCCTTCAAAACTTACACTAATTCTGACTTGCATCACTTGTGATTTACGCATACAATGAGACAATTTTGTTTGGTCGTTTGAGTCTTTCTAACTACCCCGTGCAAATTTTATCATTTGCTAGCCCCTTTGAGCCTTGCCCTTTTCTTTCGGTTACTAGCCACATTACAAGTCAAGGACCTGACTTTAATTACATCACCTTACTTGGAGTTAGGTAGGAAAAAATTTGTCTCGTCTTGGTAAAGTTCTAAGTTTGAGGTTGCTCATGGGATAACAACCTTTTAAGTTTGGGGTGGTGGTTCTCAAAATAAAAATTAATCAAAAAATTAAAAAATCAAAACAAAAAAAAAAAAGAAAAAAAAATTAATTTGTGTACTTTGATAAATAACATCTTCTTAGTTCTTTTGTCAATGTTTGAGAATATCTATAATAAAAATGTGAAGAAAAAAAAAAGAGGTAGAATAATTTGAAAATGTATACCTAACTCCAAGTAGTATAAGGCTACTATCCCAAAATGTCATACCGTTACCTAAGCCCTATTACAACCCGAAAGTCCTCTAAAAGTGTATGTGTTTGTTGCATTGTGATTGCTAACTAGAATTTTTTCAAGCCTATGGTAGTGTGATGCATGTTCTAGGATTTGAGTGATAAGTTCATAACCCTTGCTAAACACTTGAGAGATATTTTGGTGAGATTGTGTGAAGAGAGATAAGTTCATAACCCTTGATGAATGAATGCTAAGTTTACAAATGGTGTAGTAGCTGGAACTTTGAGGATTAACTTTGATTTGATATGAGGAATTGAGTTTAAGCTTGTTTTTAACTGTACCCAATTTGAAATTAATTTTTGCTTGGGGACAAGCAACATACTAAGTTTGTGGTTGTGATGACTCTTCATCATATGCATATTTTTCATTGTTTTTATTCTTATTTATCTTAAATCATTAGTTAATTTAAGGAGTTACTTGATATATTTTGTTGATTCTAGTTCTTGGATTTAATAAAATGCTTATGTTCTTATTTCCATGATTAAGTAGAGAATTTATGTAGTTTTGCGTTGTTTCTTTGTTTTAGTGCAGTGCTAAATTTTGGTGAGAAATCAACATGACCTATGTGAAGTATGTCAGCCATATCTGGAGTTGTAGATGTCTAATTGGAGTCCAACCAAGTGCAAATGAAAGCTAAAATCCATAGCTACAACTTTCATGAAGACACCATAACCAAATTTGGACTCAAAAGAGGAGAAAAAAGCAGTAAATGTCAGACAACATATGTTGCGCGCCTGAGGCGCATTTTTGCCTTCCTGAATCTGTCCAAATGTGCCTGAAGTGCAAATACCGCGCCTGGGGCGCGTGGCGTGGTGGGGAATGTATAAAAACGCATTTTTTCCCACTTTATAGGAATCTTTTTGACATTTGAGAAGTTTGGAGACTTGTGTCCTAGCACAAAAACTCAAAGACGGCTGTTTCTAACACCATTGGAGGACTTTTATCAAGAATCATTCATGAATGTTTCTTGTAATTCTTCTTTAATCTCTATCTTTTGTATCTCTGTCATGAGTAACTAAACCCTATTTGTTAGAGATGCGTGAAACAAGATGAAACTCTTATTTGTCTGATTTGATTTCTAGTTATATCAATAAGTTTATTGAATTATTTTTCTCATCTCTGTGCTTAATGCTTTTTATTGCTTGATCAACTTTAAAATGTTTTACGATTCGTATTTTGAAACGGAAGTGAACTTTACGAATGCTTGAGATGAGAAATTCATGATATTGTAGTCTAGGGATAAATGCAGGTCATGAAACCAATTGAATTAGTTGGAGAGACATTAGTTTAATAAGAGAATTCTTGTACTGTAAGGCTTAATTCTAATCGTAAATCCACTAAGGAATTAGGGGTTACTTTGGAAAGGTTCTGTCACTAAGATATTAGGGCAAGAATAATAAAAAAAATTCGGTAATAATTCAATAAAGGAATTTAGTAATTGGGATCAAATTAGAAATCAAGGTTGGACTCGAAGTGAAAATCATCCATGACATTTTTCTTATTATAAAAGTTCAATTCTATTACTTTTGTTAGTTTCAAATATTATTTCACTCAATTCGGAAATTTTTTGTTCAATTTTAGTAATTAAACATAATTCGATAGTAAAACACAATCATTGAGTTCGACAATCAGTACTATAATTTTTGTTATTACTTGCAACGATTCAGTACACTTGTTGAATTGCTATCACATACCTTTGACTAATTAAAGTCTTTTCAATTTTGAGATTAACCTCAAATTGGCATGTCCTAATGTGTTGTGTCAAATTAGTTGTTCCTCGCTTACGGACATAAAACACTTGGCTTCTTGTTTATTTAAATTAAATAAATTTATTTTGTAACTGATGTTTGTTGTTTTTCCGTTGTTCCCTTTGAATCGACATACTATAGTTGACATCATACTCTGATATCTGAATCATTCTATGAATAAAGATAACTTTTGTCTAAATCTAGAAAATTGAATTTATTCAAAATATAAAATACGAGTATCCCTCATTTTAATTTAAGTATTCATAACATAGATATTATAATCATCTTTTTCTGTATTTGTGTCGATGAAATGATATTTATTTATAAGCATTACGGGGAAATAGAATTAACTGCACCATGGTCATATAAAACTTGCTAAATTATCTATAGATATAATATTCAACCGTATTTATTATTTTTAATTAAAAGATTAAATATAAAATTTTATGATTATTACTTTTCAAGCTAACCATTTAAAAACTTAATAAATAAATTGTAGATATTATAATCATTATTATTATTTTTTTATAAATTAAGTAAGAGTGAATTTATTATTAACTAAAGTGGCCCTACTCACCATTATACAAATGATCTCAAAGAAATTGAAATCGCATGAGGTTATAAGTTCAAACTTTTACTTTAAAAAGATATCTAAATGGACATAATTATTACCATTTATTTCAATTAAAACATAAAATATAAAATATAATATAGATGAATTGGGCTGGAATTCAAAAATATACAGGGGACAATTGATTTTTTCCATATTAAGAAAAACCTTATTATAAGATAATTTTAATAGATACAATAGCTAAAAACTTAAGTTTCGTAATATATTTAATACATTTCAAAATTTAATAAAAACATATTCAAATATTTGTTTCCTTTTTACGAATTATCTATAATAATAATAATCATAAACATATTTGAAAATTATTCCATTATAGTTTAATGAGAATCTAACTTATTAATTAGTTAGCAAACAAAATAGAATCAAGTTAATAAATTATACTACATGCA
>JBBPBQ010000003.1:14305547-14396294 GCA_037974755.1 Cicer yamashitae
ATATTTAATCAAAAAACAAACACTATTATATTAAACATTTCGTATTCTGTTAGGATTTTTTTTAAGCCTTTATCCCCTTAATGTAAAATATTAATACAATTAGACTCAGTTCAGAGATGTTTGTCGAGATATTTTTTGAATTATTAATATAATAAAGGATATATCAAAATATAAATTTGCAAAGACTACTTAAACAATCCTAAACGTGCAATGCATAATTATATTAATTTTAGACAACTAATGCATAATTCTTAAATTGTCACTTAAAATCTTCTTTTAATAAGAGTTTAGTTTATGTACTAAACTGTAATTTGGTTTTGTGCATACGTCCAATAAGATTTAAAAAGAAGATAGTTATGTAGGTATGTTGGGAAATAATATTATGGCATTTTAAATGGTAGGAGTATATCAACTAGTGAGAGAGTGAAAATGTTAAATTTTGATAAAAGAATTATATATGAATTGTTGTGAGTAAAATAAAAGAATCAAGTGACTTTTTTAAATAATCATTTGCAACTTAAATAACTGTTAATCATGACCATCTATGTATAATTGTGTGGTTAAAATTTAACATTCTCATACTCTCATTGAAAAACTCTTCACATTTGATATGCTCCTTTCAAACGACAATATCATATAAATTATTTTTGTCAAAAATAATTTTATTATAAATCATGTTATATTCCCAAAGAAGAAAAAATTATTAATTGTATTTCTAATATGTTGCTTTTATAAAATAAGAAATTGAACATGACACAATTTATGAGTCTGCTGAATAGTTTTGTTATGATGTCAAAATATACTTCAATTGCATTTTTCTATGCTTATAAATGGAGGTTGTTTATCAACTTAAATTGTCAAATAAAATTTCATATATACTAAGAGAAAAACAATTTTTACTTTTGAGAAGAGAATTATGGCAAAGAGTGATATGAAAAATATTGTCATAATTATGACATTGATTATGTTTGTTTTTGCAAAAGCTGATGATTCTCCAACACCTAAATCAACAGATAGTTTTATCGGTCAATTTAAGTGTGCTTTCAAATGTAGAAATTTAAGTGCCAATCGTCAATTTTATGCAGCTTGTGTTGCTACTTGTGTAACAACGAATTGCCATAAGACATTATCCAAAGATGCATATGATTGTACTGCTAGTTGTGTTGACTCGAATTCCAATATAGTTAATATGGATAAGATCAAATTTTATCTCTTTTTTTATTGTTTATTTTATGAAACACATCATATAAACTCATTGATTCTAGAGTTAAATATATTTTTAATTTCAATAAATATAGTTCATCTAGATTTTATCCCTATAAATTTTTTCCAAGACTTTAGACATCCATCAATTCCACATATTTTCAAATCAAAATTAGAATTTGCAACATAGACATTTTTAATGGAGTGATGTTTTTGTCGAAGTTGAGAGATATTTATTTTTAATTAATTGATTTAAAGTGATCCATGTTGCAAGTATTAATTAGATAATATTAAGATATTGACTTAGGTGTCATATGGACACTATGTCCTTAACGTTACAAAAACTTATTTGAATATTTATTTGTTTAGTTAAAAAAAATAATAGAAGGATTAATCATTTTTAAAACTTACAATAGGTGAAGGACCAAACATTTTAAATTTTTTTAGAGTAAACTTATATATTATAGATTTTGTAAGGTCAAAAAATGTATTTAATTATTGATTAAATTAGTTTTTCTTACATGATTTTGATATTTTATTTTTTCAGATGACCGTGGTGTTAATGTCATGGTGAATTCATGATTGAAAACTTGCAAGAACAAATAGTATATGTTTACTTGTAACCGCTAATAATTCAAAATATTAATGAATTGAGAAATTGTGTTCATTTATATTGTAATAATGCATTTTAAATAATAAACTTGCACCGAATGCCTTGCTTTCATGAATCCTTTTGATTGCTAGATAGGCTTGGGTGTTAGGTGTGAGCTGAAACATAGTTATCGTGAGGCTAAACATTTCTCAAACAAGCTAGCCGTATAGTGGAGTGTTTAGCTTATTAAAACTTCTATCAGATATGTGTGATTAATTGTAGTGTTTACCATCCCTCGTTTTGTTCCATAGCTTGGGTTGTAATTTCCTCATTTATTAAATAATGCAATGTTTTCATACTTTAAAATAAATATTTTTTGTAGACATTTCCACTATTCTAATTTTTTGTGTTGATATTTCTAGTAATAATAATTAATGTTAAATACAAAATAAATAAATAAATATTACTACTAAATATAATCAAATAATGTAATATAAGAAAAATTATATTTTAATAATTATGTAAATAAAATATTTTGGTAGTAAATAGTTTTAAACAAATTATGTTTCTGATGACCAAGGCCACAGATTTATTTTAATTTCTAAAAGTTATAAATGAAAAGTGTTGAGGACCTTGGCAATTGGAAGTGTTCCATGGCCATAACCCTCAAAATTTACCAGTAGTAAAAGGAACTTGGAATATTAGAATGTTTAGCTTATTCAAGTTGCCTGATCTTTCTTGTTTTTTTAAAGCTTCTTCCAGATATTGGAGATTGGAGAGTGATTACTATCCCTTGTTTTGTCCTATAGCTTTGGTTGTAATTTTTTATTTCTTCGTATAATAAATATTTGTAACACTATAAATTTTATAATAAATTATTTTATTAATTAAATAAGATTTTAAATAATCAATTTAATGTTAAATTTTTTTAGAATATAAATCAATTAATTTGGTGATTTATTTTCTTTTATTTTAGTTTATTTATAAAGTATTGATCTTGAAATAATATTATTGTTGTGAGTGAGTAAAGCTGTGTTTAAAGAAATATACAAACAAAAATGAATTTAAATAATTTTTAGTTTTGTTTTTAAAATAAAATTAAACAAAAAGGATAAATATAGAATAGGGTTATTGATGAAATCAAGGAAATTAAAATCCTTATATATTATAAAAAAAAAAAAACAAAGATATAAGAGAGAGAACCTAGAAAACCTGAAGCAAGCATAGCATCATCGAAATATAAAAAGAAAAGCAGCGCCGCGGCCTTTTGAAAAGAGGAAAGCTGACGTCTATAATAGCCGACAAATTTCTCCGTTACTTAATTTAATACAATTTTTTGGAATTTTAGTGTTGTCAAACTCTTTTTAAAATATCCAACTTCTTGTTTAATAAATCCGCTATGCTGCTTCTGCAAGTCTAGTTTGAGTGAAATAATACCAAAACAACCGTGTAAATAGTGATTTTATTATCCACTAATTATAAAGTTTTATTGATCCAATTTGGAAATCGACCTTTTAGAGTGTCCTTATATTTTATTTTTGAGTTGGATCGATTGGAAGACGAAGAGTCAAAGGGATAGAGGTTTTTCACTTGTGGATTCAAATTAGTGTGTGAAAGCATTGAAATAAAGTAAGGGATGAGAGAGCGTTTGAATTCATGAGTATATTATAATGTGAGATGAATGAGAAAACTGTATTTCCCAACGATTCATCTGGGGCTCGCTATGTATTACGGTAGCCCTTTGAAAGATAAATTAATTAATTTGAAAATATGATAATTGTGAGATTAAAATGTTAAATAGAAATGTTTATAAGGAGTTGATTGAATTAATTTTCAATGATTGTTGACTAAATGATATTTGATATTATTCTAACATTGGATGGTGAATGAAATTTCTTGCCTATGTTTGACTCGATGAGATTTTTTGATGTGATGATAAACTTTGAATGCATTGTGTGGCATTATAATATGTGACTAGCAATTGAGATGTTATCAAACCGTTATGAGTATTTTGATGTCACTCCATAGTTGATGATATAGTGGTGATTCCAACTTGTGCTAAAAATGATGCCCTTAATGGAGTAGTCTAAGCCAACGAGGAGAGAAAAGAGATGTTGGGAGTGTTTGACGTGGAGATTATTTTGTCATCATATAAGTGGGATTTAACAAGCCTAATGATGCTAGGGAAATATAATTGAATAAGCCTGATAGTGGAGGTTTGTTGTTGAGTCTTACAGAAGGACTGTTAGACCTTAGGGGTATTATGATAGGAAATTCCTAAGTGACTTGGAGGTAGCCCTCCAAAATATTTGGAGCTACCATGCAATACTCATTTACTTCGACTGTCACATAT
Source organism: Cicer yamashitae (assembly GCA_037974755.1). Lineage (NCBI taxonomy): Eukaryota > Viridiplantae > Streptophyta > Magnoliopsida > Fabales > Fabaceae > Cicer > Cicer yamashitae. The sequence goes on from JBBPBQ010000003.1 coordinate 14,309,696, forward strand.
ATGTGTCTTAGGTTGAGTTGAGAGATGTTGGAACCAAGTTGGTTTTACATTTAGAGTTTTGATGTTAACAAAAGTATTTTATGAGAACAATATATTTGGCTTCAAAGAGTATGAAAAAAGTTTCATGTTTTTGAAGAAAATCTAAAATAAGATTTGATTCAAATTTATAATTGAAGAAAATCTAAAATAAAGATTTGATTCAAATTTATAATTGAAGAAAATCTAAAATAAGATTTGATTCAAATTTATAATTGATGAAAATCTAAAATAAGATTTGATTCATATTTATAATTGAAGAAAATCTTTGACCAAGTTGAAAAGAAGATATGGTCAATATTTGAAGATGATTTGATCAACATTTGAAGAAGATTTAATTAAGATTTGATCAAGATTTGAAGAAGAATTGATCGAGATTTGAAGAAGATTTGATCAATATTTAATTAAGATATGAAGTAGATTTGAAGAAGATTTGATCAAAATTTGAAAAAGATTTGATCAAGATTTGAAGAAGATTTGATTAAGATTTGAAGAATATTTGAAGAAGATTTAATGAAGATTTGATCAACATTTAATGAAGATTTGAAGAATATTTGATTTAAAGAATTTACAAAGTCAATCTACACAAAATAGGAAGATAATCAATCTGAATAATTTACAAACTCAATCTACACAAAATAGGAACATAATCAATTTGAAGAATTTACAAACTCAATCTAAACAAGATGCAATTCAGAATTAAACAAGGACTAAATTGAAGCCCAAATTTTCACTATAAATAGACACACAAGGCTGAAGGAGAAAAGCATCAAAAAGTAGAAAAGAGTATAAGAACTCAAACACTTGTTCGAATGAGAAATATTTTCTGAGTGTTTTTTTCTTAGAGTGTCCAAGTTATTATTATTATCAGCTTTGTTAGAAGCAATTACTCAAGTTCCAATCTTTGTATCCAATCCGACAGTGGTTTAATTCCTTCTTCAATCTGAGGTTGTCAGGTTGTTAGGAGAAGACTTAGCTTGTAGGGTCAAGGTGGTTAGTTCCTCAAAAGTCTGGGGTTGTCAGGTTGTTTGGGAAGACTGGCTTGGAAGGTCAGGTGCTTTGTAATTCAAGGTATTTGAATTAGTGGATTAAAGCCTTCTGAATGAAGGGACAGGATGTAGCCAAGTTAATGGTGAACCAGGATAAAGCTATGTGTCAAACTATTTATGCTTTCATTGTTTGCTGATTCTGAATCCGATTGTTTCTTATCTAAGTAATTAATAAAAACCAACCAACCTGCATCAAATTGTCAAAAAGTTATCAACTTTGGCAAACACAATTCAACCCCCCTTCTCGTGTTTACACCGTCAATTGGCATTAGAGCTCGGTCTCAAAGTTGAACACTTTACAGTGTTTGAGGAAAGATCCAAGGGTTCAACATGTCCCGATCTAGTGAATCAAAAGATGAAGAAATTGAGGTATTTTCTGAATTTAGTCGATCTGATTTAATTATTGCTATAAATGATTTTTAAATATTAATCACAAATTGTCTTTAAAACTGAAAACACTTAGGAAAGAAAATACAAATCTAATTGAAAATGTTAATGTTTTAAAGAATCAAAGTACTGAATTTAAAACAGAAAATACAAATATGAAAACGGATATTACTGAACTTAAAATAGAGAATGCAAATTTGAAAACTGATATTACTAAACTTAAGACAGATAATGCAACTCTGAAAACTGATATTACTGAATTTAAAACAGAAAATACAAATCTGAAAACTCATATTATTGAACTTAAAATAGAAAATGCAAATCTGAAAACTGATATTGCTGAATATAAGGCTGAAAATCTAACTCTGAAAAGTAATTATAGTTCAACATCAATAGAAAATACCACATGTAACTCTGATAAGCATGAAGAAGTATTTCAAGATTTTATTGATAATGGTATGGAAAGAAGCAAGTATGCATCTATGATTTATGGGGTTAGTAGGAATGGTAAAAGAGGAATAGAATTTCAAGAAAAAGTAATTGAATCTAAGTTTATTCCCTCGGATGATTTATGTACTATTTGCTATAAGAATGGTCACACTAAAATATCTTGTCCTATGCTAACCACATGGAAAGACAAGAAATCTTTAAGATCTAACAAACCAGGACCCAACCAAATTTGGGTACCAAAAGATAAAATTGTTTATGTTGCAGATGTTCTAAGCAATCAAATTGAAACACCAGTCACGGTGCCTGGTCAATGGATGCTTGTAATATATGAAGGCAAAAAAGTCTATGTTCCAAGCCCTACCAAACAGAAGCCAACTGACTCTAGTGGAAGAAGGACTGGTCAACACAATACTTATCAAAACCAGAACCATATGATGAACCAGAAATATCAGAAAAATTTGAAGTATCAACATAATCAAAACTGGCAGAGAAATCACACATATCAACAAGATCAAAGCTGGCAGAGAAATCACACATATCAACAGAACCAAAACTACCAGAAGAATCAGAATTACCATAAGTTCCAAAATTACTAGAGGAACCTAATACATCAGCAGAAACAGAAATGTCAGATGAACAATTAGAATCAGGAGACTTCTTTGAACACTCCAATCAAATTCATCAAGACTACAAACCTAGATGGGAATTCAAATTCCTTCATCCAGACTCTCTAATCAGAGAATATGCAAACTCAGAATCTGAAAACCAGAAAATAAGAACTAAGAGGGTTTTCAAAGTGAAATTGAAACTGTTGACATATATGTTATATCTTTCTTTAAATTTAATTATTGTTTAATATTATATTTATTATGATAACAAGAAGCTTGATCTTAAAAATTAAAGCTAGATAAGTACTTTGCAGGTTCACAAAAATTTAGAGGAATAAGGAGATCCACATAATCTGAATACTTTAGCAAAAGTAGCATACGAGTTTGATTTTCATAAACAAGTAGAAACAACCAGAAACATCACTGATGTTTTGGCTGTTTACCGGAACCAGAGGAAGCAGATGCAGACAAATCAGAAGATGAAAAATCTTTAGAGGATGAATCTAATCAAGTTAGTATCAGTCAAGATAAGTCAAAAGGAAGGTCTGGATGGAAGTACCAGTCATCTCACCCTGAAACTCCAATCATTGGAAGTGCAAGTGATCCTTTGAGGACCAGATCATCACTTAAAGATACCAGTTTGTTTGGCTTACTCTCATCAATTGAGCCTACCTCTATTGATGAAGTATTGACAGATGATGGATGGATTCTTGCAATGCAAGAAGAGTTAAATGAATTTGAGAGGAATGATGTTTGGGATCTAGTACCTAGACTAGAGAAGAACATTATTGGAACCAAGTGGGTTTTCGGAAACAAGCTAAATGAAAAAGGTGAAGTGGTCAGAAACAAGGCAAGACTTGTCGCAGAAGACTACAGTTAGCAAGAGGGCGTTGATTACACTGAGACATTTTCTCTAGTGGCCAGGTTAGAAGCTATTCGTATCCTAATTTCTTTTGCTGCAAATAATAACATTACATTATTTCAAATGGATGTTAAAAGTGCTTTTGTAAATGGTTATATAAGTGAAGAAGTCTATGTTAAACAACCCCCAGGTTTTGCAAGTTCTAAATTTCCAAATCATGTTTTTAAACTTAGGAAATCCTTGTATGGTCTAAAACAAGCACCTAGAGCGTGCTATGATAGACTTAGTAACTTCTTGCTTAAAAATAACTTTGAAAGAGGACAAGTAGATAATACACTTTTTAGAAAATCAATAGGAGATAACATTTTTATAATTCAAATTTATGTGGATGACATTATTTTTGGATCTACTAATAGCACTCTTTGTCAAGAATTTTCTAAATTGATGCAGCTTGAATTTCAAATGAGTATGATGGGAGAACTTAAGTTCTTCTTAGGGATACAAATTCAGCAAAGTCAAAAAGGTATATACATTCATCAAACTAAATATACAATAGAGCTTCTTAGGAAGTTTAAGACGAGTGATTGCAAACCTATGGCTACACCAATGCACCCTACTTGTTCACTTGAAAAAGATGATTCAGGCGAAAAAGTTGACCAAAAAACCTATAGAGGAATGATAGGATCTCTACTTTACCTTACTGCTTATAGACCTGACGTCATGTAGTGTATGTGTATGTGCAAGATTTCAAGCTGACCCTAGGGAATCACATTTAACTACTGTTAAGAGAATCCTGATATACCTAAAAGGCACTACCAACCTTACCTTGTTCTACAAGAAATCTCCTAAGTACAAACTTAGTGGATACTGTGATTCTGATTATGCTGGAGATAAACTTGGGAGAAAGAGCACCAATGGCAACTACACATTTTTAGGTGACAACTTAATATCTTGGTCAAGTAAGAGACAAAACACCATTGCAATGTCAACAACAGAGGCTGAGTATATTTCAGCTGCTGGCTGCAGTTTTCAACTACTTTGGATGAAACATCAACTTGAAGACTACAACATCCTAGAATGCAACATTCTCATCTATTGCGATAACACTTCTGCCATTTGTCTAGCCAGAAACCCTATCTTACATTCTAGAGCTAAACACATAGAGATCAAACACCATTTCATTAGGGACTTTGTTCAAAAAGGGGTACTAAACATTCAATTTGTAGACATTGAACACCAATGGGCTGACATATTCACCAAACCACTACTTGAAGATAGGTTTGACTTCATCAAGAAAAACCTAAACCTTACCTTCATACCTGACTGATGTTGTGATCACTTCATAGTAGTTTAGTTTTACACTAGTTATTATATTTTCTTATATTATGTTATATTTATTTTATTCAAAAAAAAAAAAGAAAAAACAAAAAAAACATAAAAAAGAGAAAAAAAAGAAAAACGAACAAAAAAAGAGAGAAAAACGAAGAAAAAAAAGGCAAAGTTTCACATTCAAGTCTTTTTGTCTGATGACAAAAGGGGGAGAAAAATATTTGATAAAGTGGGGAGAAAATGATACTAAGACTTAGGGGGGAGCCCTAAGTTAGGAGGAGTCAAAGAAATATAATGAAAAGTTGTTATAAAAAATACAAGTTTTGTCATCATCAAAAAGGGGGAGATTGTTGGAACCAAGTTGGTTTTACATTTAGAGTTTTGATGTTAACAAAAGTATTTTATGAGAACAATAAATTTGGCTTCAAAGAGTATGAAAGAAGATTCATGTTTTTGAAGAAAATCTAAAATAAGATTTGATTCAAATTTATAATTGAAAAAAATCTAAAATAAAGATTTGATTCAAATTTATAATTGAAGAAAATCTAAAATAAGATTTGATTCAAATTTATAATTAATGAAAATCTAAAATAAGATTTGATTCATATTTATAATTGAAGAAAATCTTTGACCAAGTTGAAAAGAAGATATGGTCAAGATTTGAAGAATATTTGAAGAAGATTTGATCAACATTTGAAGAAGATTTAATTAAGATTTGATCAAGATTTGAAGAAGATTTGATCAAGATTTAATCAAGATTTAATCAAGATTTGAAGAAGATTTGATCAAAATTTGAAAAAGATTTGATCAAGATTTGAAGAAGATTTGATTAAGATTTGAAGAAGATTTAATGAAGATTTGACGAAGATTTGATCAACATTTAATGAAGATTTGAAGAATATTTGATTTAAAGAATTTACAAAGTCAATCTATACAAAATAAGAAGAGAATCAATCTGAAGAATTTACAAACTCAATCTACATCAATTTGAAGAATTTACAAACTCGATCTGAACAAGATCCAATTCAGAATTAAACAAGGACTAAATTGAAGCCCAAATTTTCACTATAAATAGACACTCAAGGCTGAAGGAGAAAAACATCAAAAAGTAGAAAAAAGTATAAGAACTCAAGCTCATGATTCCAAATTCATCTTAGAGTTCACAGAGAGAAAGACTTGTTCGACTGATAAAAATTTTTTGAGTGTTATTTTCTTAGAGTGTGAGAGTTATTATTATTATCAGCTTTGTTAGAAGCAACTACTCAAGTTCCAATCTTTTGTATCCAACCCGACAGTTGTTTAGTTCCTTCTTCAATCTGGGGTTGTGAGGTTGTTTGGGAAGACTCACTTGAAGTGTGAGGTGCTTTGTAATTCAAGGTATTTGAATTAGTGGATTAAAGCATTCTGAATGAAGGGACTGGATGTAGCCAAGTTTATGGTGAACCAGAATAAGGCTATGTGTCAAACTATTTATGCTTTTATTGTTTGCTGATTTTGAATCCGATTGTTTCTTATCGAAGTAATTAATAAAAACCAACCAACCTTCATCAAATTAGCAAAAAGTTATCAACTTTTGGCAAACAAAATTCAACCCCCCTAACTGAGTACTTTAGAGTTAGAATGCTACAAAAATGTTAACCGAGTACTTTAGAGTTAGAATGCTACAAAAAAGTTAGCAAAAAGTAATTAATAAATTTTCCATTCACTTGTCGGCATAGTACCAATCCTCCTAACCGAGTAATTTAGAGTTAGAATGCTACAAAAATTTGAAAAAGTATAGTCTAAGCTCATGTATAGCATTGCATTTTCTTGTGATTGTTTTGTTGTGGTTAATGTGTATCATAGGTGATAATAATTTCTCTTAGACAGTTTTATGTTATAATGAAATATATTGAATTTTTTATAGTGATTTTGACATTATAATGTGATATTATTTCCTTGAAAAATGTTTTGATATACGATGATGTGTTATGATATGGTTTTATTATGATTATTTGCGTGCTCTTCTTACTTATATTATAATATCAACATGATTACAAAACTCTTCCCATTCATTGTTTGTATATGACTGTCTTGGTCGTTGTTTGCAAACTTGCAGTTATTACAAGTTAATGGGTCTTAAAGTTCATGTTTATGAGAAGCTTCGCTCTAATATGTGGTACCAGGAATGAGATTTATAAGTTGTATTTTACTTATTTAAATAGAAAGAGTTTTCGTAAGAAAATTTTGTTATTACTAATAAGTTTTTGTAATTAAATTATGAAATTATAGTTAAATGAAGTTTATTAAGATTGCACTGTTATATTTGAGGAAGATAGTATAAAGTGTCGAAGTGTACTTTGAGAAATAGAATATCCTAAATAACTTTTAAAAGTTTCTTTTTCCTTTAAAAAACATTTTCATTATTTGTTGCGAATTATTTTTACAACAATATAGTAAAAATTATTATATATATATATATATATATATATATATATATTATTTTGGGTTTAGGGTGTCACATTAGTGGTATCAGAGCAAGTGCAATCAAGCCGAGTGGGTCAAGCGTCTGTTTTGTGTTAGTAAAATGTCAGTCGTATTAGTTGTGTTTAGTTACGTATTATGTTCTCTATTTGATTTTTACCTAATATTATTGTGTTATGTGCTATATATTTTTCTATGAACGTACGTGTCTTGTAAAGTGATTACTACTTAATTGGTGAATTTTTATAACTAAATTTACTATATAAGCATATTTTCCAAATTCATTACTTAATTTTTGTAATTATCTTTTAAGAAAGATCATATTTTTGTATAGTCAAACATTTTATTTGTTTCAATTTTAAAATAACTAAGAACATAAAAGAGTTGATATATTCATGAAGTTAGATTGATAGTAAGTTAATGGGGTAATTTTAGAGAAGTGAGTGGTAGAGTTGAGAAATAAGAAAATCATAGGAGGATAAATTAGTAAACTTCTTCACCTAAGTAACACATACCCATACTCAAGTTAAACTCTCAACCTAAAATACTATTACCAATAAGAGCACATGCAAACTTCACTCCCTTATGTATTTAAACAAGAAAAAAAGATAGAGAAAGAAAGAGAGGGAGACGAGAGGAGGAAAAAGAAAGAAAGAAATAGGAAGACAAAACCGTTAGAGTATATTATTTATACACGAGACAAATATTTGTTACTAAGTAATTAGTTAAAGTTTTAAATATGTCTTTGGTCCTTGCAATTATAACCTTTTTTTTTTTAATTTTCGTCCTTGTAAGTTTTATGTTTGGTTAAAATCCCTGCAAATATATTTTCATTTTAAAATAGTTATTCTATCTAATTTCTATTAGAAATATTGTAACACCGTTAAAACATAACCATTTTTTTAACAGAAAAAACCCAAATAAAATAAAATTACAATATTTTTTAACCTAAAGTTAGTCCCAAATTTTTCAGTCTTCTTCCCGAAAAATTCTAATTCGTGCATTCTTTCTTCATCATTTCAGTCATCTTCTTCATCATAATTTGAATTTGGTAATTATGATGAATAGTGAATTTGAATATGGTGATGAATCTCAAATGGACGAAGATGTTTGTGACGGTCATGACAATTATGATGAGGAAGAGAACTGAAACGATGAAGAAGAAGGCACGATTTAGGTTTTTTTAGGGAAGAAGACTGAAACATTTGGGATAAATTTTAGGTTAAAAAATGTGATAATTTAATTATATTTGGTTTTTTTATTAAAAAATTATGTTTTAACGGTGTTACAATTTTTGTAACAAAAATTTGATGGAAGAACTATTTTAAAATGAAACGATATTTGCAGGAATGTTAACTAAGCAAAAAAAACTTCCGAAGACCAAAATCAAAAAAAGTTATAATTGTAAGGACCAAAGATATATTTAAACCTTAATTCTAATTGCAAGGATGAATGTCACACTCTTATAGGTTAGTTATGAAATAGTTTTTAGGATTTATTATGCTTTTGATCCTTGTAATATGAGAAAAAATTTGTTTTAATTCCTATAAATTTTTAATTTTTTAATTATGTCCATGTAATTTAAGATTTTTATACTTTTAGTCTCTTAATGTATTGTGTGACACCCTTTACTCAGATTTACATATAAAATATAAATAACAAGAAAAATTAGTGAAAATTAAAAACTTTTATTTATTTCAAACAAAATATCATACAACTTGTAAAGAATATCAGTTAAACTTTTTAAAAACTACTAAATACAAAAATACCCTAAAACCACTTGTCACTTGGTCAAAGCCTAATGTAACTAGAATGTAAGGACTACTAGTCATTAACCCTTGACGTCACATTGCAATAACTTCGAGAAGATCCATACACTGTAACAAATTTGAAAAATGTTGGTCTGCATAGTGAGAATCACAACGCAAGCTTATAAAACATATAGAATGAGCATAATAGACGCTCAACTAACATATAACATTATTTTATCTATTACCAATCATTATTAATGTTCAATTCAATTAACTTATCATCACACAACATCAGTATATAAGCAATCATATAACAATAATGCACATATAACACATATCCTAGTGAATCGACTAATGCAAGTACACATTTGATGCATTGCTACCTAATCATCAACTTGCTCCGACACATGGATCCAACTACTTGTAGTTAGTGCAAGCTGAGAAGCAATCTCTTGCCCATCAAACTATAGAGTCTAGTTAATAAGGTATTAATATATAGCTGAAACATTCCAACGATATTGATCCCACCTTTCACATAAGACCTTCCTTCTCACATCCTCAAGACCTCAATATGGTCGTCTGATCTAATTCTATCACGTCACTAACCCCTAGACATGCCCTCTATGCCAACATAAAGGACATTATTAACAACATCACTGTCAAACGAGAGACTATCATATTGTGACTTGAGTTCATTTACAACATACCAACTTATCAATAACATTACCATCAAACAATACTCAACTTATATTGCGACTTGAGTTTATTTACAATGGATCAACTTATCAACAGCTACCATTAGAACATACCTATCTCATATTGCAACTCGTATGTCATAATAATTTTATTTAACATCAACATCATGAACAAACATATCATTCAAACATAGATACACCATACATCACCAACAACATAATTGTGACACCCTAAACCCAAATTGAAATAAAGAGTAAAATGTACTAGTTTTGAAAGAGATTTGTAGCGGTCCCAAAGTAGAGTATAAAAAAATTCCTTTTTTAAATATAAGTCTTAGGACGTCACACTCACACTTACACAAGACATTTGCATAAAAATTCTTAATTAAAAATCCTCTAACATCTAATATAGCTGAGGTTTATTAACCAAATATTTCTGACTTAAAAACATGTGCAAAACTTAGAGATAACTAATTTTTATCTCCGAATAAAAGACTAGATATAACACATTGATCGGTAGAGTTTACAAAACAAAAATTAGTTCATAACTCAAAAAAAAAAATCACAAAAAATTACTCCCACCCGGTATCACCTATCAGAGCATTTCATCATATTCATCAAGGTGGTAACATCAAAAGTCAACAAGTACACATCATCAATGCATATTTCCATTGTCATATATTACATTCAAAATTTATCATCATAATACACAAGTTCCAACAAAACATAATTTCACTCACAGATAATAATACTAGATCATTCACACACACCACGTCAATTGCAATGCAAATAATCACAGTTCATCACATTATATATCATATAACAATATCAAGGGTATATATAAACAAAACACAAAATACGTCAAATACATAATTCTACAATAATTCAGCTACCATACGATATTCTAAATCAAATCAAACAACACCCTATAAAAGTTTCTAACTCATGGTTTAACCTCACCATATTCAAGTTTTCTCATTAGTCAATTATTACTCAAAAGGCTTCAGCCGTACGTAGCGAGTCGCGAATGAATTATGGGAAATACGGTTTCCCCGTTCATCTCACTTAATTTACACTCATGAATTTGAACTCACTTTCACCCCATACCTCAATCTGACATGCGATGAAACACATATTCAAAATATTGTGAAACAGGTTATTAGAAAAGGTCTCACCGACGTACTGGAGCGCCGACAGGGTCCGACGTCAACTTCACCGAAACACGCAAATGAGTAGTGCTTCTTAAAGGTTTCGACGAGGGGAATCCAAATATGTTGTCAATTTTCCAAGACGATGAACGTGCTGGCCGAAATTCGACGAGGGTGAAAACCGATTTTTTGAAGTAAAACAGTTGGCGATTTCAAGCATAGGTAATGGAAGAGGGTGTTTCGTGGAGTCCAAATATGATCTCAGTTTTTGTTGGTGATAGCTGTGGTGGCCGGAATGTTGATCCAAAGGTGGAGGTGTGATTTTTGACAAAGAGGAATATGATGTTTCAATTTACGATTCAGGTTGAGAATGAAAGAGGAGATCACAACGATCATAAATGTGGTCTCGGTTTTGCACGACACTCACTATAATGGTCATTCTCGACGAAATATCTAAAACTAATTAACATATATCTAAAATAATTTTAACACCAAATTATTTATCTAGGTGTGACAATAACATTCACTATCATTTCTTCATCGTTATATGTTATTGTAATACGTTAACTTATTAACCACTTATCATGATTCATTAATAATTATTATTATACATCATCTTCATCAACTCACCAAATTACCATTAACTACTAAGTAATTAAATAGCAGTTATTAATTATTAATTAATTTATCTAATAATTTCATCACTCTTAATCTAAGTAATTAATAAACTAATATTACTTAAACTATCACCTAATAAATAAATAATTATAACTTTAATCAAATTAGTTATTTTACTAAACTACCATCAAACATCATCATTGACACATAATTAATATCTAAATTCATTATCTATAGATAATTATGCTTAAGAATTCATTCCCTATTAATTATGAAGACTTGTTTTTAACTTATTCTCACATAAAAATTGATTTCTTATATCCTAAAAATTGATATGTTAACTCAAAAATAGTTTAAAACTTATCAGAAATATACAACAATCATCATAGATCACCTAACAACAATACTATCATCAAACCATACATGATTTGCATGAATTACATGCATTAAACACACAATTTAAGTCATTAACAACGAGCAACACATTAATCCATAAACCAACTTATATAATCATACTCATATATCATGCAATCACATACTTATAATTCAACATTAATATCCACACCGTATATATATATCTTATATGCTAGAACTATGACCTCTTGTGTATGACTATTATAATTTTTTTTACATTTCAATTTTTTGTTTATAGTTTTTATAATAAAATATAATTAGTACATTTAATTATTCTCATTTTTATTTAAAAATATATAAAAAAAATAACTAATGGTTTGATGACAAAATATTGTCTCGTGTATAAATTGAAGCGTTAAAAATTTATAGTTAAATTAGTATATGTATATGATTTTTATTCTCTTAGTGACAAACATTTATCTTCTATATGATTTTTATAATCAACTCAAATTAGTATATTATAATTACTTTTATTTTTTTTAAAATATATAAAAAATGTTTCAATTTAATTAATTGATAAGTGATAAACAATTATCTGATGTATGATTTCTATATATCAACAACTTCTTTAGTGACTCATTTCCTAAAAAAAATGTCAAAAATTAAAATGTGAAAATATTATAGTAAGTGTATTAAAAGTGTTCTCATTTTGAAAAAAACATAAATTAGAACTAATTCTTTAGTGACAAAAGTATGTCTAGTGTATAGTTTTTATAATAAAAAAATTGGTCTACTATAATTATTTTTGCTTTCATTTAAAAGACTTAAAAAATGCTACATTTAATTAATTGATTAGTGAAAACAACTGTCTTGCGTGTATGAATTGTATGCACTATTCACTCATTGTTATTGTATTATAATTATTCTTATTTTTATGTCGATGATATTAAAAAAAGATCAATTTTAATTAATTATTTACTGACAAATATTTATTTAGCATATGGTTTTATAATAAAAATCAAATTAGTATATTATAATTATTTTTATTTTTATTTAGAAGATAAATAATATTGAGTTTAAGTAATTGATTAGTGATAAAAAGTCCCGTGGATGAATTTTTTTGTAATTAGTGTATTATAATTGTACTAATTTTTATGTCGATGATATTATAAAACTATAATTTATAACTAATTTTGTAGTGGCAAACATTAATCGCGTGTATGGTTGTTATAAGAAACTCAAATTAGTATATTATAAATATTTATTCACTTTTATTTAGAAGGTGTTTTTTTTTGGTTACATGAGAAAAAAAAAATGAAAAAGCCAAAAAAACAAAACTAAGGCTCAATAGAAGATACTCCTCTAGCGTCCCCTAGGAGTGCTGAGGAGAAACTCGAAAATGACTCTAATCATAATTTAATAGTTCAAACAGTTGACTCCTATCTTTGCAACGATATATGCACATGCATTCCCTTCACGAAGAGTGTGTTTCAAAACAAAATTTCACATGAAAGGAATCAAAATAACAAATGATTTTATGCACACTACGCCAAAAATGACATTTTATAGCGCGTTTTTTACAGCGCTTGTTAAATACAAGTGCTGTTGTATAAATTGTTTAAAAATAACGGAGGATACAACAGCGCTTTTTTGACAAGCGCTGTAAAAAAAGCGTTGTTGTAGGGTCGTATAGGGTCACATACGCTTGCACATAGCCTTTTACAGCGCTTTTTTAGAAAGCGCTGTAAAATCAAGCGCTCTCACATAGCATTTTACAGCGCTTTGTGAGCGCTGTAAACACAAGCGCTGTAAAATGTAGCGCTCCCACCTTATGTTACATAGCTTTTACAGCGCTTATTGTGTAAACGCTGTAAAATCCTTGCGCTTTCTCATAATCAAATGACCTATTACAGCGCTTTTTACACAAGCGCTGTAATAGGCTTGCCCTTTCACATTATTATAGGATCTATTAGAGCGCTTTCTGAACAAGCGCTGTAAAATCATTCATTTTAAATAAAAAACATTCACTTTAAGTAAATAAAAACAAATTTAATACGTTGTCCAAACCCTACGAACTCTCATCGTCCCTCCCCTGCGAACCCTCCTGTGCGCCCATCTACAAATTGATTTACCTTCTTCCTCCTTTAAAACAAATTGATCATCAACGTTCAGGTACTTTATTTTATTTCATTGTTGTTGTCACTAATTCAAACTGATAAATTGTTACATGATATATATGTTCTGTTTAGAAATCAATTAATCTTGGACCAATATTATAAGATATGTGTAATATTATCAATATATAGGTCATATATATCAGACTTGAAATCATGCTTATTGTGTAACTGCATTTATATATATAGGTCATATAAATGGACCGGAAATGGATGTATGCCAATCGATTGACAAAAGAGTATGAAAATGGAGTGAAGGAGTTTATTGAGTTTGCAGTGATGAATGCAAAAGATCCAAATAGAGTCGTTTGTCCTTGTTTAAAATGTTGTTTTGGAAAACGCATTAGAGCAGATGAATTGGAAGGACATTTAGTATGGTATGGAACTGATCAAAGCTATACATGTTGGATAAGACATGGTGAGAAAATCAATGGAAACACTCGCACAGATACATATGTTTCAACTGATTTCGACACAGATACATATGAGCCGGACCGAGTTGAGGAGATTGCAAAAGCAGTTGAAGAAGATCTTCGTGATTGTCCTAAAATGTTTGAGAGCTTGTTGAGTGATGCAGAGAAACCATTATATAATGGTTGTACTAAATTCACAAGACTTTCGGCGATACTAAAGTTGTACAACTTAAAAGCGAGTAATGGATGGTCTGATAGAAGCTTCACAAAATTACTAACACTCTTAAAAGATATGTTGCCAGATGATAATGAACTTCCCAGTAGAACCTACGAGGCTAAACGAATTTTGTGCTCTATTGGTATGAGTTATGAAAGGATTCATGCGTGTCCTAATGATTGCATTTTTTTCGAAATGAATATGAATTACTAAAGGCGTGTCCGAAATGCAATGTCTCTCGATATAAGAAGAAAGAATCTACTCCAGCAAAAGTCGTGTGGTATTTTCCGATAATACCAAGATTTAGGCGCATGTATCGCAGTGAAGTAGATTCAAAACACTTGACATGGCATGCAGATGAAAGAATTAGAGATGGAAAGTTTCGACACCCTCCAGATTCTCCGTAATGGGCAAAAATTGATCACGAGTATCCTGAATTTGGGATAGAGTCGAGAAATCTACGCCTTGCACTTTCTAATGATGGAATGAATCCACATGGTCTTCAAAGCATCTCACACAGCACGTGGCCTGTGATTTTCTTGATTTATAATCTACCTCCATGGTTATGTATGAAGCGTAAGTTTATGATGTTGTCTCTGTTAATTTCTGGACCCAAACAACCGGGGAATGATATCGACGTATACTTGGCTCCTTTAATTGAAGATTTAAAAATTATGTGGGAGACATGTGTAGAAGTCTATGACGGGTATAAGAAAGAATGTTTCAATTTGAGGGCTATGTTGTTCGGCACAATTAATGATTTTCCAGCATATGATAATTTATCAGGATATAGCATTAAAGGTCAGTGTGCATGTCCTATATGTGAAGAGAGTACAAATTGGATGCGGTTGAAACATTGTAAGAAGAATGCATTTCTTGGACATCGTAGATTTTTACCTTATAGTCATCAGTATCGTGGGTGGAGAAATGCATTCAATGGAAAATCAGAGGAAGATAGAGCTCCTGTAGCATCGACTGGATATCAAATACTTGAGAAAGTACAAGGTTTGACCAATAAATTTGGCAAATGCGGGAGAGCTGGTCAAAACTGGGTGGAAGAAAAAGTCAATTTTCTTTGAATTGCCATATTGGAAGTCATTGTATGTAAGACATTTTCTCGATGTGATGCATATTGAGAAAAATGTATTTGACAGTGTTATTGGTACGTTACTCAATGTACCAGGAAAGTCTAAGGATGGCATCAATGCAAGATTGGACTTGGTCGATATGGGGATAAGAAATGAATTGGGTCCCATAAAGAAAGGAAATCGCACATATCTACCTCCAGCTGCTCATACTCTATCTAGAAAGGAAAAAATTGTTTTGTGTAAATTTCTACACGAAGTTAAAGTTCCAGAAGGATACTCTTCAAACATTAAAACTTTAGTTTGTATGAAAGACCTCAAGTTAAAAGGTTTGAAGACCCATGATGCTCACATTCTAATGGAGCATTTGCTACCAATAGGTATACGTTCAATTTTACCTGAAAAAGTTCGCCGAGCCATAACTAAATTATGTTTCTTCTTGAGGGAAATTTGTAGTAAAGTGATCGATCCTCAGAAATTACCGAGATTGCAGAGGGAAATTGTTGTTACTTTGTGTGAGCTTGAAATGTACTTCCCGCCCTCGTTTTTTGATATAATGGTTCACCTTACTGTTCATCTTGTTAAGGAGACACAACTTTGTGGGCCAGCTTATATGAGATGGATGTACCCGATAGAATGATATATGAAAATATTAAAAGGGTACGTAAAAAGTAGAAGTCGACCAGAAGGTTGTATTGCTGAACGGTACATTGTTGAAGAAGCTGCTGAATTTTGTACTGAATATCTGTCAAATGTTGAATCCATAGGGCTTCCCATGTCTCGTCATTCGGGAAGATTATCAGGAGAAGGGATAATTGGAAAGAGACTAATGACTATATCAAGGACAGAATGGGAGCAGGCACAATTGTATGTTCTGCACAATGATGATGAGGTTCAGCCGTATGTTACAATACACATGGATCAATTATCTAGTTTGAACATGAATTGGAATCAAAATTGGATAACTCGAGAGGACAATCGAAGTTTCATAACATGGTTAAAAAATCACATAAAGTCAATGTTTGATGTAGACCCCAGATCAATTTCACAGAGATTGAGCTGGCTAGCAAATGGTCCGAGTTTACATGTATTTTCCTACACAGGTTATGTAATTATCGGCCACACATTTTATACCAAAGAACAAGATGATCAAACAACTATGCAAAATAGCGGAGTCACTCTCGTAGCTGAAGCGATGCATATCTCAAGTGCAAAAGACCAGAACCCAATATATGCAAATCTATCATATTTTGGGGTTATCGAGCGCATATGGGAGTTAGACTACACAATGTTTTGTGTTCCCATATTTGGTTGCAAGTGGGTCGATAATAATAATGGCGTTCGGAT
Organism: Cicer yamashitae; assembly: GCA_037974755.1. Classification (NCBI taxonomy): domain Eukaryota; kingdom Viridiplantae; phylum Streptophyta; class Magnoliopsida; order Fabales; family Fabaceae; genus Cicer; species Cicer yamashitae. The sequence continues at coordinate 14,326,682 of JBBPBQ010000003.1, forward strand.
TGATGAGTCAGGGTTCTTGCTTGTCGATTTTAATAGGGAGGGATACAAAGACGAGCCTTTTATTTTAGCGTCGCAAGCTCAACAAGTGTTTTATGTCACTGATCCTGCTGATGATAAATGGTACGTTGTCCTATCGACCAAAAAAATAAGTGATGATAACAATAATGATGAAGATATTGGTAATGATCTTTTCTTTGCAACATCACAACCACATGAAATTGGTTCAACTGATGATGGTTTATATCTTAGAGATGATCATGATGAGGGAATTTGGATTAATCCATCGTTTCGTATCATTAAAGAACAAACAAATGTGAATCCCACCAAGAAAAGAAGAAGGGCATCTTAATGTGTTTAATTTTTTAATCCATGTAATTTGAACTGAGTTCATGTGTAATCCATGTATTTGATCTGCCATAATTAATTGAGCATTTTGGTATTTAGCTTGAACTGTTAATTTGTAATTTTCTGCTTATACTGTATGTAATTGTATACTGAACTTGACCTCATCAGGGCTTATGATTTAACTAATTTGGAAGAAACAGGGCTTATGTTCAAACAGGGCTTATGTAAATTATTACAAGCGCTGTAATAGGGTTTTTAAAAAAATAAATATAAGGAGGTCTTTTACAGCGCTTTCTACATAAGCGCTGTTAAAAGTTCACACAACCTTTGGACTTTCATATATAAAACCCTATTACAGCGCTTATCTAAACAAGCACTGTAATAGGGTTTTAAAAAAATAAATATAAGGAGGTCTTTTACAGCGCTTTCTACATAAGCGCTGTAAAAGGTTCACACAACCTTTGGACTTTCATATATAAACCCTATTACAACGCTTCTCTAAACAAGCGCTGTAATAGGGTTTTAAAAAATAAATTAAGGAGGTCTTTTACAGCGCTTTCTACATAAGCGCTGTAAAAGGTTCACACAACCTTTGGACTTTCATATATAAACCCTATTACAGCGCTTCTCTAAACAAGCGCTGTAATAAGGTTTTAAAAAAATAAATTAAGGAGGTCTTTTACAGCGCTTTTTCACAAGCGCTTTAAAAGACTTATAAAAAAGCGCTGTAGTAGGCTTTTAAAAATAAAATGATGAGACCTATTACAGCGCTTTTTGGAAAAGCGCTGTAATAGGTGTTTATATATAATAGGAAACCTCATCAGCTTCATGTTCATTACGTAAATTTTTCAGTTTCCTCTACGTTCTCGTTCTCATTGCGAACCCTACGATAAGTTTCAATTTTCCTTGTTTCTTCCTCATTGATTGCTTACTCTCATCCTACACCTACGATCGTCTGTGAACATCATAAACATCATAAAACATCAAGTAATACCGTTTTCATCCTCGTTTTTGCGAAACCCGTAACCCTACGATCGTTCGTAACCGTTCGCCCTCGTTTTCATCGTCTTCTGCGCCGTTCGTCTTTGAACCCGTAACCCTAAGCATTAAAAAGAGTTATTTCAGGTATTGTATTTATTAGTTTTTTGTTTCACTAAAATGCATGTTAACATATTTTGCTACGTACTTAGACTGAACTGCATGTTGATGTTGAACTGAACTGAACTGCATGTTGATGTTGAACTGCATTTTGTAGATAAATGGATACTAACAATGAGTTAGATTGTCAAAATGAAGAAGTTGGCAACACTAAGACTTATGAAAATGAAGTCAAACGTGGTGCAACAATAATGCAAAATGTTATTAAAGCAAGAAGTACTGGGCAAAAATTTGAGGTATACTTTGTTTGTTGTTTTCTGTTTCTGCTGTTTATACGATACTTTGTTTGCTGTTTACCTTGTTTGTTGTTTATAATTTGAGGTACTTACTATATGAGTTTATTTGGTTGGATGGAATGAGAGTGGTCAACCTATTGACCCCAACAGTTCCATGTTTGTTAGTTATATTGGAGCTGTTGTTCGTCAAAATATACCAATCACAATAGATGATTGGAGAGATAAGGCATTGAAGGATGCCAAAGATGTATTGTGGGCTGATATACAGGTAATTTTTTTACTCCACCCTATTACTTTTAAATTTTTACATACTGCTTTGAAGTATTTTACTCAAACTATATATTTATTTGGTTTGCAGTCAGCTTTTGTTCTTGATGAGGTGAGAAAGAGCTATGTGCTCAGAGTTGCCGGGAAAATACACCGGTGCTTTAGATCTCACCTCTCTAATTGCTATTTAAAAGACCGTGAAGGAAATACGAATGCGGAAGCTCCAAAAATATATAAACATTATATATCAAGTGAGGAATGGAGCGCATTCGTATCAAAACGTTCCGACCCCACATTTGTTGTAAGTGATTAATTTATTAGCATTTTTGTTTTATTATTCATATTCATAGCGTATTTTAAATTTTTACTAGATTGTTAGTTTTTTTATTTAGAATATTAGTAAGGAAAATCGCGAGAGGGCAAAAATTATTCCCCACCCATACAAGAATTCTCGTATGGGATATGCTCGTCTAGAGCAAAAACTTGTAAGTTACTCCTCATCACTTTTATTTAATTATTGTGGTATATTATAAACTATACTATCTAACTAATATTTTGTTTATGATCTTAACGATAATAGCTACAAGACACCCAATCCGATCAACCGTTGGGTCGTCATGTATTGTGGAAGGAAGCTCGTGTAAATAAAGACGGAGTGGTTGATAATGAAAATGTACAAAAAGTAATAGAACTTTGTGTAAGTATATTTATCACTTTAATATTTTTTAATATTGTACGTATTTTAAAAATGTTATTTAACTTATCTTTTTAATCCTATGAGTATTTTAAGCGAATCTTGAATCGGAAAATCAAGAGGACAACAAGGAAAGTTGCAGGGACATATTAGGTAAAGTGTTTAATGTTCCTGAATATTCCGGCCGCGTGAGGGGGAAAGGATTTGGCGTAACTCCTAGAAGTTATTTTTCACAAGAGAAGCGCCAAAATCCATCTAACGAGGAAGTATTAGAGAAGATTAGAGTATTAACCGAGGAAGTGGCCCTCTTGGTGAAGACAAATAAAGACAAGCAACTTGCGGACCAGCCCCAACGTGAAATTCACATTGAGAGTGAAAACGCAAGTTGCAACGTTGGTCTCAACAGTCTTCCTGAGGTAATTAATTACTTAATAAAATAAGAAATTCATTAAAGTTAATTTTTTCACATACTTATGTATTAACCATTGATTTTAGGGGGTCACTCCATGCGTGCTATACTTATCCTCCCCCACTCATCGGAAGGTCGGAAAGGGAACATTGTGCAATGCTCCGGGCAAGGTATTGCACAACACACCAATCCCTGCGGGCCATGTCAAAGTATCGCCAGTTATTGCTTTGGAACCAACAGCACCATTGCCTGTACCGGACAACGATGCAGATCTGAATTATTTGGGCGAAGCAATTGGCAGCTACGTGGCATGGCCCAAACATCTTGTTGCCCTTGACAAGGTATGTTTAATTAATTGAAATGTATGTTTAATTGATTATATTTAATTGCTGAATTTTTTCCAATGTTAACTTTAATTTCACATTTATTTTGATTCAAACAAAGTCTAATAAAGGGAATGATAAGAAGATTCCTATAAATGAAACAGTCACATCGCCCGAAAAGGTTTGTAACATTTATTCTGTAAGGTTTGTCATTTTTTCTGATTCAATAAACTGACAATTTGATTAACCTCATTTTTTTAGATTCAATCTAATAAACCACCCGCACAGCAAGCCAGCAAGCCAGCTGCCGCACCACAACCGGATGTTCGTGGCAAAAATAAAGCCGGCAAACCTAAAAAATTGGAGGGTAATAAAACTGGCAAACTGCAAAAGCTGGAGGGTAATAAAGCGGCAAAAGTTGTTGCTGCTAAAAAACTGGATCGTGTAAAATCAATTGCTGCTCCTGCTCCTAAAATAAGTCAGCCACGACTTGCTCCATATGGGTCGTGTCTTGACATACAGGCAAAAAAAAATATGGGCAGCGACGATTCACGAATAATAAGCATGGATAAAGATCTATTCGGAGACGCGTATGAAGAATTTTTTGAAAAAGAGCACATATACGAACTTCTAGACCATAAGGAGCTGAGTGCTACTGTTATGAGCATTTACATGAGGTAAAAATTACTTTTCATCGCATTTATTTGTAATTAATTTAATTTATTGGTAATTAATCTAATTTGAAATTTTTATTGAAGGTTTTTGTATGAGAAGTTCGTGTGCGCGCGCAGATTGTCAAATAAATTTTCATTCTTGTCTCCGCATAAGATTTCGATGCTTAAACACGATCCAGCGAATGTAAATATATACGTTTTAGATATACTATTAGGAAATAAAGAGAAGGATAAGTTATTCCTTGCACCATATAATTCAGGGTACGGAATTATATATTCTATATTTATATCTTTTTTATTTTATGAGATCTTAATTTATTATTTGTGTAAACTAAATTTTTGTTGTTGTGGGGAACATTGGGTGCTAATTGCAATCAATGCGACCTCTGAAGTTATATACTACCTAGATCCCTTGCACGGCCATTACAACAATCGTCCCGAGATAAAGGCTTTGTTCGACACGTAAGTAATATTCATTTATTTTTTACATTTATATATATATATAAATAATGTGTTTGTTAATGCTATAATAATCACATTTATTTATTCGATAATGCTTTACAAGTTTTTCGAGCTCAAAGAGGTGCGACAGTGTCGAAGCTAAAGTCAAATAACATCAGATGGATTCCAATAAAGGTTTAAAATATATGCTTTTAAATTTCACTTACAATCAATGCACAATTAAATAATTATTGACTTATATGTTTTATTTTATAGTGCCCTCGTCAAACTAACAACATCGACTGTGGGTACTATGTATTGCGATTCATGAAGGAGATTGTTGATAAGAATCAAATTATAATCCCAGAAACGGTACAGTATTTTAATTATTTGATTTTCATATATAAACTATGTTTATATTTGATTCTAACTTATTTATGTTCAATTTTTATATCAGTACTTTGACAATTCCAGTCCATCGTATTCTGAAGAAGAACTAACAGAGATAAAGGAAGACTGGTGTCAGTATGTGCTTGAAATGAATATTATTGATTTGCTGGGAAATGGCAAGCTGCAAGGGACATGGTAGTTCTGTGCTGTTTGTGTATATGCTAGGTTGCGAATATGAGTAGTTGTATGAAAATATAGTAAATATCTGATAGTTATATGAATAGGTAGTTGTGTGAATATGTAGTTATATGTAGCTGTTGTGAATATGTAATTATAAACTGATTGCATGTTGTGAATATTTGTGCATTTGAAAATATAGTGAATCTGTTGTTGTGTACTGATTCTTGTTCTGAGCTGTTTTAGTACTGATTGCATGTTTGAATATTTGTGCATGTTGTGAACTGATTCTGGATTAAAAGACAGCGCTTTTAAAAAAAGCGCTTTCTAAAAAAGCGCTTTTTAAAATTTACATCATATTATTTAATAAAACTAAAAAAAAAAAAAACACCTTTTACAGCGCTTTTTTAAAAAAGCGCTGTAATAGGTGCACTATAATGAACCTATTACAGCACTTTTTTGAGGAAGCGCTGTAATAGGTGCATAATAGTGCATAATAATGCATCTATTGAATGCACCTATACAAGTACACCTTTTACAGCGCTTTTGTGAAAAAGCGCTGTAAAAGGTGCATAACAAATCATCTATATTATTGCACCTATTACAGCGCTTCCTTGAAGAAGCGCTGTGATAGGGTCATAATAGTGCATAATATTCAACTATATAAGTGCACCTTTTACAACGCTTTTGTGAAAAAGCGCTGTAAAAGGTGCATAACAAGCGCGCAATATGTCCACCTTTTACAGCGCTTTTTTTTTAAACAAAAGCGTTGTTGTATCCTTTTATAGCGCTGCTAACTACAGCGCTTTTTTTTTTTTTGAAAAAGCGCTGTAAATGGCTTAAAAAAAGCGCTGTAATATGCGTTTTTTCGCGTAGTGGCAGTTGAATATATTCAAAAATATATTTATTATGTGAAATCCAAATATTCCACATAATCAAAGGAGTCAAAACCTCGAAATCAGATACTAAAGTAGCAACCAATCTCATTATATTCTCCAGGACAACACATTGACAAAGATTTGGAACTTGATGAAGTCCATAAACTGTTGAAAGATCACTAGCTCGACGACAAAAACAATAAACAATGGAAAATGGATTCCTCCTCAGAATAGACACGTCAGAGGAACATTAATACATCTGTTAAAAAGAATAGCTCTAGTAGGTGGAGAATTATGACAAGTTTTCCAAATAAAGAATTTAACACTAGTAGATATTTGCATCTTCCAAATCCAAGACTATGAATCTAGAGAGATTGGAGTCTAATGAAGAGAAAAAAGCCAATTATATTCATCGTTTGATGTATATTGCCTACTAAAACTAGTTTACCAAATCCAAGTGTATGTTACCAAAACAAGGAGTTAGCTCTTTAGTGGTCCTAGTAATATTAGGAGGAATAATAGTAGACAAAGTACTTGTAACATACTATAAATCAAAAACTAAATATCATTAGAATTTCAAAATATAAAATATTATTATTATTATTATTATTATTATTATTATTATTATTATTATTATTATTATTATTATTATTATTATTATTATTGTTATCATTATTGTTATTGTTTTTATGTTAAAGTTATAATAATTTTAAATATGTGTACGGTATATCTGATTTGCTAAAAGTAAGTATAAAATAATATTTATATTAATTTACCTTTTTTTGAGAGAAGTTGCTTGTTGTTCCCAAAGATTAAGGTTTTGACCGGGCAAAAACAGACGCACTGTGGGCAATTACGTAATTTACGTAACAATAAGGGATAAAAACGCAAGCATTATTTTTTAAAATTAAATAAATAAATAATTTATTAATTTTTCATATAATAAAAAATAATACAGCACTTAGCCAAAACCAAACCAAAGCCAAGGCCCAAGCCCAAGTTGTGCCCGACCTAAACCCAAGCCCAACCCAACCAAGCCGGACGACGGCGGCGACGCGCGCGTGCGTGTTTGGTGGTCAACTTTGCATGCGTTCTTCCTCGTTTACAAAATTGGGGTACCCCTTGGGGCCCACCCCAATGTCCATACCTCCACCTTATATACCCTACTAGTGTGTGATATCCCTCCTATATGGGACTTCTTTATTTTTTCAGTTCACATCAACACTAGCTCATTAATGTCATCATTATTTACAACAATCTTCCATTAATGTCATCATCATTTCCAACAATCCCCCACTTGAATTTAAAAAAGAAGGTTTCTGAAATACCGTCAAATGCTTCTATCAGATTGTGCATAAACAAAGGTGTCTCTTGACTTGAACCTTTGCATAGCAAGTAAGATTCAGATTCAACAAGAGCGACACGTAGTCTTGAACTCTATCTCTGGCATCTAACCCTCACACAACCTTTTCATTGGGTGTATTTTCAAAAGCCCGTGCATTTAAGGCTATGCACGTGTATCCTAGTATAGTGAATGCTCAAAGAATTCTGCCTCAAAATTCCATAGGAGGCGGCCCCTACTTCCACATTCACATAGGTGAGTCTATCAAGAGTACTCCTGTAGCTAGGTACTCCACTCCACATAGAGTATAGATCTCATTAAGAGTTTCTATTATCTTATCCTTATATCACTTCAGGAACCATGCTTATCTCAATATAATATAGCATGTTCATCTCATATCACCATGACTTGTTATTACCCATTGAACCTAATTCTTGGGATGTCCAGTCTTTTAGGTCGGCTTACCATCATAAGTGACTCATTGATCTATAGGCATTAGTCCCATACTTTTGGATGTATTTAGTACTTTCTCTCTAGCTAATCCTTTTGTCAAAGGATCTGCTAAATTTTCATCAGTGCGTACATGATCCACTATAACAGCTCCTTTAGAAAGTAATTCTCTAACTGTGTTGTGCTTACGACGTATTTGTCGTTTCTTACCGTTGTGATAATGGTTCTCAATCTTTTCAATAGCCGCGGTACTATCACAGTGGATCAACACAGCTAGCAAAGGTTTTTCCCATAAAGGGATCTCAGCTAGCAAGCATCTCAACCAGCTTGCTTCTTCACTAGCAGTAGCTAATGCTATCATTTCAGACTCCATAGTGGACTGAGCCAGTATCGTCTGTTTCTTCGATTTCCATGATACAGCACCACCGGCTATACTGAAAATATAGCCAGGTTATGAATAGCCACAAGTGATATGAGCACCCTGATGGATGTTATTCTATTGACTAGTGATAAAGTATAGAAGAAATCTATATTTTCTCTTTGTCTAAAACCTTTGGCTACAAGGTGTGCCTTGTACTTATCAATAGATCCATCGGGTTTTAGTTTCTTTTTCAGAAACCATTTACAACCTATTGGTTTGCAACTAGGAAGCAAGTCTACTAAATGCCAGGTCTTGTTAGACTCTAGAGAATCCATTTCATCGTTTATAGCTTTTTGCCATAAGTCTGCATCCAATGATGACAAAGCTTCCTTGAGATTTGCAGGATCCTCTTCTAAATTATAGGCCATATAATGAGGTCCATAATCTTTAGCAACTCTTACTCTCTTACTCCTTCGAGTTTATGTTTCGACTTGTTTGTTGCTTTCAGTGCTTCTTGTCACAGGAACTTGACTAGGTTCGTTGCCCCAACTATTTCTCGATTTGAAAGGGAATTTATTTTCATAGAAGTCAACATCATTTGATTCTATGATCACTTTCACATTTAGGTCATAAAACCTATACGCTATATTGTTTACTGCATACCCAATGAATACACATTTATAGGCTTTACTAGTGAGTTTAATTCGCTTGGGATCGGGGATTCTGAGGTAAGCCAGACAACCCAAAGTTAAGCATAATAGCAACAACAAGTTCAGTAAGAGTTCTATTCTTTCTTTTAGCTTTACCATTCATTTCAGGTGAATATGGTGCAGTAGTCTCATGTATAATTCCTTGGGTTTTATAAAACTCATTAAATAAACTAGAATCATACTCTGTTCCTCTATCACTACAAAACCTCTTAATCTTCTTACTAAATTGATTTTCAATTTCAGTTTCAAAGATCTTAAACATGTCAAGCGCTTTTCACTTTTATTTTTCATAAGATATACAAAAGTATAGTCAAAACAATCGTCAATAAAAGTGATGACATAACGCTTTCCATTTCTGGTTAACGTCCCATCAAGTTCACATATATTAGAGTGAATTAAGTCTAAAGGTTCAGATTCTCTAACTACTGATTTATGTGAACTCTTAATTATTTTAGCTTGACTGCAAAAATCACATTTTTCAAAATCCTTTAAAGATAACTTTCGAATTAAGCCTAAGTTACTCATGTTTAAAATCACACGTTTGTTCATATGACAGAGTCTAGCATGCCAAATATTAAAATCACACAACATGTAAGCAGAAGGAAACATTTTATTGATTTCAACATTCAATTTAAACATGCCATCAGTGGCGTACCCTTTCCTAACAAAAATACCATTTTTAGAAATGATGTACAAATCTGGCCCTATAGACTAAGTAAACCCTACCTTATTGAGAATTTTTAAAATCTTTCCAAGCAGGGGGCAGTTTGTCAATAATAACAGCAATTTGAAACTGTTCATCGAGGGACATACCTTCATATATGATTTCATGAGCAATTTTCTGGATTTCATGAGACTGAGCTTCCACTGATCTGTCATCTGATATTTGAGGTAGCGGCTAACAACATACTTTTTGGCTCCAGCTTCCTCAGTATCATATTTCTTCTTTAGAGCATCCCAAAGCCAAAGCCAAAGCCATGGCCAAGGCCCAAGCCCGGCCCGGCCGAGCCGGCCAGAAGGAGGGCGGCGCGCACGCGCGTGTGTGGTGGTCAACTTTGCATGTGTTCTTCCTCCTTTACAAAATTTGGGTACCCCTTGGGGCACACCCCAAGGTCCATACCTCCACCTTATATACCATACTAGTGTGTGATACCCCTCCTATGTGGGACTTCTTTATTTTTTCAATTCACATCAACACTAGCTCATTAATGTCATCATTATTTCCAACAATCATCCATTAATGTCATCATCATTTCCAACATGTTATATACAACAACAATATTATAGTCCTGAAGTTACTCCTACATATGCTCTCATATAAAAATAGACTACACCATCATTCACACATAGAAAGATAGAAAACGAGAAAATTACACATCAGAGCAGCAACTAGTGAATTAATCAAAAGAGTACTGATAAATTTTAATTCACCTTTGACTCAACATGTGAGTAATCACACCCTTTAAACCTTCTATGGTACATTTATTTTAGTAATTTGGGATGAGTAATCACACCCTTTAAAAATGTTTTCATATGTGTTCTTGAATAATTGTTGTTATTGTATATTTAAATAAAATATTATATTTTAAATATTATTTTACGAAGATGATTGTAAAAAAAAGAATTATTTTCATTGTATGTGTTTGAAATGAGTTTATGCTCCATATGATTGGGTCTTGTACCCCACAGTTATTTATATGGATGAACTATGTGCTCCATGTAAATAGGGCCTTATATCCCACATGAGATGAGTTTTAAACTCCACATAGATGAGTCTTGTACTCCATACTAGACGAGATGGTGCTTCGCTTGATGAGATGACATTTCATGGAAGTAGTACATCTCCATATAACAATGGGATGTCATTGAATTGATTGATTTATTTCCTGCAGAATAAATGTGTTTATTTAATTTATCTTTTTATGATAGATGTGAATTTTTGTTGATTTATATTGATTATTGAAAGTGATTTCTTATTATAGAAAAATTATTTATATGTCTAAAGTATTTTTAGAAGAGCGCAGGTGTTATGTAGATTATTCAGGTTACCGCTCCGGATGAGAAAAATACTTGTTTTAAAATGGTATGCATTATTCATTGAGATTTAATATCTCATTAAAGTGTTGTTTTTAGAGTTTGAGACTGTGACCGCTGAGAACGTCGAGAGCTAAAGAGTTCTACAGTTTTTTGATAATCATTTCATTTGAGTAAGTTAGTAGATCAGGAATAAGTGAACATAGTGTCTATGTCACATTTTATTTCGAAATTAGTTATTAAATGCCTAGTTTTGAATATTTTGATTATTAAATAATTTTCAATTGTAAGGATTTATTTTAAGGGTTTCACAATATTATTTCTTTCAAACAATTCATTATTTATTATTGGTACCTTAATCTTTAATATAAATATGAATGTTTTTTGTTATTATCTCAATTGTTAAACCTATGTAACTAGGCATTACAGTATCAATCTTCCAATCATTACCATCCCCCACATCTCTAATTTTAAGACTCATATCAGATGGAGCTAAATCATAATAAATATATATAAAATCACAATGCCACAACAAGTATATAAAAATAAAGGAAATCAAACACAATATTATTACTATCCCAAGATAATTGTTTATAAAATAAATAACTAAAATAGGAGATACTTAGAATTAATTAAAATATAAATATGTGCACATTTAACATTAGTCAAACATACAAAGAAATATCACATTAATTACGAACGTACATATACACGTAAAATCGTCTAAAATCTTATTCTTTAAAATATGTACACTAAAATACTATTATTTTTAGAGAAATATATAAGATAATAAAATATAATATTTATTATTTATGTCACTCATTTAGTCAAATATGTACAAGATTAGCACGTCATAGAAAATACACATATAAAGAAAATTAATCAATATATATTCTAAAATAACTTTAACGCCAAATTAATTATTTAAAATTCTATTTTATTAATAAAATAATTTATTATAAAATTTGGGGTGTTACACAAACTCAACAAACTCCTTCACTCCATTTTCATACTCTTTTGACAATCGATTGGCAGACATCCATTTCCGGTCCATTTTATATGACCTATATAAATGCAGTGTTACACAAATAATAAGCTACTGATAACATTATACCAATCTATAGTGCACATATCTAATATTGGAAAATGGAAACAACAAATTAATAGTACACATATCTGATTTCAAAACAGAACTGATTGAACAAATTTCAAAAAAGAATAGATTTTATATGATTTATTAGGTAACAATTTATCAGGTTTAGTAACAACAACAAATTAATAAATAAAGTTCCTGAGACAATGTATCCAATTTATTTTAAAGGAGCAGTAGATGGGCGCACTGTAGAGGAGAGGAGGGTTCGCAGAGTAGAAGAGATGAGGGTTCGTAGGGTTAGGACAACGTATTAAATTTGTTTTAAATTTGTTTTTATTTATTTAAAGTGAATGATTTTTATTTAAAGTGAATGATTTTACAACGCTTGTATAAAAAGCGCTCTGATAGGTCCTTTAATTATGTGAAAGCACTTGTATTTTACAACGCTTGTATAAAAAGCGCTCTAAAAGGTCCTTTAATTATGTGAAATCGCTTGTAATTTACAGCGCTTTTACAAAAAGCGCTTTAAAAGCTATGTAACATAAGGTGGGAGCGCTATATTTTACAGAACTTGTATACAAAGCGCTCCAAAAGCGCAGTAAACATTATGTGAGAGCGCTTCAATTTACAGCGCTTTTATCGAAAACGCTGTAAAAGTGTTGTAAACATTATGTGCAAGCATTATGTGACCCTATATGACCCTACAACAGCGCTTTTTCCAAAGCGCTTGTCAAAAAAGCGCTGTTGTATCTCCCGTTAATTTTAAAATATTATACAACAGCGCTTTTATTTAATAAGCGCTATAAAAGGAGCGCTATAAAATGCAATTTTTGGCTTAGTAAATGTTGGAAACATCAAAATGTAAAAGCAATAAAGACATATATAAAAATAGATATGGTTTCAAAGGAACCGATAATAAAGCTAAGATTCAATCAAAGTGTGTTGCTTTCAGTTTGTTTGTCCTTTGGAAATTCCATTGAACAAGAAGAAATCAGTTCTTCAATAAAATTTTGTCATACAAATCACCAAATTTCAAATAGTTACAAATTAGGTGAAAACAGTTTAATAAAAATGTTAGTGGTTTCAATGAAATTGATAATAAAGCTAAGATTCAATCAAGGGTTAATACAAATCACCAAATATATTGCATTTAAGTTTCACATAATTACAAATTAGGTTTAATGAAAAGTGATCAGAACACAATCATTGTTGTGCAAAGATGGGGTCAATCAAATTCCAGATTTATTTAATAGTAATATAAGATTCGTTTATTGCAAAAAAGAAAATCATTAATACAATTAATGAGGCCAATCAATTGCTAATTTATTTAGTGTTACATGCAGCTAGCTAGTAATATAAGTTATTTGTCCATGCAAGTTGGCAAACATGAATTCACGATTCCATCAACGCTACGTGCATCTGAAAAAATAAAATATCAAAATGTAAGAAACATCTTTTTTTTAAGTCAACTCTATTAATTTATAAAATTAGCTTCATACATCATACCAATATATAAAATAAAAGATATAAAGTATAAACATACCAACATTGTTGGACTTCGAATAAGCACAATTAGTAGCACAATCATATGCAACTTGTGATAAATTTTCATGGCATTGCAATTTACAACCAGCAAGACAAGCTGCAAAAAATATAGGATTGTTGAGTTGAGTTGTACATTTAAAACCACACTTGGCATAACAAAACATTACACCAATTCTACTATTTGCTGCTTCAGGTGGAGGCACTGTTGGTGGAAGAGATTCATCAGCTTGAGCAAAATCAAACATAATCATTGCCATAATTATGACCATAATCATAACATTTTTCATCTCACCCTTTGACATTGTTCTTGTTTATGATATGATTATATTATTGTATTTCTATATGTATATGTAAGTTTGATTTGACAATCTATGTTGAATAAACCTTCTCCATTTATAACCATTGAAAAAAGTCATCTTAAGTATATTTTGACTCTAAATGAGGAAATCATTAATGATTGGTAATTCTGTATTAAAAGCTTGAGTATATTTTGACTATCTTTTGGCAGAGAAAAACAATGATGGAAATATTTAAAAGTTTTGTTTTATTGATTTTCTTTCATCTATATCTGATACCCATATTAAGTCGAATAAGAAATGATTCTATTATATATGTATTCCAAATTCAATATAAAGAGTCCTTGTTTTATTTGTCCCTCCTTCTACAATGAGAATTAGGGTAACTGAATTTAAAGAGAGCGTGATCACTGACTTTTGTTTTTGCGGGTTGTTAAAATTGGATTTTTTTTTTGTTTGATTTTTTTATTTTTATTGCGTTTTTGTTGTTATTTGTCAAGGTTTAATTGGTTGTGATTAAGGGATGACGTGTTAGTGGAGTGGCTAACTAAGAATTTCTTCTCGCAAAAACAAAACCATGTAATCCCACTTTCCTTTTGAAATTTGCAAATTAATGTTAATCATCATTCCTCTTGTAATAATCAACATTGTTTTTTTCATATTGATAGTACTTGTACATGTTTATTTTTAACTTTTTAGTTTCCATGGAGAATAGATCTCTAGATTACTAGAGATAGACTGAGAAGTAAGTAAAATTTGATAAGTATTAATATTATCTGGAACAATTAATTATTTCGAACAATTGGTCTTTAACTGAATCTCATTAAATACATGAGTCAAATTACTTGGATAAGTATTCATACTTTTTTAGATATATGATTCGATACTCTTTTAATTTTTTCATCGTCAGTCAAAATAAATATAATTCACAACACAATCAGAGTAAGCAAACAACAAATAGTAAAATAGTAATTTCACAAATCATGTTTAATTACACAAAAGCATATAACACATAATACAACATAAAATAAAAATTTGATAGTGAAAATAATTAATATAAATAAGCAAACACAACTGACACGATTGATATTTGACTAACACAAAACCGACACTCGATCCACTCGGCCTGATTGGACAGACCTGCTCTGATACCACAAATGTGACACCCTAAACCCAAATCGAAATAGAAAGTAAAATGCATTAGTTTTGAAAGATATTCGCAGTGGTTCTCAAACAGAGTATGAAAATTTTCTTTTAAACTATAGGGTTCGGGACGTCACACTCACACTTACACAAAAATCTTCCATAAAAATTCTCACTTGCAAATCCTTTAATATCGAATATAGCTAAGGTTTATTAAATAAATATTTGTGACATAAAAACACGTTCTAAACTTAAAGACAATTAATTTCTACTTCCAAATAAAAGATAAAAAATAACATGATTGATTGATCGAATTTACAAAATCCTAAATTAGTTCATAACTCAACAAAACACGACAAATTACTCCTACCCAATATCACCTATCAGAGCATGGATAACTACCGATAACCTGAAATAACTGCGCTCTCGCAAGCGCCAAACACAAGCAACGAGGGTTGAGCTTTGAAATTATGTAACAATATAAAATACACGAGAAGAACACGCAATTAGTCAAAACAGCACAAATAAAGAGAACATTCAAGAACATAATATCAAAGGTTAATCTAATTCAATCACAATAAAACAGTTACAAGGATGAAATGCTATGCTTGTCCTATACTCTATACTTCATCATTTGGTACCATTCTACTCTGAAGTACTTGGTTAGGAGGCCTGATACTATGCCACTACAAGAGTGGACGGACAATTCATGAATGGCCAAGTCCTCATAGATCCCCTCAACTCAACCCGAGACACATATACGCGACGGTCGGGGTACACTTGTGTTGCACGGTAGCTCCCGACCTTAGGGAATAACCCACTAATCCACTTAGGAATTCCCCACTAGATGTACCCCCAAGGTCTATCAGTCTTACTTTACAGTTCGACCGTAGCCCTCCACGATCAGGCTCATTCAGTTGTACTTTCCTGAATCACTAGGTTTGTCAGACCCTCCCTATATGATGACAAAATAATCATAACTTCAAAATCTACAACACATATCTCAGACTTACTCGATCATCACGAGTCAATAAGTTTCAGTTTGACTTCACAATATTCTTCATTATATATGTATATCAGTCAATCATAATAAAATCCCAATATTTGATTTACACTACTCACAATACACAATCCAGTTTCATCAATCACATAATAAGAAATCAGTTTAGGTGGCACATTCAAGTAATATCACAATTTCAATCAAGTAACAAGAACACTCAAGTACATATCATTCAGACAATAACAACCAGCATAAGATTTCATAAAATCAGACATCATGCAATCTTGATATAAATAGATTCACGACAATTCTATAGGTTGCTAAATTATATTTTAGTCTTCACCATTACCATTCATATATTATTAATTAATTATTATTACTCAATAGGGCTCAACCGTACGTAGTAAGCCCCGAATTAATATATGAGAATTTCGGTATTTCCGTTCATCTCACGTTATTTTATACTCATAAAATCGAACCTCATCTCACCCCTTACTTAGTTTGACGATCTCATACGATATAAGTTAGAGAAGTTTCAGCAACGGAAGAGCAATCTAAAATAATTTATTCGATAGCAGTTCATGGAATAGCCGAAATGCGATACGAACGACTCGAAACAATGTTTACGGGTAATCGCGACGACACTGAAATTCAAAATAAAAACATTATAGGTTCAAAACATATAAAACGACGAACGCGAGATTTGTCGTGAAAACATTTACCGTAGAGTCGAAGAAGATGAGTTTTCATGAACGTTGGCAAAACTATAAACGAAAGATGTAGGACGATGCTTTCGATGTGTAGGTCATAGAACTATTCTATGTTGTTTTAGACCACCACTGCGACTGTGTTGAAAGTGAACAAATAATGGGTCACAATTTGATCTTTCCTTCATGTGCCAGTTGGATGAGGGTGATTTTGATGAAAGTAATAAATAGAAATGAGGTGTATTGATCAATCGGTCATGAAAAAAATACTGGATTGTAGTTAATGGCAAAATTCTTGTTTTGAAATGATATGCCTACGAGAGTGGCGGCTGTTGCGTGGCTGTGCACTCATATTATTATATAATTATTAGGTATAAGTGTATACGATATAATAGTATATAGTGTTATTAGGTTTAGAGAGCGATCGACAAACACATTTTGAAACGAGAATTGATTGTAATAGCTATTATATTTATATAAATATCTGATTAGTTTTATATATATATAAACAAACATAACAGTATATCTTTAAATTTTATTTTATTGTTATTCTGTTTAAAACCTTTCCAATAACTTAATCATTATTTACATATATTAAACAATCATTTAATTATGAAAGATGTCGTTAGCAATAATAATGGCATATTAAAGTTAAAACATAAACATTCTAAAATTAAAAAAAATTTATTTTTGAAACCAAATAAATACATTAATGTGAATAATTTTAAATAAGGGGAACACATAAAAATAAACATGTAGAGAATTATTACACCCCAACAAATACACATATAATAATGTTTATAATAACAAAAATAATTTGGGGTGTTACAATTCTACCCTCCTTAAAAGAATTTCGTCCCCGAAATTCAAGCTACTAAAGAATGTGATTTTACTTCACACTTAATCTTCTAAAAGAATTACATGACTCAAATTCTAGTTTGACCCTAGTAAGGTTTCTTAATTTACAGTTCTTGTGGTCTTTCTTAAGATCAAGTGTTATAACTACAAAATTCTAAAACATCCTTCTACCATTAGAATTTAAGCTTCTCTAACCAGTAATTTCTTACAACATTAAGATTCTAACAATCTGGCCCTATTATTTTTTAATTTTTTTGAAATTTAAGTCATGTTTACGTTAGATGATACAATCTATCTAATTTCTCTCCGTGGATATAAGTAATGTTCTCAATTATTTAACTACCATCTCCGTCAACATTCATCCAATTTCTAATCTATCTTTACCAGGTGATCAATCGGTATGCGGTACAACCATCGATTCTATGTTTGATTTATACAAATTCTCAATTCTCACAATCTCTAGTTACTCTACCTTGAATTGGATTCCATAGAACCATATTTCTAAAATATCTCAACAAAACTATGTGTAACATATATCGTACAAAAATTAATAATCAACAAATATAATCATATTAAAGCAAGAAAATATTTTTACATAACATATCAGAGTTAAATTGGTATTTCACGTTGCATCCAATAAAATATAAAAAATCATAGCAAATATTGAAATAGGAAAAATAATCACACCAATACTAATAAGTTGTATAGTAACATAATATATTCAAAACACAATTACAAAACACACCGAAAATCTAGCTTTAAAATTTCTACAAATAAAGTTCATTCTTAGTAAGACTTTCAAAATAGTTCTAGGCTGCTACTGGAAACAAACAAGACTATGACAAAATATACTAATGTAAAAGATTTATCTAATTTAATTACGTCGCTTAAAATGATATATGACACAAACATGTTTTTAGCCTATCAAAATAAAATCAACAAGTGCAAATAACAATAATAATAACGAGTTATTGTCGTCTCTTTTATCGACGATGAGTCATCGAGGTAGCTAATCCCTCCTACTCATGGAGTCAATTACTTAAGGTAACCATAACTCTAATCGTTCAAACTCAAACACAGCTAATTAAAAGGTTTTTTAACATGTTTCAAGAGTGTGAAGACGGCGCCACAACTCCTACTCCTTACTTCAAGTTAAAAATTCACTTAATTATACATTAGTAATAATTTATTTATAATTTACAACAAAGGAAATGACACTTACATTAATATAAATCAACAATCAAAATAAAAAGTATAGAATTATCTCACTTTTAACACTTCCAACTACTCTAACCACTATACACAAATTTCAAACACTGAATACATCTGAAAGACAAACACTTTCATATTCACATAATCATATACACATCCAAATAACTAAACCAACTATTTGGCATAACGACATTTATTTAGCAAATCAAACACTAATTCTAAACTCATAACATATTCTTACTGGAGTCCAACCATTACAAATTTATGATTTTTTTTTTTTTTGAGTTTATACTCATCCGTTAAAAGTTAAAACAAGCTAAAATAGACATTTTTCAAGTAGCAGATAAAATATATAATTATTTACTTGACGATACAACACGATAGCAAACCCAATTGAATCACCTAGTGCATAAGCCACTTTCAAGGTTACACAACATTATAAGAATTGATTTATTGACTTAAATTATTACAAAAAGTGTCACTAATCATTTAGCAACATAAAAATAAACCAATGGAAATTCAGAATTTTTCCTTAAATTACCTTTCAGTAAATCACATGTCTAAATAAAAAAGAATAAAATTAATCACTTTTCTAAATATAATAAAAATAAAATAAATCAGGTGTATTTTAAAAACATATGAGATTCCTAAAATTTCACTTGTACTTTAATCATAAAAAAATACCTTCAAGAATAATCAACAACTCTAAAAATCATTATTTTCAACCTATATTTTAAAAGAAACTCATATCCCATATATATTATTTTAAGAGTTAAAACAAAAATATCAAGACATCAAGCTCCAAAAATAGTCCCAATTTTATTGGTCATTTCCTCAAAACTATCCCCACAACAAATCTATCTAGATTTTATGAAAAACAACACATGGTAAAAATTTTAGTAAATTTTTTTTTTTAACGCAATTCCAAAAGAATCTAACTCTTTAAAACAAATCAAGAACGATTCAAAAACAATTTTTTTTATTACAAAATAAATCAACATTAACTCATTTACTATTTATTTTCTAAAAAGTCTAACTTTAAAACTCTACCAACCTTAAATATTCAAAAATTACTATTTCTAATAATATGAATTTCATAGTATTTCAAACTCATGACGAACATCATAAATTAATTTCAAAAGCAACATCAAAACTTTAATCATCAAAAAACAACCATCAACTTTCAAATGATTTAAAATTAAAATGCACACATTAAAATCAATTTTTTTTTCAAAGTTAGTACCCCTAATTTGTTTCATAACCAAATGAATTGAAATTAAAATTCACACTTTAAAATCTACTGCCACCAACATTTTCAAGTAATCTTCACTTTTGATAAAATCAAGTTATGTACCCATATAAAAGTTGAATGTTAAGATTTTATATATATTTTTCAAGACACGATTTTTAATTGACAATAACATCTACAACATTATCCTAAAACCAATAACAATATTAATGACAATAATCATGAGTGTTTTTTTCACGCAACCCAACTTAAAATCAAAAATAGAATTTTTTTTTTAGCCAAAATTAAAACTTTAGACATAATAGATATATTTTCTATCTAACTCAAAGTTTAGAATGAAACATCAGTTTTTTTTTTTGGGCTTCTACAAAATAATAATAATTTCTACCAAGTAAGAGTCAATATTTGAAGTCTTAAACATATAGTTCATACGAAAATCAATATTCCAATCAAATAGATATTAGATCAACCATTTTAAACAAATTTATATCAAGACTAAATATTTTAAACTAATTTAAAGTCAAAATGAAGCTTTAAAACAACAATGTTAAAAATAGAACTCACATTTTAAACTTTGGATATACTAAATGGATTCAAAGGGAAATTAAAATCACTAATAAACATATTAGTTAATCAAGTTTAATGGTGGAAACAATTTACTAATTTTTTTTTTTTAGGGAAATCCTAGTAAGTCTTCCGCACAATCACCGGTAATATCTATCAATCAATAATTGAGATTACCTCGATGAAATTAGTAAATTAAAACACATAGTTAGCTAATAAAAAAAAATTATTTCAAACTATTCACATGAAACAAGAGACTCTCAAGGCACAAGTCCACTCAATAAGTAATTAAGATAATCAAGTCAACAATTAAAATTAACTAAAATCTTCACAAATAATTTCATGGTTTATTTAGTCACTTAGGTAGAAAATTATAATCCACAATACAATCAGAGTAAGCAAACAACAAATAGTAAAATAGTAATTTCACAAATCATGTTTAATTACACAAAAGCATATAACACATAATACAACATAAAATAAAAATTTGATAGTGAAAATAATTAATATAAATAAGCAAACATAACTGACACGATTGACATTTGACTAACACAAAACCGACACTCGATCCACTCGGCCTGATTGGACAGACCTGCTCTGATACCACTAATGTGACACCCTAAACCCAAATCGAAATAGAAAGTAAAATGCATTAGTTTGGATAGATATTCGCAGCGGTTCTAAAACAGAGTATGAAAATTTTCTTTTAAACTATAGGGTTCGGGACGTCACACTCACACTTACACAAAATTCTTCCATAAAAATTCTCACTTACAAATCCTTTAATATCGAATATAGCTAAGGTTTATTAAATAAATATTTCTGACATAAAAACACGTTATAAACTTAGAGACAATTAATTTCTACTTCCAAATAAAAGATAAAAAATAACACGATTGATTGATCGAATTTACCAAACCCTAAATTAGTTCATATCTCAACAAAACACGACAGATTACTCCTACCCAGTATCACGTATCAGAGCATGGATCACCAACCGATAACCAAAAATAACTGCGCTCTCGCAAGCGCCAAACACAAGCAACAAGGGGTGAACTTCGAAATTATATAACAATATAAAATACACGAGAAGAACACGCAATTAGTCAAAACAGCTACAAGGATGAAATGCTATGTTTGTCCTATACTCTATACTTCATCATTTGGTACCATTCTACTCTGAAGTACTTGGTTAGGAGACCTGATACTATGCCACTACGAGAGTGGACGGACAATTCCTGAATGGCCAAGTCCTCATAGATCCCCTCAACTCAACCTGAGACACATATACGCGACGGTCGGGGTACTCTTGTGTTGCACGATAGCTCTCGGCCTTAGGGAATAACCCACTAATCCACTTAGAAATTCTCCACTAGATGTACCCCCAAGGTCTATCAGTCTTACTTTACAGTTTGACCGTAGTCCTCCACGATCAGGCTCATTCAGTTGTACTTCCCCGAATCACTAGGTTTGTCAGACCCTCCCTATATGATGACAAAATAATCCTAACTTCAAAATCTACAACACGTATCTCAGACTTACTCGATCATCACAACTCAATAAGTTTCAGTTTGACTTCACAATATTCATCATTATATATGTATATCAGTCAATCATAATAAAATCCCAATATTTGATTTACACTACTCACTATACACAATCCTGTTTAATCAATCACATAATAAGGAATCAATTTAGCTGACACATTCAAGTAATATCACAATTTCAATCAAGTAACAAGAACACTCAAGTACATATCATTCAGACAATAACAACCAGCATAAGATTTCATAAAATCAGACAACATGCAATCTTGATATAAATAGATTCACGACAATTCTATAGGTTGCTAAATTATATTTTAGTCCTCACCATTACCATTCATATATTATTAATTAATTATTATTACTCAATAGGGATCAACCATACGTAGTAAATCCCGGATGAATATCTGGAAATTTCGGTATTCCCGTTCATCTCACGCTATTTTATACTCATAAAATCGAACTTCATCTCACCCCTTACCTGGTTTGACGATATCATACGATATAAGTTAGAGAAGTTTCAACAACGGCAGAGCAATCTAAAATAATTTATTCGACAGCAGTTCATGGAATAGCCGAAATGCGACACGAACGACTCGAAACAATGTTTACGGGTAATCGCGACGACACCGAAATTCAAAATAAAAAATGCATCAGCGTCGAACATTAACTAACATTATAGGTTCGAAACATAATAAACGACAAACTTATGATTTGTCCGGAAAACATTTACCTTAGAGTCGAAGAAGATGAGTTTTCGTGAACGTTGGCAAAACTATAAACGAAAGATGTAGGACGATGCTTTCGATGCGTAGGTCATAGAACTATTCTATGTTGTTTTAGACCACCACTGCGACTGTGTTGAAAGTGAACAAATAATGGGTCACAATTTGATCTTTCCTTCACGTGCCAGTTGGATGAGGGTGATTTTGATGAAGGTAATAAATAGAAATGAGGTGTATTGATCAATCAGTCATGAAAAAAATACTGGATTGTAGTTAATGGCAAAATTCTTGTTTTGAAATGATATGCCTACGAGAGTGGCGGCTGTTGCGTGGCTGTGCACTCATATTATTATATAATTATTAGGTATAAGTGTATACGATATAATAGTATATAGTGTTATTAGGTTTAGAGAGCGATCGGCACACACATTTTGAAACGAGAATTGATTGTAATAGCTATTATATTTATATAAATATCTGATTATATATATATAAACAAACGTAACAGTATATCTTTAAATTTTATTTTATTGTTATTCTTTTTAAAACTTTCCAATAACTTAATCATTATTTACATATATTAAACATACATTTAATTATGAAAGATGTCGTTAGCAATAATAATGGCATATTAAAGTTAAAACATAAACATTCTTAAATTAAAAAAAATTTATTTGGAAAACCAAATAAATATATTAATGTGAATAATTTTAAATAAGGCAAGCACATAAAAATAAACACGTAGAGAATTATTACACCCCAACAAATACACATATAATAATGTTTATAATTACAAAAATAATTTGGGCTGTTACATCTTGAATATTCAAGTCTTCAAGTACCGTTGAGTGGACATGTCCAAAAGATCTTCCGCTCTCGAAATCTTAAAATTTCATATCTACAAGTAGGACTTATAGTGGATGAGTTCACATGTTTCAACTCGCCTAGTCTAGAATGTTCAAGTCTTCAAGTACGATTGAGTGGATGAGTCTATAGTTCTCAGCTTTGAATGCCCGGTTGTCCGCTCAGCTTGCTGAGCATCTTTAAATTTGAATTTTCTTGAATAATTTAGGTAGGTAGTTGGCTATCTCATAAATACTTGATCGTTTGATCTTTGACAAGAAATTTTGATTGTATTAAATAGATATCGCTTCCAGTTGGCCAAAGATGAAAATTAATTTTAGTTCTCTTGAAAAGATATCTTCTATTAAAAGATTTTGTTAATATATCAATCATGAAAATAGGTTGGTTATTAATTTAAAATACACTTTTTCTCTTTAAAGAAGACATTAGTTATAATTTTTTATATGATTTTTTAGAGTTTACCACTCATAACTTAGAGAGGATTAGTTTTATTGTATCTATCATTGTGAATATCTACAATCCCAAGACTTTATTTTTATTGCGAATTTTAATCAAAAATCACTATCAACAATCACTTTTTTAGCTAATCATCATAGTAAAGAGAGATTTATATTTATAACAAAGTCCTTTTGGGTACGATAATTTTTACTACGCGATAATATCGTGTACTTGTAGTCATATCAACACACGCGAATAATTATCCACTTCATTTACACAATTAAACATATGCTGAAAATAGGAATCATACAAGCATCATATAATATTTTAAGGCTCTAGAAATTATCATTCTAAATCAATAAATTATTCACCCCTCAAACAAAAAAAATACATGCAAAGAAAATGAAGAACTTATCAATTATTGCGCCATTAAAAGTAATGATTTTTCTACCATATCAAACAAACTCATTTTTTATTAAAATTTAAAATATATGTCCTTCACATACATATGCTAATTTCTATGTTTTTATTTTGTCAAAAATCAAAATCAAGAAGTAGAGAAAAATCATGACATTTTCAGATTATACAAATGTCCATTTATTGTTGTTGTCAAAGATACAAGCTTATATTAAAAAAAAGCTTATATTGATTGAGGAAAGGCTTCATATACGATTGAGAGTTTTTTTTTTTTTTGTCTCATTTAACAATGTGGGAAAGTTTAGGTTAAATACTAACACATACAAAATTACTTTCATGGACAACATAAAGTTACTCAAGATGTATCTTTTAAAGAAAATTTAACAAATTTATTAAACTCTACAAAATTTTCAGAGATACTCTTTGGCACTGGATTGAGTCGTTTGGTTGGTAAGAGTTTTCGCTAGCATAACACATGTAAAGAGTAGCAACATTTATGTACTTTTATATTTTCTCATGTATGACTATAAATCAACTTTCTCATGTAGTTTCTCATGTGGTACGTTGGGAAGACAAGTGTTTATGATATTGAATTAAAAGGGAAAAAATCAAACTTATGGACTTGATTCTTGAGGACTTAAGTGACTATAAAAAATATTACACCACTGCCACTACTAATATTAAACTTTGATATTTTTCAATTACATGAATTGTAATTTCACAGCAATCTTCCCTTGCATCGCATGCAGCTTCGACCATTTTTACTTGAAGTTTAACCTCTTTTTTGCATGTCATCCTTTTTAAATTTATATTGGAAAAGATAAAGTTTTAAAAATGGAAAGACAACCTTCATGAAACGTTTATTTAGTGCCAGTAATTTATTGAAACATTAAACCTCCCAAAAAAACTAGGTTGTAACATATCTACTTGATGAGATGACTGAAAAGGATAAGCAATTGCCATCCTTTGTATAAATGTTGGAAACATCAAAATGTAAAAGCAATACAGACATATAAAAAAGTAGATATGGTTTCAAAGGAACTAATAATAAATCTAAGATTCAATCAAGTGTGTCGCTTTCGGTTTGTTTGTCCTTTGGAAATTCCATTGAACAAGAAGAAATCAGTTTTTAATAAAATTTTGTCATACAAATCACCAAATTTCAAATAGTTACAAATTAGGGGAAAACGGTTTAATAAAAATGTTAGTGGTTTCAATGAAATTGATAATAAAGCTAAGATTCAATCAAATGTTAATACAAATCACCAAATATATTGCATTTAAGTTTCACATAATTACAAATTAGGTTTAATGAAAAGTGACCAAAACATAATCATTGTTGTGCAAAGATTGGAGTCATTCAATTCCTGATTTATTTAATAGTAATATAAAATTCGTTTATTGAAAAAAGAAAACCATTAATACAATTAATGAGGCCAATCAATTGCTAATTTATTTAGTGTTACATGCAGCTAGTAATATAAGTTATTTGTCCTTGCAAGTTTCCAAGCATTAATTCACGATTCCATCAACGCTGCGTGCATCTGAAAAAATAAAACATCAAAATGTAAGAAACATCATTTTTTAAGTCAACTCTATTAATGTATAATATTAGCTTGATACATCATAGAAATATATAAAATAAAAGAGAGAAAGTATAAACATACCAACTTGCGATCAATTTTCATGGCATTGCGCTTTACAACTACCAAGACAAGCTGCAAAAAATATAGGATTGATGATTTGACTTGCACATTTCAAATCACACTTGCCATAACAAAATATTATACCAATTCTACTATCTGTTGCTTCATGTGGAGGCACTTTTGGTGGAAGAGATTCATCAGCTTGAGCAAAATTAAACATAATCATTGCCAT
This sequence comes from Cicer yamashitae, assembly GCA_037974755.1. Classification (NCBI taxonomy): domain Eukaryota; kingdom Viridiplantae; phylum Streptophyta; class Magnoliopsida; order Fabales; family Fabaceae; genus Cicer; species Cicer yamashitae. The sequence continues at coordinate 14,353,104 of JBBPBQ010000003.1, forward strand.
AATTATGACCATAATCATAACATTTTTCATCTCACTCTTTGACATTGTTCTTGTTTATGATATGATTATTGTATTTCGATATGTATATGTAAGTTTGATTTGACAATCTATGTTGAATAAATCCATTTATAACCATTGAAAAAAGTCATCTTGAGTATATTTTGACTCTAAATGAGGAAATCATTAATGATTGGCAATTCTGTATTAAAAGATTTAAAATTACGTTTTGGTATAATTTGAATTTCATAAATTTTTAGCTTAATGAAAAAAAAAAAATCAAATTTCACAATTTATATAAGTCAAAATATCATTTTATAACCGGCTACAAAGATATATAAATGGTAACATTTGATTAAATGTCTAAATAAAAATATTTTACAATGTCACTAACATAGATTAAAAAGAAATAATAGTTTAAGATTTTTACATTGATATATTAATTTTTTAATAAAGATATGTAAATATTCAGTTTTTACTTTGTCATGAAAAATTCTTAGATGGTCACTACACTAACAAGTGAGTCTTTACACACAAACAATTAAAACTTGAGAAATAAAAAAAAAACACAATCTATCAAATAAAAAATAAACAATTGATTGTTCCTCCTCCCTAAAAACCATATCAGTCGTTAGATTCCTCCTCCTCTCTGACTCTCTATGTGTTCGTTTGATTGTTAAAATTGGATTTGTTTTTATTTTTTTTATTGCGTTTTTGTTGTTATTTGTCAAGGTTTAATTGGTTGTGACTAAGGGATGACGTGTTAGTGAAGTGGCTAACTAAGAATTTCTTCTCGCAAAAACAAAACCATGTGATCCATCATTAATGTTAATCATCATTCCTCTTGTAATAATGTTAATTTGCAAATTAATGTTAATCAACATTAAAATTTGCAAATTAATGTTAATCATCATTCCTCTTGTAATATTCAATATTGTTTTTTCATGTTGATAGTACTTGTACATGTTTATTTTTAACTTTGTAGTTTCCATGGGGAATAGATCTCTAGATTACTAGAGATAGACTGGGAAGTAAGTAAAATTTGATAAATATTCATATTATTCCGAACAATTAATTATCTCGAACAATTGGTCTTTAACTGAATCTCATTAACCACATGAGTCAGATCACTTGGATAAGTATTCATACATTTCTAGATATATGATTCGATGCTCTTTTAATTTTTTCATCGTCAGTCAAAATAAATATCATCAAATAAATATAATTCAAGAGAATTCGAATTTAAATATTATTTCCAAAAATTTAATAATAAATTTATTGATTATTTATATGTTTATTATTAGGTTGCATTGCATTCATAAATTTGTGCAAAATTTTAAAGACTTGTATTCAGTTTCTGTAAAGAAGCTACCAAACTACCTTACAAGTATTTCTTTTGTTCAAATATACTTTCTACTTATATATTTGAATCTTATATTAATTCTATATTTGATCCGTTGCGATTATTTTAAGTTTTATTTTAGTGCCATAAATTTTAAAAATTTCAAGTTGGTTCCATACGTTAATAACCTTAGGTTCAGGTTCAACTCTCCTTGTCTTGAATATTCAAGTCTTCAAGTACCGTTGAGTGGACATGTCCAAAAGATATTCCGCTCTCGAAATATCTTCAAGACAAGGAGATAGTTTAAGATGTACTAAAGTTGTTACGTTATATCAATTGATGTGTTTACAAACTGCTTACTTTATGTGTTATGTAATCTATACTCCTTGACAAATTTGTAACTATGTTTTTGACAATTATTCTTGCATCAATACGCTTTATCGGGTACATCTAGTTGCGCTCAACTTAGTTCCATATGGGATGCGTGTCACACTCTTATTCTGCTTTTTCCCGTGCTCCAGACTCGCATCCGCATGCCTACATTTGACTGTGCATCTGCATGCCTACAAACATACACTATGGTCATGGATCCACTCATGAATGTGCATATACTCTAGTTATGCATCCATAAATTCATGTGACTACACTCTGACCGTGCATTTTGGCCACAAATCCACTCGTGTCGCGCATCCACATATCCTAGTGCATATATTGGAACTGTGTTTCCACACATCCATGTACAAAAACTCTGGTCGGGCATCCACTCATCCATATATATATACTCTAGTTGTGCATCCACTTTAGGCGTGCATCGACTTATCCATGTGCATACACTCTGGTCGTGCATCCACACATCCGTGTGTGTATACCGTGACCCTGTAAGCCCCAAAATAATATATAACTAGATGCTAACCTGCGCGTTGCCTGGGTATATCTTTATTTATTTAATTTAAGTGAATTTTTTAAAAAATTAATATGAAGTTTTATGTTCCAATTGTCCAATGATCCCCAATATAGTAGTTATATCAATAATATATATACAATTGTACCAATGTAATTTATAGAAGAAAAGTACCATTGTTAGACGAATCACCTGAATAAATGAAGTAACGTATTAATATTGAGATTGATGGATATGCCAAATATCGAAGTAATGTATTTGATAATTGAAATTAAGAGATAGACTCAATTGATATACAATTGAGTTACAAAATGTATTACTTTATTGCTGAAACTAAAAATGATTAAAGTGAAATAGTTGGAAATACATTCATCTTGTATTCTCGATTTTAAGTTTTTTTATTTTATATTTTGGATCGATCAATTTCATTACACCCCTCGGTTGTTTTTCTTTTGGTTTATTCTTTTTGGTTCTCCTTAAGGTATGTAGAAGGACGGGCTCTTCGTTAGATGATGTAATATGCTCGACCACAATTTTTTTTTTTTTTTGTAATTGTTGTCTTCATTGTCTCTTCATCTGATGATGATATGTGGATGTTTTTATTGATCTGTTGTACTTTGGTTTTTCGTTTGGATAATGGGTTGTCATCTTTCTCCTTATCATTATCCTCATCTCCATACTTCACTTCTTTATGTATTTTACATTTTTGTTTTATATCCCATTCGTCATTTGAGCTGGACTTTGTCGGTTGTGGTGACTTGGGTTCCTAGTTATTGAAAGAGAATAAAATGGCAATAATTGTCCATAAAAATGTGTTTTTATCCCTTGTTATTGGAAGGAATAAAATGGCATTAATTGTCAATAAAAATGTGTGTTTTTTTTTTTTATATTGTTTAAATGTTATACTTGTTTGATGTGAGTACTATTTGTTGGATTGAGGAAAATGTTGGTTGGGACAAAAGTTCTTGTGATAGTGTATGTTTGCGATCCTTCTTTCAAGTTCTTATCCGAAAACCTTATTTCAAAAATGAGCTCGCGGTTACATAGATTTCGTAGAGTGGATGGTTTGTCTATATTGTCCAATTTCTCTAAAAGTTGAGTTGTTGTAGTGTTGAGGAGTTTTTTAGCTTCTTTATCAAACATAGTGAATGTTGTTGTTGTTGTTTCATGTTACACTCTCAATTGAATCTTGAACCTATCAAAAATCAACTAATGTCATAGTTATGAGTTAAACAAAATGAAGGTGGGAAAAGTAAAATTTTATGTGATACATTGGTGCAGGGTATTTTGATGTCATGTCACATGAGGGACAATTGTATCGTTGGCCTTGTTGAGTTAATTTTGTGAGACAGTTTTCACATCCAATGTAATTCCATCCAAATTTGTAATCAATGTCATTGATAGTTGCACAGATTGTGAATACCTTTTCCTGTATTTTTGGTAAATTATATATAAATTGTTGAAATTATATAAATTCTATATTTTTGGTAAATCATATGTAAATTGTTGAAATTATATAGATTCTATATTCTATAGATGTAAACATTTGACCCATGTAAAACGTTTGGAATTTGAAGAGGAGGAAAAATATATTATGAAAATCCATATATAAAAGATTTTTAGGGTGAGTATTCCATTAGTCTTAAAGAACTTAATGAAAATCCATTAGTAATATAGCGATAAATATAATTTATGTTCCGCTGTTTTTATCTTAAAGAATATTCTGCTGTTTTTTATCAAAACAATACGGAATAGTAAACATCACTTAAAGTTCATAGAGACAATTATAAAGTTGTGGGTTTGAACCCATAATATAATGTTTTAGTTTTTTTCAATTGTTGTCAAAATTTTAAGTTACATGTATATAATCTCTCAATTTGATCTATAAAATATAATTGTGCAAAATCATGTGATTGCATGTATATATGTGGTGCTAGGTAAGTAGATAGGTAGTTAATTACATACTTATTAGTATATGGTCATGAAATTATGAATCACGTAAAAGTTAAAAAATTGTAAGTGCACCTAACCATTAGATTCCCACTTCATGGCCATTATATGTTTCAATATTGTTCGATTCCTCACCATTCTTTTCTCTGGTGTATTGTGGGCAAAATCTTAAGGTGGTATTTCTCTAACTTCATCTTTTTTACTTTGACTGGATTCCCTGTAAACAAAATATGTTTTGAAATTTGTTTTTGTAATTTTTTTTATTAATGTTAATGAGGTATTATAGAATGATATTGAAAATAGAGATTAAGTGAAAAGAAAGAAGACAAAAAGATGTAAATGGTACCCCTTTGTGAAAGCATGTTGAATTCCGGTATGTCTAGGTTAATATAAATCCTTGTTATTGAAGTCGAGTTGATTGAGTAGTCATCTGTAATTACAATAAATAAGTGAATGTGCACTACCAATTACGGTATAAAGAATAAAAAATGTGTTAGAGTTTTGTTGAAAAAAATGAAATTAATTTTAATCTTGAGACCTCTAAATTTTTTAACTGTTGTTGATGTTACTGCAACAATCTTAGGACAGTCATGTAGCTTATGATGGACAAATACATTTTGAAAATCAACAACTATGTTCCTCCATAAAGTGACTTTGATAATTTCACCCCTAAAAATTAAAGCAAAAAAAAAAGTGTTAAATGTTATTAAGCAACGAAATTATAATAATGTTATTAGGTTTTGAATTAAAATTGTTTTGTATTATATATTAAAATCTTCAATCATTGTGATTGTATACCTTTTCATCCAACATAATCATGTCCAAAGAGATTGGTTCATCATCACTTTGTGTGGTGTAGACAGTACACATGCGAACATCTCGAACTTTGATACTCCAATTATCGCGCTGATCATTAACATGTTCAAGAAAAGTATAGTCCATCTGAATTTGTTTTGCAAAGTTTGTATTTCACAAATGTGGGGTTTTTTGTTATGTAAAGCGAGTGAGAGAACAAAAAATATTTGTATTTGATTTTCTATTTTGGAAATTGGTAAATATATATAGTATATAAATATTTAAAAATGACAAAGTCACGTCTCTTTGAATTTTGGTCAGTTTTATTTTACTGAAATTTATTACATTTAATTTGTTGCTTTATTGTGTTAATGACATGAAATTAAAGTAATTCATTTGCAATTATTTATATTATATGTATACTTATAATTGTTTGACAATTAATATTTTGTAACTGAATTGCTATATATTTTGGATTTCGGTTTTGAAACCAAAAATTTCAATTTTGATTTTTTTTGTTAAAGAAGCTCAACAGGTACTGACTGATTTATTTTGTTAAATTCCTTTTCGTTACATCAAGAGTAAAGTCAAAGGAAACCTTTGACTGTTTTATACTAGCAAGATGATTTTTGTTTTTGATGGACAACAAAATTTGATTAGAGATGAAAGAGGGAATTAGAAGATAAAAGTCACACCAAAACTTAATGTGTATCACACATTTTCTTGTACTAATATATCCAACAACAGAAATTGTAACTTTTCAGTAAATTAATTAAATAGTTAAAGAATAGAGGATAATTTATAGAATCAAATGTGACACAGAAGTGTAGTACTTTGATTGACAAAACGGTAGAGATGCATACAAGTGATGGGGAGGCTAAAAAAGTATAGTAAATTTCAAAGAACAAAACTCATTAACTAATTGATTTCTTTAGATATAATGAATTTGTTATTTGTACTAAAGAAATAGATAATTTGTTGACCATTCCACTATATTAATTTAATGTTAATAATTATGATTACTCTATTAATATTAATAGTAGTTTTAATGTTTATAAATTAAAATTCTAATATATCCGATTTAAAATAAAAAAAATCACAATTACCACAAAGATTGATGATTAAAATGATTGAAACCATTAACTTTAACATTTGAAATTTGAAAAATTTTGACGATACATGCAGTTTATAAAAAACAATTGACAAAAAATAATATGCATCTTATTTAGTTAATTATAAGATGTAAAATATTAAACAGGATCAGACACTATAAATAATATGCATCATATTTAGTTAATTAAACATGTCTGCAAGTAAATTACTCGCCTTATGCCTCACGTTTTTAGTCTTAAAGTTATATTTTTATTTAATTATTAGTAATAATTTTAATTTATTTAGGCTTGATAATATTAATATGAGTCAATAATTTTGCTACAAATTAATTTAATAGAGTTAATAAAGTAAAAAACATAAATAACAAAACAAAAGGCATAAGTGAAGAACATACAAGGAAGAGAAGACATACAAAATTTTACATTTTGGTTGGATTTTGTCTAAAATAAGTGAACAAAGGCAACTAATGAGAGTGTTCAAATTTACGAAAATTCAATTTATATCTCCAATTCACATTATATTAGCTCCAATTTATACCCCCAAAAAGTTGAAGTAAAGTCCAGATTTTGTTTTAACCTTATATTAGCTCCAATTCACAAAATATTAATTTGATTAAAAAATGTGGTTATGCATCAATGCAAAATAGAAATGTTTCAATTTCATATTTTAATCTATATATATATTAAAGACAATTTTAGAGACAATTTTAAGAAGTTTGTGACTACCATGGAGCATCACCAGCTCTGAAAATAGATATTCACGAAAGAGTGCATTAAATGGTAAGAAGAGGTTGTTACCTTGTGATTTTTGTTGAAGTTTCTATAAGATAGTGCGAAGAACATCAAAGATGGACATTGGCAAAGTCCAGATTTTGTTTTCACCTTATATTAGCTCCAATTCACATAATATTAATTTGATTAAAAAATGTGGTTATGCATCAATACAAAACAGAAATGTTTCAATTTCATACTTTAATCTCTATATATATAAGACAATTTTAGGGACAATTTTAAGGACAATTTAGGGACCATTTTAATAAGTTTGTGACTACCATGGAGTATCACCAGTTCTGATAATAGGTATTCACGAAAGAGTTAAATGGTAAGAAGAGTTTGTTACCTTGTGATTTTTGTTGAAGTTTCTATAAGTATAGTGTGATGAACATCAGAGATGGGCATTGGAAAATGGAGTAATTGTGGAGGCTCTTAATACATATGTAGTATTGAGCTTGAGCTGATGACGAAAGTGATGAGAGGAATATCCTGTATTGTAAGTTATATATCCTGAAAAAATAAGTGTGAATTGTTGTAAATTTATTGGTAAAAAATTGATGCAAAAATATAAAAACGAATGTTAATTTAAGAAATTTATCATTTGATGAATTTATTGAAAACACTCTCATTCTTTTTGGGAACACATGTATGAGGAGTATGTAATGCTCTTATGCTGTTATTGTTGTTTTCTTTTGCTTCAATCTGCAACTAGAAATTTTTGTATAAGATTTGTTAGATTGGTAAGTGTTTAATGAAAAAAAAAGAAATATAATTGAAACAACAAATAAACATGTGTATCAATAATGTCAACTAAATAGGACATTTAATTGTAAATTACCCAACTTTGTATAATTAATCAGACAAAATGCATGCATAATGTGTTTCTCTGACCTGTTAAGTTGAACTTCATGTATGTTCTTGGCTTCTTCTTATTTTTGTAGTTCAGTCACAAGCAGTTGAGTCTTCGATACTGGTTCTACTTCAACCGCATGAACATTGTCATCAAGAAGTTCACTTTCCACTTATGAAGAAAAATGAGACATGAAGCAGAAATATTTAATTTCCAGTGAGACTGCAATTATTTTATATTATCAGTTTGGGCCAGCACATTTGAAGCCACAAACCAGAATATACTTCGTAACATTTGAAAATTAGGTAAAATACAATAATACAAATTCAAAACATATCACCTCATTATGATGTTTGTTGTTGTAATAAGGGTCCTGTTGACCTTTCAGGATTTCTCTGTCATTCTTTAATGACGGCTTTTTTGTATTACTGTGAACTTGATTGGTATTCTTAACTATAGAATTCTAATAAATCAATGAAAGAAAACTATCAGTTGTGTCATGACAATGATATGTAATTAATGAGTAAGAGACACTTACCTTTGAATCCTTTTGATCATCGAGAACAGTTTCGGTGTGCTAATTAACTAATAATTAAAGAATATAAATCATATTAGTATTGCATAGTTGTGCCTTTTTTTTTAAGATCCTTTTTTTTTAAGATTCAACAAATTTTCATTTAAAATCAGAATTGGTGTTTTAATTTGGGGATCATGTCTAGTGTTATAAAGTTGCTGTACTTTTTTGTTTGAATTTTGAGATGGAAAAATAACATATTAAATTGAAATAGGTATGTATATATTTATGGGCAGTGTAGACATGCAAGGTCGTGTAATGTTATAACATTTCTATAATAATGCCAAGTCAATAGGAGATTTAATTGTAAATTACCCAACTTTGTCTATTCAATCAAACAAAATGCATGCATAATGTGTTTCTCTGACCTGTTAAGTTGAACTTCATATATGTTCTTGGCTTCTTCTTATTTTTCTAGTTCAGTCGCAAGCAATTGAGTCTTAGATACTGATTCTACTATAACCGCATGAACATTTTCCATCAAGAAGTCCATGTTAACTTTCCACCTATGAAGAAAAAGGAGACATGAAGCATAAATATTTAATTTTCAGAGACTGCAATTATTTGATATTATCACTTTGGGCCAACACAATTGAAGCTACAAACTGGAATATACTTTGTAACGTTTGAAAATTAGGTAAAATACAATAAGCCAAATTCAAAACATATCACCTCATTCTGATGTTTGCTGTTGTAATAAGAGTCCTGTTGATGTTTCAAGATTTCTGCCATTGCTTAATGACGGCTTTTTATGCAAGTCATAATCCAATAGAAAGGAAAAACAAAAATAAAAAAATAGGTAAATGGTAACAAAAAGATATATCTAGGAAGAGAGAGAAAGTCATGAAGATGTAGCAAAAAGTGATGATGACATGAAGAGAAAGGAAGAGTTGTGTAAATAATAATGAATAATAATAATGAGACTTACCAAGAGCTCAATAACTGCACTTATCAAGTAGAGATGATAAGTGGTAAAAAATGTATCCGACAAAAAACCACCAAGGAGAGCAAGGAGAAAAGTTGTTCCCATAAATTGGTTACATTGTTAGCTGATTTTGAAGGAGACATATGCATATACTCCCTTAGATACAAAACCAAATTGCTTGCATTGGCCAAAAACGCTAGATTCTCCAATATCTCCACAACTACAAAAAAAAGAGAGAGTATTACATATTAATTAAATAAAAGAGGTTATGACTCGTGGTGGAGCAAAATATTATTTTCTCATTAGTAATAAGTTTTCACAACTACACATATATGCTCTCACTTTTTTTTTATCACATAAACAAACACTTTCCCTTTTCTCTTTTTACATCCTAATTTAATTTTTTTAGATATATTTTTTTTAACCTCTAATTTTTGTCTCTATAAATACCATAAATCATAAGTAATCCTATTCGAGGTTCGACACTAAATATCATAAGAAGTTATTATAACCAAGATTCAAATTCAAGTTTACTCAAATGATTCATCGCATTAGATAATTTATCTTAACAATATTGTTTTGTAAGAATATGTGTTAGACAAATATAAAAACATAAAGTGATATTAAAATTTATTAAAGCTAAAATTAGCTATCCTCTTTTGGACCACTCGGATTACCCTCTAGATGTTCGTTAATACGAATAAGGAGTGTGTTGAGATTTTCCATATCAATAACTTTAGTTTTAATTAACACGGTGAAAAATATGAGTAAAAATGTGTTTTTTTTTCTTTCATCTTTGAGTTAAAAAAGTGAAATTTGAAACTAACCAAGAACGAAGGTGTGACACCCAAAACACCAAAATAATATATATAATAATTTATGTCATATTTCTATAAAATTTGCAGCGGATAAATGAAGATATGTTTCCAAGAAAATAAAAACTTTTATATCCATTTTATGATATCACGTTTCTCAAAAATCAAAAGGAACACTTTAAACTTCTTTACTCCTATAAAATAGTGCAATCTCAATAAACTTGATTTAAGTATAATTTACTTGATTTAATTCTAAAAACTTACTAGTACTTATAAGGTTTTCATGCAAAAAGTCGTTTCAAATCAAATGAGTAAAATACAAATTACAACCTTTATTCCTGGTATCACCTATCAGAGCGGGGTTCCTCCCAACTTGAACTTCAAGATTCATTAACCTATAACAACTGCGATTTCGCAAATGCAGGGCCAAGCCAGTCAAACACAAACAATGAAGGAGGTGAGTTTTGAAATCATGTTAATAGTATAATATATGTAAGAAGAACACGCATTTGATCATCAATAAACCGTATCATTAAACAAACATTATTCAAGGAATAACATCACATAATAAAGTCAAAGTCAAAATCAAGGAAAATCAATACATTTCACTATAACATCGAATCGTCTAAGAGAAATTATAATCACATGCCATACACATTAATCACAACAAAACAATCACAAGAAAATGCAATGCTATGCATGAGCTTAGATTCTACTTCACAAAGTGGTACCATTCTAACTCTAAAGTACTTGGTTAGGAGACTTGATACTATGCCACCATCTCGGTGGACGGACAATTCAAATTCGCCCTGTCTTCATAGATCCCCTCAACTCAACCCGAGACACATATACACGACAGTCGAGGTAAACGTGTGTTGCATGGTAGCTCCAGACATTTGGAGTGCTACCTCCAAGTCACCTAGGAATTCCCCACCAGAATACCTCGAAGGTCTAACAATCTTGCCTTAAGGCTCAACAGCAGACCGCCACGATCAGGCTCATTCAGTTGTACTTACCCAGAATCACTAGGCTTGTCAGACCCTACCTATATGATGAAAAAATAATCTCCACATCACAAATTCTCAATATTTATTTTCTCCCCTCGATGGCCTATGATACTCCATTAAGACCGTTATCTCAAACAAAAATTGTAATCACCATTATTTCATCAACTATGGGGTTACTTCAATATTTTCATCACAAATTCATAACATCACTATCATTAATCACACATCATCATCATCACATAAACTCATCACAAATTTATAGCATCACTATCATCAATCATACCTCATCACATAATTTATCACAAATTTATAACATCACAATTATTAATCATACATCATCATCACATAAAATTATCACAAGACATCCATATTTTATTATCACATCACATAAACTCATCTAATCACACATATACATCAAATTAATTCGACACTCAATATCGCAATCATATCAAATACCACACATTTAAAGAAATTAAATCAATCAACACCTTTCAAATATTTCTATTCTATAGTTTAATCTCACAATTTCCATATTTGCACATTAATTAATTTATCCCTCAAAGGGCTACTGCCGAATGTAGCGAGCCCCAGATGAATCGTTAGAAAATACGGTTTTCCCATTCATCTCAAAATATATTATACTTATGAATTCAAACGCTCTCTCACCCCTTACCTTATTTCGACGCTTTCACACACGAATACGATTCCACGAGCAAACAACCTTTATTCTCCGACTCTTTGTCCTTCAATCAATTTAACTCGACATTTTATGGGTAAACGTTAAAAATAAATTATGACAAGACACTCTAAAAACTAATTTCGAAATTCGGTCAAGGAAACGTACCATAAATCAAAAAACCAAGGAATTTTATAAACGGTGAAGAAGAACGATAAAAATAAGGAATTTTATAAACGGAGAAGTTGGGTATTTTAGAGAGAAATTTGGATGGTTAAAAATCTGAGAAAGTATGTTTATTTGACTATCGAAATGAATAAAACAACATACTGAAATTTTGACGAGAACGGAGAAAATTTTCTGAAACAGTTATCAATCACCGGTGCCAAACGATAGGTTGTTGTTGTTATTGTGTTTCCTCTTTGGTTTTACGGCTGCCCAACTCCCTTCCCTTTATTTTTATTTTTATTTTTTTATTAACAATTAGGGTTCACACATGGGTCAAACCCATTGGTCTCTTTATTTACTTTTTTTTGTTTTATTACTATTATTATTTCATAAATAATATATGATAAATTAGAGTAATTAAAATAATTAACCTTTTAAAAAAAAATACATATTACTAACAATTGAAACTCTCATATTCAAAATAGTCACTATAATTATACTTATTTTTCAAAATGCTCATATTAAAATACTACCATCATTAGAGAATAGTCAAAATCACTAAATAAATAAATATAACATTGCTACTTTATATTAATTACTAAATCATAATAAATATATATAAAATTGCAATGTCACAACAAGTATATCAAAATAAAGGAAATCAAACACAATATCATTACTATCTTAAGATAATTGTTTATAAAATAAATAACTAAAATATGAGATACTTAGAATTAATTAAAATATAAATATGTGCATATTTAACATTAGTCAAACATACAATGAAATATCACATTAATTACAAACGTACATATACACGTAAAATCACATAAAATCTTATTCTTCAAAATATGTACACTAAAATACTATAATTTTTAGCGAAATATATAAGTTAATAAAATATAGTATTTATTAGGCTAAATACCACCCGTGGTCCCTTAACTTAATTTCGGTTAACCATTTAGTCCTTTATCTTTTTTTTTTTCTCGATTTGGTCCTTTATGTTTTTAAATAATTTCAGCGTTATCAATTAAACACATCATACTCAACAACTCAATTATGAAGCAAATATCATGATTATTCAGTATCGTTTATAGATAAAACTAAGCATATGCATTTTGTAACACCTCGATTTTTATAATAAACTATTTAATTAATGAAATATGATTTTAAATAATTAAGTTGGTGCTAAAATTACTTTTGAATATATGTTGATTTATTTTAAGATTAATTTTCTTTATATGATGTTATAATCTTGTACATATTATATTAAATGAGTGATATAAATAATAAGTTTTTTTTATATTATTTTATATATATTTTTCTAAAAATAATAGTATTTTAGTGTAATATTTACAGAAAAAAATTTTAAGCGATTTTACGTGTATATACGCGTACTCAATTAATGTAATACTTTCTGCGTGTTTGACTAATGTTAAGTATGCACATAGTTATATTTCCATTATATATAACTATTTTCTATTTTTAGTTATTTATTTTATAAATAGTTATCTTGGAATAGTAGTGATATTGTGTTTGATTCCCTTTATTGATATATTCTTGTTATAACATTGTGATTTTATACATATTTATTAGGATTTAGTAATTAATATAAAGTTTTGACTATTCTCTAATGATGGTAGTATTTTAATGTGAATATTTTATAAAGAAAGTATAATTATAGTAATTATTTTGAATATGAGTCTTGGTTATGTATGTATTTTAAAAGATTAATTACTTTAATTATTTTATTTTATAAAATATGGGTTTTGAAATATTAATAATTTTGTTCTTAATTTCTTTATACGTGTGCTTGTCAAGTTGTGCCTATTTTATATACATTCCATTGATTTAGTGGCTTATATAAAATATTGATGTTATATTTATTTATTGTCATAAAATGGGGTTCAAGGTTAATAATAACTAATATATATATAACTCAAACAGTGCTACAGTATAAAAGCTGAAGGCAGCCGCAGAAAAGATGAAGAACTAGCCGCACTTGGAGAAGAAAAAATAGAAAATTGATATCGGTGATCGATAGCTGTCCCAGAAAACTTTCTCCGATTTCATCCAAATTTCCTTATGTTCTTTCACTCATTTAGTTGGTCAATTAAACACACTTTCTCAGATTTTTAACCATCCCAATTTGTGGTATGTTTCCTTGACCGAATTTCGAAATTAGTTTTTAGAGTGTCTTCTCATAATTTATTTTTGACGTTTACACATAAACTGTTGAGTTAGATTGATTGAAGGACAAGGATTCAAAGAACAAAAGCTGGTTTGTCGTTGAATCGTATTCGTGTGTGAAACCTTCGAAATAAGGTAAGGGGTGAGAGAGTGTTTGAATTCATGAGTATAATATATTGTGAGATGAACGGGAAAACTGTATTTCCCAACTATTCATCCGGGGCTCGCTACGTATGGCAGTAGCCCTTTGAGGGATAAATTAATTAATGTGCAAATATGGAAATTGTGAGATTAAAATATAGAATAGAAATAATTGTAAGGTGTTGATTGATTTAATTTCTTAAAAAGTGTGGTATTTAATGTTATTGTGATATTGAGTGTCGAATTAATTTTATGTATATGTTTGATTAGACGAGTTTATGTGATCTGATAATAAAAGATGGATGTGTTGTGATAATTTTATGTGATGATGATGATGTATGAATAATAATAGTGATTTTATAAATTTGTGATAAATTTATGTGATGAGGTACGATTGATGATAGTGATGGTCTAAATTTGTGATGAGTTATGTAATGATGATGATGTGTGATTTATAATAGTGATATTATGAATTTGTGATGAAAATATTGAAGTAACCCCTGATGAAATAATTGTGATTCCAATTTGTGTTTGAGATGACAATCTTAATGGAGTATCATAGGTCAAAGAGTGGAAAAAATAAATATTGAGAATTTGTGAAGTGGAGATTATTTTGTCATCATATAGGTAGGGCCTGAAAAGCCTAGGGATTCCGGGGAAGTACAACTGAATTGAGCCTGATCGTGGCGGTCTACTATTGAGCCTTAAGGCAAGATTGTTAGACCTTGGAGGTATTCGGGTGGAGAGTTCCTAGGTGACTTGGAGGTAGCACTCCAAATGTCGGGAGCTACCATGCAACACACGTTTACCTCAACTGTCGCGTATGTGTCTCGGGTTGAGTTGAGGGGATCTATGAGGACATGGCCAATTTGAATTATCCGTCCACCGGGATGGTGACATAGTATCAAGCCTCCTAACCAAGTACTTCAAAGTTAGAATGGTACCACATTGTGAAGTAGAGTCTAAGCTCATGCATAGCATTGCATTTTATTGTGATTGTTTTGTTGTGATTAATGTGTATCGCATGTGATTAAAATTTCTCTTAGACGATTTGATGTTACAGTGAAATGTATTGATTTTTCTTGATTTTGACTTTGACTTTATTATGTGATGTTATTCCTTGAATAATGTTTGTTTAATGATACGGTTTATTTATGATCAAATGCGTGTTCTTCTTACTTATATTATACTATTAACATGATTTCAAAACTCACATCCTTCGTTGTTTGTGTTTGACTGGCTTGGCCCTGCGTTTGCGAAATCGCAGTGGTTACAGGTTAATGAATCTTGAAGTTCAAGTTGTGAGGAACCCCGCTCTGATAGGTGATACCGGGAATAAGGGTTATAATTTGTATTTTACTTATTTAATTTGGAACGACTTTTAGTATGAAAACTTATAAGTACTAGTAAGTTTTTAGAATTAAATCAAGTAATTATACTGAAATCAAGCTTCTTGAGATTGCACTATTTTATAGGAGTAAAGAAGTTTAAAGTGTTCCTTTTGATTTTTGAGAAATGTGATATCCTAAGTTAAAAATAAAAAGTTTTTATTTTTTTGGAAACAGATCTTTATTTATCCGCTGTAAATTTTATAGAAATATGATATAAATTATTATATATGTTATCTTGCGGTTTAGGGTGTCACATTAGTGGTATCAGAGCAGGTCTGTCCAATCAGGCCGAGTGGGTCGAATGTCGATTCAGTGTTAGTCGAATGTCAGTCGTGTCAATTTTGATTTCTTGTGTAGTAATTACTTCCACTATCATGTTTTTCTCGTTATATTATTGTGTTAAGTGTTATATGCTTTTGTATAATTATACATATTTTTGAAGTTAATAATTAACTATTTATTATTTGCTTACGCTGATTGCGTTATAGATTCTAAGTTCCTATCTAAGTGAGTAAATAAACCATGAAATTACTTGTTAAGATGAGTTAATTTTAATTGTTGACAAGATTATGTTAGTTACTTGTTGAATGATCTTGTTGCTTGTTACTGGTCTACCGAACTATGATTTTTGCACTCTTTTTTTATGTGAATAGTTGGAAATAATAATTTTGATTGACCAGCTGTATGTTTGAAGTTATTAATCTCATTCACGTAATTTTAGTTATCGAATGTTAGACCTCACTTGTTAGTTGTTTTAAAGTTCAATTTTCACCATTAATCAATTTAAAATATTTAGCCTTGATATGAATATGTTTAAAGTGTTTGATCTAATAACTAATTGATTGAAACATTGATTTCTGTATGAACTATATATTTAAAACTTCAAGTATTGACTTTTACTAAGTGCTAATTATTATTATTTTTGTTGAAACTCAATTTAGAGAAAAAAAAAAGATGTTTCATTCTAAACTTTGAGTTTGATAGGAAATATGTCTCTTATGTTTTAAGTTTTAATTTTGACTAGAAAATTCTTATTTTGATTTTAAGTTGCCTTGTGTGAAGAAAAAAATCGATTTTAAATTGTGAATGTTAACTTTAAATCACTTGAAAGTGTCGATGGTTGTATCTAGATGATTAGACTTTTGATATTGCTTTTGAAAACAATTTAGAACGTTCGTCATGATTTTAAATAATATGAAATTCATATTATTAGTAATAGTAATTCTTGAATATTCAAGGTTGGTTGAATTTTAAAGTTAGACTTTTAGATAACAGATCGTGAATGGGTTAAAGTCGATTTATTTTATAAAAAGAAATATTTTATGTTTGAATCATTGTTGATTTATTTTAAAGAATTAAATTGAGTTGGATTTTTGTTGATTTATAAAATAAAAATAATTTTATACTACTCATTTTATTTAATGTTTAAAATAGCTAAAAATTTACACCATATTTTACTAGATCTTATTTGTAAGAAAATCAAAAAGAGTTGTTGTAATGTTGGTTTAGAGGTGCTGAAATGAATATTGAATCGTGAGGGTGTCGGTATATTTGTTTGAAATGATTGATTTATGTACTCATTAGAGTTTAACTTGATGTTAGAGTTTTAGATTTTAGGAACTCGTTTGTGATTTATTTTAGTTGTTTTTATTTAGACGTGAATTATTGAAAAGTAAATTACGGAAAATTTTTTAGTTCTCAATTATTATTTTTTTTGTTCTAAATGATTAATGATATTTTTATAATAATTTAAGTCTAGAAATCATCTTTTAGATTGATGTGTAACCTTGAAAGTTATTTATGCACTGTCAGATTCAGTTTGGTTTGGTAACTTGTTGTATCTTCTAGTAAATAATTATTTATCTTATTTGCTACTTGGAAAATCTATGCTTTCTTTTATTGTAACTCTTAAGTGATGAGTATTAATTCAAAATAAACTTGAATTGTGATCAATTTGGAGCAATTAGACTTCTATGAGAATATGTTTCATGTTTAGAATCATCATTTGAGTTATGTGATGAACATAAAATCTTGGTGCTAATTTTTGGATTAGTTATGTGAATGACTATATGATCATGTAAATATGGAATTGTTTGTGTTTCAAGTGTTCTAATTGTTGGGAATTAGTGTATAGAGTTTAGAGTAGTTGAAAGCATCTAAAAGTGAAATAGTTCTATATTTCTTCAATCGGATTATTGATTATATATTGATGTTAGTGTCATTTCTTTTATTATTGTAACTATTTGTAAATTACAAATAAATTATTGTGAATGTGTAATTAAGTAAGTTTTTAAATTGAAGTAAGGAGTAGGAGGTGTGGCGCCGCCTTCGCATTCCTGAACCACGTTGAAAAGAAAATATTTTTAATTATCCATGTTTGAATTTGAATGACTGTAGTTATAGTTACCTTAAGTAGTTGACTACATGAGTAGGAGGGACTAGCTACCCCGATGACTCATGGTCGATATAAGAGGCAACAATAACCCGTTTTTATTATTGTTAAAAATACTTGTTAATTCTATTTTTGAAATAGTTAAAAACCATATTCATCTCTTAAGTAATTTTGAGTCATTATAAGTCATATGTGACATCAATGTCAAATGCTAAAAACTGTTTCATGTGACGTGAATTGGTATGGAGGTGCGCACATAAATTAAATATTTAATTAAATAGGTTTGATCTTCTAAGTAACTTGCTGGAAATAAATAAGCGCATTGTGTTACTATCTTATTATTTGTTCTATATTGTCTCATTTGGTAAGGAGTTCTATAAATTAATCTTGTGTATGAGTTCTATAAATTAATCTTGTGTATAAGACTTTGAAACTAATTTAGACTTTGAGTGTGTTTGAAACTAAATGTGAAAATATTTGTCTTATTCCACTATGATTATACACATTCGTTTCTAAAAATAAAAAATAAAATTAAGTGATTCTATGCCATTGAGTTGTTATATGCATTTCTGTTTGTAATTCTTGAATGTGTAAAATATTTTAAATGTTTCTTTATATGCCTAATTTTTGTGAAATATGTAGGGTAATTGTTGTTATGATTTAAACATTCTTTTAAGAGAGTGAAACTAGTGAAGTATTGTTTGGGAAGTTAGTTGAACTCGAATACGTATTTGAGATATGTGTTATTTGATCCAACTGAAAGTAGTAAGTGTTGTTGACTAAATTCACATGCTTAGTTTTATCTATAAACGATAATGATTAATCATAATATTTCATTCATATTTGAGCTGTTGAATGTGATGTGTTTAATTAACTAGTTGTGTCATGTTAGCGTATCATGCTAAGCTAATTGATTTTTGACATGCTTTGAATATTGAATGTCCTAAATATATTTATAGACTAAGTTTGAATGTTGAGGGTGGTGAGTTAGATTTTAGTTCGCTCACCGCAAATTTCGAGGACGAAATTTCTTTAACAAGGGGAGAATTGTAACACCCCGATTTTTATAATAAACTATTTAATTAATGAAATATGATTTTAAATAATTAAGTTGGTGCTAAAATTATTTTTGAATATATGTTGATTAATTTTAAGATTAATTTTCTTTATATGATGTTTTAATCTTGTACATATTATATTAAATGAGTGAAATAAATAATAAATTTTTTTTTATATTATTTTATATATATTTTTCTAAAAATAATAGTATTTTAGTGTAATATTTTAAAGAAAAAGATTTTATGCGATTTTACGTGTATATACGCGTACTCAATTAATGTAATACTTTCTGCGCGTTTAACTAATGTTAAGTATGCACGTAGTTATATTTCCATTATTTATAACTATTTTCTATTTTTAGTTATTTATTTTATAAATAATTATCTTGGAATAGTAGTGATATTGTGTTTGATTCCCTTTATTGTTATATTCTTGTTATAACATTGTGATTTTATACATATTTATTATGATTTAGTAATTAATATAAAGTTTTGATGTTATATTTATCTACCTTACAATTTTGACTATTCTCTAATGATGGTAGTATTTTAATGTGAATATTTTATAAAAAAGTATAATTATAGTAATTATTTTGAATATGAGTCTTGGTTATTAATGTATTTTACAAGATTAATTACTTTAATTATTTTATTTTATAAAATATGGGTTTTGAAATATTAATAATTTTGTGCTTAATTTCTTTATATGTGTGCTTGTCGAAGTTGTGCCTATTTTGTATACATTCCATTGATTTAATGCCTTATATAAAATATTGATGTTATATTTATTTATCGTCATCTTAACTATTTTCATAATAAAATAATCTTTTAATTTGATATTTTGAAAGATATTATTTTAGTGGCAAGTAAATAAATTAAAATAACTGTGTAACTAGTTGAGTCTTGTGAAAAAAAAAACCGAAAAAAATTGAAATAAAAAAATAAAATGGGGTTCAAGGTTAATAATAACTAATATATATAACCCAAACAGCGCTACAGTATAAAAGCTGAAGGCAGCCGCAGAAAAGATGAAGAACCAGCCGCACTTGGAGAAAAAAAAAATAGAGAATCGATACCGGTGATCGATAGTTGTCCCATAAAACTTTCTCCGATTTCATCCAATTTGAAGTATGTTATTTCACTCATTTAGTTGGTCAATTAAACACACTTTCTCAGATTTTTAACCATCTAAATTTCTCTCTAAAATACCTGACTTCTCCGTTGTGGAATTCCTTATTTTGCACCGTTCTTCTTTACCGTAAGTCCGATTTGAGTGAAACCAACGCCAAAACGATCATGTGAAAAGTGGCTATATTATCCACTGATTGGTTTTCTGATTTATGGTAAGTTTGCTTGACCGAATTTCAAAATTAGTTTTTAGAGTGTCTTTTCATAATCTATTTTTGACGTTTATCCATAAATTGTCGAGTTAGATCGATTGAAGGATAAAGAGTCAAAGAACAAAGGTTGTTTGCTCGTGGGATCGTATTCGTGTGTGAAAGCATCGAAATAAGGTAAAGGGTGAGAGAGCGTTTGAATTCATGAGTATAATATATTGTGAGATGAACGGGAAAACTGTATTTCCCAACGATTCATTCAGGGCTTGCTAAGTACGACAGTAGCCCTTTGAGGGATAAATTAATTAATGTGCAAATATGGAAATTGTGAGATCAACATATAGAATAGAAATATTTGTAAGGTGTTGATCGATGTTATTATGATATTGTGTGTCGAATTAATTTTATGTATATGTTTGATTAGATGAGTTTATGTGATCTGATAATAAAAGATGGATGTGTTGTGATAGTTTTATGTGATGATGAT
The DNA here is from genome assembly GCA_037974755.1 of Cicer yamashitae. NCBI lineage: Eukaryota > Viridiplantae > Streptophyta > Magnoliopsida > Fabales > Fabaceae > Cicer > Cicer yamashitae. Next base: position 14,373,986 of record JBBPBQ010000003.1, read on the forward strand.
GATGTATGAATAATAATTGTAGAATAATTTAATTACACGTTCACAATAATTTATTTGTAATTTGCAACTAGTTACAACAACAAAAGAAATGACACTTACATCAACATATATTCAATAATCCGATTGTAGAAAGATAGAACTATTTCACTTTAAGATGCTCTCGACTACTCTAACGCTATACACTAATTCCCGACAATTAGAACACTTGAAACACAAACATTTTAATATTTACATAATCACATACACATTCACATAATTAATCTAAAAATTAGCACCAAGATTTTACGTTCATCTCATAACTCAAATGATGATTCAAACACATGTAACATACTCTCATAGAAGGCTAACTGCTCAAAATTGATCACTAAAAAGTTACAACAAACTAAAACATAGATTTCCAAGTAGCAGATAAAATAAATAATTATTTACTAGAAGACACGCTACCAAACCAAATTGAATCAAGTAGTACATAAACCACTTTAAAGGTTACACATCATTCTAAAAATTGATTACTAGACTTAAATTATTATAAAATGTATCACTAATCATTTAGCACCCCAAAAAAAATAATTGGAAATTCAAAACTTTTCCTTAAATCACTTTTCAATAAGTCACGTCTAAATAAAAACAACTAAAATAAATCACATTTCTAAATACAATTAAAAATAAAATAAATCACATGTATTTTTAAAATCTAGAAGATTTCTAAAATCGCTCGTACTTTCAACTTATATTTTGAAAGAAGATTTAAATTATATATATAGATAGATAGATAGATAAAAAGTTTTGTAATAAATTAACACTCCCAAGATATTTCCAATTTATTTTCTCAAAATTTTTAAAAAAACAAAATTGTATATTTATATACATTAAAGTAGTGCACATGACAAAAAACATAAGGCATACTTAGTTATGATAATGAATTACACTAATTGACAAATCTACAAAATAACATTCTCCTCTCACACCAATTACTCAACATGTCTATAGATACATCATCACTTTCTATCAAGGCACAAAACTGGTCTAAAGCATAACACACCATCAATTTTACGAACAGCATGTCACTTTCTCATATTAAACTCAAATATACATTTAAACAATGATAACACAACAACTATAATTCTACTAAAAAAAAAAATTCTACTCATAACATACATCGATTATAGAATCTAAAATTTAAATAACTTTTCAAAAAGAGTTTGACTATTGAGATAATTCATTTAAAAACTTTGTTTTTCTTCTCTTTCTCAATTAGTAGAAATTTTATCATTTGACCCCCTTTTTCTTTTTAATTAGTACTATTATATATCACTAATGAGTTCTTAAAATCTAAAATTGTAATATCAAGTTAAACTCTAATGAGTTCATAATATCATAATCAATAAATCAATCATTTCAAACAAATATCCCAACACGCTCACATTTCAATATTCACGCCAGTCCCCTCTAAATCAACATAACAAAAATCTTTTTGATTTTCTTAAAAAGAACACATAGTAAAATATGGTGTAAATTTTCAGCTATTATAAACATTAAATAAAATCACTAGTATAGAATTATTGTTATTTTATAAATCAACAAAAATTCAACTCAATTTAATTTCTTTAGAATAATCAAGAGTAATTCAAACAAAAGTTATTTTCATCTTACATAATTAGTAAACTTTAACTCCTTCAAAATGTCATTTTTAAAAAATTTTAAGTTCTACCAACCTCTAATATTCAAGAATTACTATTGCTAATAATATGAATTTCATACTATTTAAAATCATGACGAACATTCTAAATTGTTTTCAAAACCAATATCAAAACTCTACTAATCTAGATACAACCATCAACACTTTTAAGTGATTTATAGTTAACATTCACACTTTAAAATCGATTCTTTTTCTTCACACAACCCATAAAAAAAAAATCAAAATAACAATTTTTTAGTCAAGATTAAAACTTCGAATATAAGAGACATATTTCCTATCTAACTCAAAGTTTAGAACGAAACATCTTTTTTTTTCTAAATTGAGTTTCAACAAAAATAATAATAATTTGTACCTAGTGAAAGTCAATACTTGAAGTTTTAAACATATAGTTCATACGGAAATCAATGTTTCAATCGATTAGTTATTAGATCAAACGCTTTCAACAGATTCATATCAAGACTAAATATTTTAAATTGATTACGGGTGAAAATGGAACTTTAAAACAACTAACAGGTGAGGTCTGACATTCGATAACTAAGATTACATGAATGAGATTAATAACTTCAAACATATAGATGGTCAATCAAAATTATTATTTCCAACTATTCACATAAAACAAGAGTGCAAAAGTCATATTTCGGTAGACAAGCAACAAGCAACAAACAACAAAATCATTCAACAAGTAACTAACGTAATCTTGTCAACAATTAAAATTAACTCCAATCTTAACAAGTAATTTCATGGTTTATTTACTCCCTTAGGAAAGAACTTATAATCCATTACACAATCAGGGTAAGCAAATAATAAACAGTTGATTAGTAACTTCAAAAATATGTATAATTATACAAAAGCATATAACACTTAACACAATAATATAATAGGAAAAACATGATAGTGCAAATAATTATTACACAAGAAAACACAATTAACACAACTAACACTGAATCGAAATTCGACACACTCAGCCTGATTGGACAAACCAGGCTCTGATACCACTAATGTGACACCCTAAACCCCAAAATAATATATATAATTTATATCATAATTCTATAAAATTTGCTGCGGATAAATGAAGATATGTTTCCAACAAAATAAAAACTTTTATATCTATTTTAGGATATCACGTTTCTCAAAAATCAAAAGGAACACTTTTAAACTTCTTTACTCCTATAAAATAGTGAAATCTCAATAAGCTTGATTTAAGTATAATTACTTGATTTAATTCTAAAAACTTACTAGTACTTATAAGGTTTTCATACAAAAAGTCGTTTCAAATTAAATGAGTAAAATACAAATTAGAACCCTTATTCCCGGTATCACCTATCAGAGCAGGGATCCTCCCAACTTGAACTTGAAGATTCATTAACCTGTAACAACTGCGATTTTGCAAACGAAGGGCTAAGCCAGTCAAACACAAACAACGAAAGAGGTGAGTTTTGAAATCATGTTAATAGTATAATATAAGTAAGAAGAACACACATTTGATCATAAATAAACTGTATCATTAAACAAACATTATTCAAGGAATAACATCACATAATAAAGTCAAAGTCAAAATCAAGGAAAATCAATACATTTCACTATAACATCAAATCGTTTAAGTGAAATTATAATCACATGTGATACACATTAATCACAACAAAACAATCACAAGAAAATGCAATGCTACGCATGAGCTTAGACTCTACTTCACAATGTGGTACCATTCTAACTTTGAAGTACTTGGTTAGGAGGCTTGATACTATGCCACAACCCCGGTGGACAAACAATTCAAATTGGCTCTGTCCTGATAGATCCCCTAAACTCAACCCAAGACACATATACCCGACTATTGAGGTAAACGTGTGTTGCACGGTAGCTCCTGACATTTGGAGTGCTACCTTCAAGTCACCTAGGAATTCCCCACCCGAATACCTCCAAGGTCTAACAGTCTTGCCTTAAGGCTCAACAGCAGACTGCCATGATCAGACCCATTCAGTTGTACTTACCCGAAATCACTAGGCTTGTAGGCCCTACCTATATGATAACAATAATCTCCACATCACAAATTCTCAATATTTATTTTCTCCCCTCGTTGGCCTATGATACTCCATTAAGACTGTTATCTCAAACAAAAATTGTAATCACCATTATTTCATCAACTATGGGGTTACTTCAATATTTTCATCACAAATTCATAATATGACTATTATAAATAACACATCATCATCATTACATAACTCATCACAAATTTAGAGCATCACTATCATCAATTGTACCTCATCACATAAATTTATCACAAATCAGAAAACCAATTAGTGGATAAGATATATATTTTTCACACGATCATGTTGGCGTTGGTTTCATTCAAATCGAAGTTACGGTGAAGAAGAACGATACAAAATAAGGAATTTTATAAATGGAGAAGTCGGGTATTTTAGAGAGAAATTAGGATGGTAAAAAATCTGAGGAAGTATGTTTATTTTAGAGAGAAATTAGGATGGTAAAAATAAAGGTAATCAAACACAATATTATTACTATCCCAAGATAATTGTTTATAAAATAAATAGCTAAAATATGAGATACTTAGAATTAATTAAAAATATAAATATGTGCATATTTAACATTAGTCAAACATACAAGGAAATATCACATTAATTAGGAAATATCACATTAATTAGGAATGTACATATACACTAAAATACTATTATTTTTAGCGAAATATATAAGTTAATAAAATATAGTATTTATTATTTATATCACTCATTTAGTCAAATGTGTACAAGATTAGCACGTCATAGAAAATACACGTATAAAGAAAATTAATCAATATATTCTAAAATAACTTTAACACGAAATTAATTATTTAAAATTCTATTTTATTAATAAAATAATTTATCATAAAATTTGGGGTGTTACAGAAGGAGGCTGCAAGCATGCCTCCATGGCGACGTCTAACGGTAGTCTTATTCCTCGAGTCTACATAGCCTTCTCGTGTTGTCATAGAATTCTGAAAAATCAAAGAAAGAAAATTATCAATCGTGTCATGACAATGATATGTAATCAATGAAAAAGAGACACTTACTTTTGAAGCCTTCTGATCATTGTGAACAATTTTGGTGTGCTTATTAATTAATAATCAAAGAATATAAATCATATTAATATTGCATGGTCCTGCCATATTTTTTTTTTTAAGATTCAACAAAATTTCATTTGAAATCAGAATTGGTGTTTTAATTTAGGTATCATGTCTAGTGTCATAAAGTTGCTATACTTTTTTGTTTGATTTTTGGGATGGAAAAATAACATATTCAATTTAAATAGGTATGTATATATTTTATGGGCAGTGTAGACATGCAAGGTTGTTTAATGTTATAACATTTTGAGTGAATTAAATGTTTACATACATAGTTGTCGAACATGACCCCTTGCAAAAATCAAAATTGAAGGATATATAGACAGATAGTTGAGAAGAATTGAAATTCAAGTGAAGCTGCTAACAATAAAAAAATTCATGCCATCAATACGATTGATTGAAAAAAATTCTAAGTAATAAAAAACATCAGCTATTAACTTGTTTAGGGATGTATAAATTGTAGAAAGGAGTTAAAATATTAAAGTTAAAAACGATAAACCTGAGTAATAGCATTATTTGGTACACTTTTCTGAGTTTCCGATATTGATTGTAGCCCTGTGTATAGTTTTGCGCATCTAAATCACATGTAAAGATTAAAATAACAATAATAAAAAAATGATTGGTTGTTAAAATATTTGTAAAATATATAAATGTTCAGTAAACAGTCGGTAACAAAGATTCTATACAACAGTTGTTGTGTTACCTACACAATCACGTAAACAAACAACTAAAGAATCTCTTTGTACACAATATTTAAGACCTTGTTTTCACTGGGTTGGTTATCGTTGTTACTAAAAATATGTAATCCATTTAGATTGGTTACTCTTGATTGGCGACATACAATTGTCCCTAAGTAAATACTTGTTTAGGCAAATATAATCCAACGTGCTGCAACGATTGTCCTTGACTTATATTTATTGTCATGGCAAAACATAATGATATAGGACACTATCTTCGATTAAGAATAAAAGGCCAATTGGATTCTGAAGGCGACAAAGATATTCTTGGAATGAGAACTTTATCTCCAATGGCAGATCCACTCAACACTTCTCCTTCCACAAACCATTTTCCAAGTTGTGTAATTTTCATTCTTGTACCATTACATAGCCCAGCTCTTTGATTCAAATTTCTCATTAAAATAACTACTGATCCTTTTTTAAGCCTTAAAATGTGTGATGGCAAACCCAGAAATTTGAGTGTATTCAAAACTTCAGTAGGGTAAAGAAGATCTTGATCTTAAATATTGAAATCTGCCTTACAAATTAAGTCTGATGATAAATAGATCATTTCTTCGCTTGTGAAATTATTCAAAATGTGGTGATTTAAATTTGGATAAATAGATCATTTCTTCACGACACAAGGTAACTTGTGTCCCCAATGTGGCTATTTAAATTTGGATAAATAGTGTTAACAATAGATTGAATACCATCATGTGATTTTGGGAGCATCAAATTTTGTTCTATTGATATCCATGATTCTCCGATATCCGAGCATTGTTTTCCATCACCTACATCAAGTGTCCAATCTGCAAAGTTTTGCATTGCATATTTTTAGATTGAGTCCAACTCATTTGATTGTAGATGCATGTTTTTACGTGGCAAATGAACCTCACATGATTTCCAAAGGTATGAATTTTTTATGCAAGCTTGGATCATATCATGCCTATCAACTTTTCGAACTACAGGTAAAATCTGACAAAAATCACCACCCAATACAATAGTTATTCCACCAAATGGTTTTAAACTGTAGCCTTCTTTGATTCCTTTCATAATATCACGAAGTGATTGATCTACTGCCTCAAAGCAATATTTGTTGGCTACAGGTGCCTCATCCGAAATAATTAAAGATGTTTGCATAATTAATTCAGCAAGGTGTGTGCCTTTATTGATTGAACATGTTGAAGCCTCATTTGGATTCAAAGGTAATTGAAATCTAGAATGTGCAGTTTGGCCACCTGGTTGTAATAGAGCAGCAATTCCAGAAGTTGCAACAACTGAAGCAATCTTACCTTCCGATCTTAATTTTGCAAGTAGTGTTCGCCAAAGGTAAGTTTTTCCCATTCCACTAAAACCATACACAAAGAATAACTTTCCAAAGTTCAAGGTAATTGATTGAAGCACAAAATCATGAATTGCCTTTTGATCTGAATTAAGACCGTGTAGCAACTGAGAATATTCTTCATGCATTTTTAAGATGTCATACTTTAGCTCCTCCGAAATAAAACGGTTGTTCATTTCCTCAATTACATTGCTAACAGTACAATTCAGTACAATTCAGTAAAATTGTTGAGAAGACTTGGCGTAGTTGAATTCCAGTACCCCATGCCGCTGCTTCTTTACTACAATCATCAAATTCTTTATCATCCTCTAGTAAACCAAGTGCATAACATGCGTCCTTATAAGTTAGATGTACGAACCCATTAACAGTTTTAATTTCTTCGAATGATCGACTGCCTCGTACTTTGCCGAAGAGCATTCGTAAATAAATTTTTTCTCTAATTGTGGGAGGAACATAATATATTCTTCCAACACACCTTCCATTTTTCCGTCTGGTCCACTTTTTCCTAGTCTTGTTCCAAACATATTTAGTAGGAAATTCTGCATATGTTAGTTGTCGAGCTTCCATGTCTTCAGAGTTCATTTTCATCCACTCTGTGAACATCGTAATTTCAATTGCTTTTCTTATTAAAATGGTAGAAATATGCATAGATTCTGGAAAATATATTGTTTGCTGCCCATGGAGGTGAAACGAAAGGCGTTCAATTGCTGGTTCTCTAAAAAACATATTAAATTGGAAAATTCTCCACGAAGCCTCTGATGGAGAAATGTATCTACAGTCAAGATACATTTTAATTTCATCACGAAAGTGCATTGAACTTGTTGAACAGTTATCAAAGTTTTCTACATTAGAGATGACTGCTCTAACTCGATTAGGACCTTTGTTGATATATTTGAAAAGATACTTAATTGATCTACAACGATTACAAAAGACTTCTATTGTATGGGACTACATAACGACTATCAAGTTGGCTGTCATTCTTCAAGATATATCGACCACCATTTCGTCGCATATATATAGGGAACCCATCTTCATCTATTGATGTTTTATCATAAAATCTGTTTGGATAATGCTTCCCACATTTTCCATTAACCATACATGGAGATTTTTTATTTAAAATACCACATGGTCCATGTATCATAAATCGCTCAACTGCACTAAAGTAAGAGGGTCAATATCTTTATCTGGAATTTTTGCCGATATGGTGTCATCAATCTTAGATGGTGTTTGTATTTTATCTTCAGAATGTAAGAACACTAATATGTGGGCATGGGGCAAACCTCATTTTTGAAATTCAACGGTGTACACAACTGTTAAAAAAAAAGGAAACACATAATTAAAACGAATGAAATAAATAAAAACATTATGGGATATTTTCATTTTAATATTCATAGATTTTGAACAAAAATATTAAATCAATTGATTTTATTATCAATTGTAAAAGAAATATTATACAATATTAATTATATTAATTTAATAAATATTTTTATATTATAGACTTTAAAAGACTACATATTAAGACCTGTGTTGGAGCGGTCATGACTAAAGATCACTTAATAGATACAATTAACGGAGAGACTAACTTAATAGATGGAAAAATAGTTTAGACAGTTTTTAGTTGGGGACGGTTACATGTAATCCGAAAAATGCGCCCAACATGAGTCCCACACTTGTTATATAGCAAAGGACTTTGCTTTCATCCTATTATAACAATGGTGAGATCAACGGTACAACTCACCATCTGAGACTTCACGGTGTCTAATTTAATAAGATGTATTCTGTTAGGTTTGTGCTTTTATCTTGTTTTTTTGAGTAAAACCAAATAATAAATATGGATTTACATTTTCTCACAACGGTCGTCTCAGTTCTCTATGATGTATTAATCCGATATTTTTGATGGGTTACACCCTTCAAAATACCATTGTTGAGTAACAAAATAACTTTTCCTAAGTGACAAAAGAAATGGAGATGTATAGATAGGAAGAGTTACCAAAAGAAGATATGCATTGTTTTTTTATTTTTTATAATAAACAAACAAAGTCTGATGATTCTGTGTTTCATAAATCATAATATACATTTTATCATAAATTATTTGTTGGTAAATATCTCAAGAAAATAATGTCTATTTGAAATTTCTTTACGTAGTATTCTTCGTGTAGTTCCTGGCTATCAAATAAAAATGTTACCAACTGTTTTTTACACTTCCTATATATAACTCATTCAATATCTCTGGCTAAACTACTAGCCTATCCTCCGGAGATCTATTACCAACAGCTTTAAAACTTCAAATTACATGTACTTATACTGAAGCTTATGTAGATTTTCTGCAAAATTGATTCAAGTCATTTCTATACTTATATTTACATTTCTCTGACACAGATTGAATGAAAGGAATATAGAAAAAGCATATTTAATTTCTAATTTTCGCTTTCCTTTTTTGTATCAGTTGTTACCAATTTCATTATTATAGAAAAATCTCTTATTATGTCTTGCATTTTTCATTGATGCATGTATATCTCATCTTGTGTCCTCATCTATATCGGTTTATCTCTATTTCTGCTCAACCATTTTTCCAACTGAGCTACAATATAGGTAACAGAAAAGAAAAAGTAATCAAAGACTAAAATGAATCAAAAGTAATCATTTTTCCCATAACTTAATAGAGAAAACACGAGTAATGATGTCGGGTCTGTCGTCACTTTTTTGTCCTTCAAATTCAAGGAAGAATTGTATTTCTGGCCATTTTGGGTTGCATGTGAATGTTAAAAATAGGTTGGGATATCCAGCATATCGACATATAGCCCCCGCATCCTGAGTATGATTTCAATTGTTAGTTACTGACTTAAAAAATACGTCTTTGAAAAATGATTGTCAATTTAGAGAGACGTTGATAAAATTCAGATATAGGCATCCTAAGTATAGTCGACGAATAGCATGAAAGGGGATTTATTTCAAAGCAAAATATATTGGAAGCCACAAAGATTTGTTGGGTATGTATATAATGCATGACTAAATATAGATAGTGAAATAATTATTTACCTAGTAATTTTGAACACGATGTCGCGATCCACCAGTATAAGACGATGGAAGGATTGTCATTCTACCAACGGAATTTGTCATGACGTCTCCTTGATTAATAGCATCTCTCAATCCACTATATAGTTCTGCACACAATTGCTTTTGATTCTTTCTAATCCAATTGATTCTAACTTCTTCGATGGAAGCATAAGCATCCACCATGTATTGTTTGAACAAGCGCTCACTCTGTAACAATGTTTGTGCATCTCCAGCTCGTTGTTACAAGCGAAAAGAATAATATTGTCTCATAGTAACTATTTTTCACCTGTAACAGCTCCCCGTTTCTGGATTTCGATGACTTATCCCAATCCTATAACCATCTTCTCCATATGGAAATAATATTGGGTATTTTAGTGCCATGAAACTTGGGTGCAATTCTGTAATTCTCTGAAGACCTGTTGTTTTATGTTCAACAATTATATACCGATGACTTTCTTCATTTGAGCTTTGATCAACTAAAAGCGCTACAACTTATGAGCAAGAGGGCAGATTATTTTGTCTCCCATCAGTCAACCTATTGCTAAACAATCTTAGTTTCAATTCTTCGACATCACGGTGATCATAATTATCTCTGACCATCCTAAATGATTTTACCAAGACACTGTGATTGCCCTACATATGCAGAATGTCTGTTACAAGTTTCTGTTGAAGAAGACTATTTTCGTTATCACCTTGGATAAAGCCTAATTTATTTGAGATCTCATTTTCGATGTCATGTATATAAAGTTGGGCAAATTTTGGCTTTTCTTCATTCTCATGGCATAAAGACCCAAGTAGGTGGTAGGTTTGTCCATTGATTCGAAAGACATGTAGGCCACCACGTTTGTTGATTTCACAGTAAATTTTCCACCCATAGATGTAAAAGCAAAACCCACATTATAAATTCTAATGTTACGATGGAAATATTTTGTTGCACTATCTCCATCATAATCAAGCAAGTGATAGAGCAAAGTTGGCGGAAATTTTAGTAATGGAAGTTGCACCCGATCTTCCATGTAACATGTAGCAAACTTTGGATGTTGAGTGCGTTTACTCTTTTTTGTTCTTTCTTCGTACCAGCGAAGAGCTCCACAAAATTCACAAACACATGTCGGCCTTCCAAAATTCCAAGTTTGAATAATGGAAGCTAATAAAGAAAATAAACTTTTTCAGAATGCAAACTATATATACAGAATGAGCATCAATAAATATTAGCAATCCTTTTGTTTAAAATAATGATTAAAACATTTTAGAAGTTACGTGTTTGTCTACGGGTGGTATAGGAAATTGTAGATGTTGACGGATTAGCTTGGGAAGTCTGTCTAATAGGGACTGTAAAAGGATATAAATGGAACAAATTATAGGGTATTTTGGAAGTAAATAATTTCATTCATATACAATAAAATTGTTGGCACATTTTTTTAGTAAGGACTTGAATTGGATTTTGAAATCATATTCCTATGCAAATGCAGTAATTTCTTCCTTTCACATCTTGCTTGTTGAGATTGAGCATGTTGTGACGAAATAGAGTGCTCAACTTTTACTTGAAGTCAGTCGATGAAACGTTCAGTTACAATAATCTCAAATAAGCTAAATAAATTGTAGAAATCATATTTAGAAAATATATTATGCACACCTTTATTTTCAACACAGGCAGGATTCCTTTTAAAATGAAGCAATTGCTTTCTTTTAAACCTTGCAAGTCAACACCGAACAAGTTTTTCCAAGCGGTCTTGATCAGCCTCTACAAACATTTATTACATTTCATCATTGGTTACGAAGAAAACTTCATGTAGTAGGGGACTGAATTCCTATCAGCCAAACTTCTATATGAAAGGTTAACTATTTTAAGACAAACTCTTGAAAACTATAACAAATTCTTAACAAAATTTTCCTTATTCCAAAGTGCATTATCTAAAAATGCATCCTTGTAACACCGTATAAGTCAATTTCTCAAAAGATTTAGACAAAATGAATAACCAAACAACAGAAATAAATGTTTAAAAAAAATAACTTTCTTCTAGCCTGTAGTAATATACTATGTATAAGAAGAAGGAAATGAGAAGTTAAAAAAAAAATCTAAAAGGCAAACCTGCACCAAAAAGTATGAGGTTCCAACTAAGAAATCCTTCCTAGCTTCATGAAATGCACCTCGTTTTAAATAATAAAGTGAAGTTGTATTTTGCTGAGATAATGTTTTCTGATGACCAGACTTTTAGCAGTCTTGGAAGATGCATATTTGACGTTTCAATTCAAGTGAGCACGAAGGCGAAGTTATTTCATTACATTATTTTTGTTGATTCTTATATTTGTAGAAACTAAATGTCCTAAAATGAAGGTAAAAATTTAAAATGCTACATCTTCACAGGGTTTTAAATGTTTGAAAATTTTTAACATTATGGAAGAAGCTGGTGGAATTGGAAAGGGAATCACTAAGGAATTCGATGTCGATGTCAATGACAATACCTTGGAAATTCACTTGTATTGGGCAGGGAAAGGAACCATTGCTATCACAATAACACCAAATAAGTTTTTGTTTATTATTTGTTTTCCATGTTTCTTTGGACTGCCATGCTTTGTCATTTTCTATAAGCATTACAACTTTGTTGTAGACTTTGAAAATCATTCAAGAGGGCTGTCTGCTGGAGCCATTACTGAAATTTTTTATTTATTAGCATAATATATATAATAAGGTATGAACATGAATCTAAAATATATAATTAGATGTGAACACGATTTTTATATATCCATGCATATTCTTTGGAGGCATAAAAATTACTTTATAATTACTTAATATATCCATGCTGATTTGAATTCAATCCTGTGGTACCCAACTTTTCTTTTCCTCATAGAATTCTGTAGAATTAGCTATTTTCCTTTTCAATTGCCTTTATTTTATTCTCTTGCCAAGTTTTTTTATACTTGAAAATCTTCTATGTTGCAGACCTTCTTGATCTTAAAACAGATTATTTCAGCTTAAGACAAATTAAAGCAGCCACTAATGATTTTGACCCTGCAAATAAGATTGGTGAAGGGGGATTTGGGTCAGTATAGTTAGTTTTTATTCATTTTTATTTTTCTTCTGGTTTATTTTATAAGCCAATCTTTGTAATTCTATGATCATATGCAGTTAATGTTTTTGAAAATCTGATCGCAGCACCATATGGAGGTGGAGGTGATTCACTCATGGTCTGCTCCAAGATCTTCTATGTTGCAGACCTTTTTGATCTTAAAATAGATTATTTCAGCTTAAGACAAATTAAAGCAGCCACTAATGACTTTGACCCTGCAAATAAGATTGGTGAAGGGGGATTTGGGCCAGTATAGTCAGTTTTTATTCATTTTTATTTTTCTTCTAGTTTATTTTATAAGCCAATCTTTGTAATTCTATGATCATATGCAGTTACTGTTTTTGAAAATCGGATCACAGCAGCATATGGAGATGGAGGTGATTCACTCTTGGTCTTCTCCAAGATCTCTCAACACCTCTCTTACGTATTCATTTTTTCAGGTATCATTAATTCTCTCTGTCATATTTTTTTTTCACTTCCCCTAATTTATCTTTGGATTGTGTAACATAGTGAGATGATATAGAAGTGTTTGATGAACCTCTTTATTCTAATTTCCTTTGAGACCCTGCTTTTGATATATCTTACAAAGATAAACTACTTTCTAAAATGGTATTTATCCATCTATCTATTTATCTCAGTTCAAAAACCTACCAACTATTCATTCACTCATAAATCCTGATTTCCTTAATTTGCTCTTTCAATTAAAACAGGAATCTTATGGAAAGAAGGTCATTAAAGATATTATATATGACACACAGTCATAGAATTGGCAATCAAACTACCCAAAGAAATAGAAAATCAAGGTATCTTTAAATTCAAAACATAAGAACAAAATAGAATAACAATAAATAAATACCACTATTTCTACTATTGTGAGGGAAAGTAGATAGTCTTCTTAAATGAATTAATTGTTTCCTTCGAAACCTAGCTTGTCAGAACTAACACAATGCTCGCAGACGACGTACTTGAGCTTCTGAATTTAAAAAAAAAGTGTGTATAAAAAATTTAGCGTAGTAAAATGAGAATGTAAGATTCGAAAGCCAGGTCTTGAAGACACATAATTTGCAGTCCTCATCTGCTTACCACCATTTACATTTGTCGCTTTAACCTAGCTATTTTTTTTCATAAGTTTATTGTGGGCATCGGGATTAAAGGCAAAACTTATTTTGTTTCTCATCAAGATAGGATGGAACCATATCATATATAGCATATATAATATAAATATAACTCAAGAATGAAATCAACAATAATTAGAGGGTTTTTTTTTAAAAGAAATGACATGCCTCTTTTGGGGTATCTTTGGAGCAGAGTCAGTCGGGGTATCTTTGGAACTGAGCAGCAATTGGAGGTGCCACGAAAGGATTGTGAGATGCAAAACCATTACCAGTATCCTCGGTTTCTTTAACGGTTCCAATATCCTAATCAATTTGTGAACTTTCTACTAAAATATCTCAGTCATTGTCAAGAGCAGCGACTTCCTCACTGGTTACTACAGGATTTGTTTCCTTGTAACAACAACATTATACTAATCCCAGTCAATGTAAGGAGTAACACCTAATGTAACAACAACATTTAAAGATGGAGGATTTTCACACATGTTCCTCAAGGTATGTAGTACAGCTTCCGAAGATCTGATATCTGTAATCATTATACTAATCCTAATTAATGTATTCAAAAAACATGTCAACTCTAAGGCCATCCTTCAATTGAGATGATTCAAAAGAGTTAGGAATCAGCGATTTCGAACAGTTACCACGGAGGGATGTCGAAGAAGATGATTTTGTGAGAATGACGAAGCAGAAGCAGATGACTGTGACGTCGAAGAAGATGATTTCGCTGAAGTAGAATGCCACTTTTTCTTGATCGAGAGGATAACTGCGACGTCGAAGAAGTTGATTTCGCAGAAGTAGAAGTAGGAGGTCCTCTCAGCATCTGTCCAGGAGGAGGTGGGCCCATTGGTCTCTGTCCATACTAAGGAGGCGACATAGAGAATTGCGGCGGAGGACCACCAGGTCTTGGAGGAGCAAGTTAATGTGATTTTTTAGCCATGTTATAAAACTTCGATTGTGCTCTCGAGTTATCCAATTTTGATTCCTATTCAAGTTCAAACTAGATAACTGATCCATGTGTATTGTAACATACGGTTGAACCTCATCATCATTGAGCAGAACATACAAATGTGCCTGCTCCCATTATGTCCTTGATATAGTCATTACTCTATTTCCAATTATCCTTTCTCCTGATATTCTTCCCGAATGAAGAGACATGGGAAGCCCTATGGATTCAACATTGGACATATATTCAGTACAAAGTTCAGCAGCTTCTTCGACATTGTACCGTTTAGCAATACAACCTTCTGGTCGACTTCTACTTTTTACGTACCCTTTCAATATTTTCATATATCGTTTTATCAGATACCTCCATCTTATATAAGCTAGCCCACAAAGTTGTGTCTCCTTAACAAGATGAATAGTAAGGTGAACCATTATATCAAAAAACGAGGGTGGGAAATACATTTTAAGCTCACACAAAGTAACAAAAATTTCCCTCTGAAATGTCGGTAATTTTTGAGGATCGATCACTTTACTACAAATTTCCCTGAAGAAGAAACATAATTTAGTTATGGCTCGTCGAACTTTTTCAGGTAAAATGGAACGTATACCTATTGGTAGCAAATGCTCCATTAGAACATGACAATCATGGGTCTTCAAACCTTTTAACTTGAGGTCTTTCATACAAACTAAATATTTAATGTTTGAAGAGTATCCTTCTAGAACTTTAACTTTGTGTAGAAATTTACATAAAACAATTTTTTCCTTTCTAGATAGAGTATGAGCGGCTGGAGGTAGATATGTGCGTTTTTCTTTCTTTACGGGACCCAATTCATTTCTTATTCCCATATCGACCAAGTCCAATCTTGCATTGATACCATCATTAGACTTTCCTGGAACATTGAGTAACGTACCAATAACACTATCAAATACATTTTTTTCAATATGCATCACATCGAGGAAACTTCTTATATACAATGACTCAAATTTTTGATATCCAGTCGGTGCTAAAGAAGCATGTATCTTCCTCTGGTTTTCTATTGAATGCATTTCTCCACCCACGATACTGATGACTATAAGGTAAATATCTACGATGTCCAAGAAATACATTCTTCTTACAATGTTTCAACTGCATATAATTTGTACTCTCTTCACATACAGGACATGCACACTGACCTTTAATGCTATATCCTGATAAATTACCATATGCTGGAAAATCGTTAATTGTGCTGAACAACATAGCCTTGAAATCGAAACATTCTTTCTTATACCCATCATAAACTTCCACACCTGTCTCCCACATATTTTTTAAATCCTCTATTAAAGGAGTCAAGTATACGTCGATATCATTCTCCGGTTGTTTGGGTCTAGAAATTAACGGAGACAACATCATAAACTTACGCTTCATACATAACCATGGATGTAGGTTATAAATAAACAAAACCACAGGCCACGTGCTGTGTGAGATGCTTTGAAGACCATGTGGATTCATTCCATCAGTATAAAGTGCAAGTCGTAGATTTCTTGACTCTCTCCCGAATTCAAGATACTCGTGATCAATTTTTTCCGATTGTGGAGAATCTGCAGGGTGACGACACTTTCCATCTCTAATTCTTTGATCTGCATGCCATGTCAAGTGTTTTGAATCTTCTTCACTGCGATAGATGCGCCTAAATCTTGGTATTATAGGAAAACACCACACGACTTTTGCTGGAGTAGATTTTTTCTTCTTATATCGAGAGACATTGCATTTCGGATACGCCTTTAGTAATTCATATTCGTTCCGAAATAAAATGCAATCGTTAGGACACACATGAATCCTTTCGTAACTCATGTCAATAGAGCACAAAATTCGTTTAGCCTCGTAGGTTCGACTGAGAAGTTCATTATCATTTGGCAACATATCTTTTAAGAGTGTTAATAATTCTGTGAAGCTTTTATCAGACCATCCATTACTCGCTTTTAAGTTGTACCACTTTAATATCGCCGACAGTCTTGTGAATTTAGTACAACCATTAAATAATGGTTTCTCTGCATCACTCAACAAACTCTCAAACATTTTAGGACAATCCCGTAGATCTTCTTCAACTGCTTTTGCAATCTCCTCAACCCGGTCCCGCTCATATGTATCTGTGTCGAAATCAGTTGAAGCATATGTCGAACCATTCTCAAAATTAATGTTCTCAATTTTTTTCTTACCATGTCTTATCCAACATGTATAGCTTTGATCAATTCCATGCCATACTAAATGTCCTTCCAATTGATCGGCTCTAACGCGTTTTCCAAAACAATATTTTAAACAAGGACAAATTATTCAATTTGGATCTTTTGCATTCTTCACTGCAAACTGTGACACCCTAAACCCCAAAATAATATATAATAATTTATAATAGAATTTTTAACTTGAATTCGCAGCGGATAAAGCAAATATGTTTTCAAGGGAATAAAAACTTTTATAATTAATTTGAGATATCACATTCCTCAAAATTTAAAATGAATACTTTCAACTTTTTCCTCCTATAAAATAGTTCAATCTCCATAAACTTTGATTTAACTAGAATTTCTTAATTTAATTCCAAAAATTTACTATTTATAAGGTTTCATACAAAAATTTGTTTCTAATTAAACAAATAAAAATTCAACTTATGACTCTCATCTAATTCTATCAGAGCGGTGCTTCTCCCAAACTTGAACTTCAAGACTCATTAACCTGTAATAACTACAATTTCACAAACGCAAGGCCAAGCCAATCAAACACAAACAACGAAGGAGGTGAGTTTTGAAATCATGTTAATAGTATAATATAACTACGAAGAACACGCAATTAATCATAAATAAACCGTATCATTAGACAAACATTCTTCAAGGAAAACCATAACATTATAAAGTCAAAACCAGTCAAGGAAAATCAATACATTTCACTATAACATAAAATCATCTAAGAAGAATTATTATCGCACACAACACATTAATCACAACAAAACAATCACAAGAAAATGCAATGCTATGCATGAGCTTAGACTCTACTTCACAATGTGGTACCATTCTAACTCCGAAGTACTTGGTTAGGAGGCTAGATACTATGCCACCATCCCGGTGGACGGACAATTCAAATTGGCTTTTCCTCATAGATCCCCTCAACTAAACCCGAGACACATATATGCGACAGTCGAGGTAAACGTGTGTTGCATGGTAGCTCCCGACATTTGGAGTGCTACCTCCAAGTCACCTAGAAATTCCCCACCCGAATACCTCCAATGTCTAACAATCTTGCCTTAAGGCTCAACGGCAGACCGCCACGATTAGGCTCATTAAGTTGTACTTCCCCGGAATCACTAGGCTTGTCAGGCCCTACCTATATGATGACAAAATAATCTCCACCTCACAAATTCTCAATATTTATTTTCTCCCCTCGTTGGCTTATGATACTCCATTAAGACTGTCATCTCAAACACAAATTGGAATCACATTTATTTCAGCAACTATGGGGTTACTTCAATATTCTCATCACAAATTTATAACATCGCTATCATTAATCACACATCATCATCACATAAACTCATCACAAATTTATAGCATCACTACCATCAATCATACCTCATCACATAAACTTATCACAAATTTATAACATCACAATTATTAATCATATATCATCATCATCATCACATAAAATTATCCCAATGCATCAATCTTTTATTATCACATCACATAAGTCATCTAATCAAACATATACCTAAAGTTCATTCGACACCCAATATCACAATAATATCAAATACCACACATTTAAAGAAATTAAATCAATCAACACCTTACAAATATTTCTATTCTATATTTTAATCTCACAATTTCCATATTTTCACATTAATTAATTTATCCCTCAAAGGGCTACTGCCGTACTTAGCAAGCCCCGAATGAATCGTTGGGAAATACAGTTTTCCCGTTCATCTCACAATATATTATACTCATGAATTCAAACGCTCTCTCACCCCTTACCTTATTTCGACGCTTTCACACACGAATACGATCCCACGAGCAAACAACCTTTGTTCTTTGACTCTTTATCCTTCAATCGATCTAACTCGACAATTTATGGATAAACGTCAAAAATAGATTATGAAAAGACACTCTAAAAACTAATTTCGAAATTCGGTCAAGCAAACTTACCATAAATTAGAAAACCAATCAGTGGATAATATAGCCACTTTTCACACGATCGTTTTGGCGTTGGTTTCACTCAAATCGGACTTATGGTGAAGAAGAACGGTTCAAAATAAGAAATTCCATAGACGGAAAAGTCGGATATTTTAGAGAGAAATTGGGATGGTTAAAAATCTGAGAACGTGTGTTTAACTGACTAGCTAAATGAAGGAAACAACATACTAAAATTTGGACGAAAACGGAGAAAGTTTTATGAACGGTCGTGAGACACCGATATCGATTTCCTATTTAATTTTCACTATTCCCGTTGCTACGTGCGGCTGCCATGCCTTCCATTTTATTTCTGCTGTAGCTCTACAATTTGTCTCTTATTTTGTTAGGTTATTACTAACCTAACCTATTGAACCAATTTTATTTCTTATCCGTATTATTTATTTTAATTTATTTATTCGTCATTAAATAATATTTTTCAAAATATCAAATTAAAATAATTATATTTTGAAAATATTTAAAATGACAAAATAAATAAATATAACATCAATATTTTAAAAATACATTAATTAAAGTAGTTAACTTTTTAAAAATTACATATTACGAACAACTAAAACTATGATATTCAAAATAATCAATATAATTATACTTATTTTTCAAAATACTCATATTAAAATACTACCATCATTAGAGAATAGTCAAAATCACAAAATAAATAAATATAACATTACTACTTTATATTAATTACTAAATCATAATAAATATATATAAAATCACAATGCCACAACAAGTATATAAAAATAAAGGATATCAAACACAATATTATTACTATCCCAAGATAATTTTTTATAAAATAAATAACTAAAATAGGAGATACTTAGAATTAATTAAAATATAAATATGTGCACATTTAACATTAGTCAAACATACAAAGAAATATCACATTAATTACGAACGTGCATATACACGTAATATCACTTATTTTAATTATGAGCGTAACATCACATAAAGCATCTCATTCATATAAATACATGGTTTTCATGGTTCAAATCATGGTGGGATATTGATGGGGTTGTTTCAGGCATGAGACAATAGGTAAAGGAAGAACAATCAGGACGCTGGTTGGGGCTGTGGCCAAGCCAACTTTACCATTCAGGTCCAATTATTTTGGTGACTCATATCAAAACAATTGGACAATTTTTCCATACTCTAAGGAAAAATTCCAGTCATGCATTTCAGTGATTTTTAATTTAGAACTAGGTGTCAATTGACACAGTTTTATGAAAGTGTTTTATTGCATAAAGAGCATATAATTTCATGTTTTCTAAGCCTCCTTGAGAGGGATATTTTTACTGCCCTTCCCCTTATTTTTGAACTCACTGGGATTTGTTTCTCACACCTTTTATTTTAAAAAATTTTAGCAGCTGGGGGTAGTTCGGGAGCAGCTGGAGGTTGGAGGAGTAATTTAGTTCTTCTTTTTGTTTAGTCACAATGTAGTAAGGCTTGATGTAGTCAAAGTTTATGTAAAAGTTAAATTCAGAGACTTGGTTAATTCACTGTATCTTATGAATCAGTTTCAAACAATTGTAAACTATAATTCTATATGTAGTTCAATTGTCTAAATTTGATTCTTGTTAATTACCTTTTCTTACTTGCCTCTACATTATCGAAATATATGAATTATAATGCCAAATTCTAGATGCTTGGTATTAGGTTTTACATAATTTCAAAGTCTTATAGACACATTTTAATTATAGAATTCCTACAATAGTTCTAGGTCCTTATCAAATGAGACAATATAGAAAAATAAGATACTAACACAATGCACTTATTCATTTTAAGCAAGTTACTTAGAGGCTCAAACATAATTAATTGAACGTTTAATTTAAGTACACACCTTCAACCTAATATGCATGCCACATAAACAATTATCAGCATTCAACATTGATGTCACATAAGATTCATAGTCACTCAAAATTGTTTAAGAGATGAACATGGTTTTTAACTATAAAATAAAATAAAATGAACAGGTATTCCCAACAATAATAACAACGGGTTATTGTCGCCTCTTTTATCGACTATGAGTCGTCGAATTAGCTAGTCCCTCTTACTCATGTAGTCAACTACTTAAGGTAACCATAACTGTAGTCATTCAAATTCAAACATGGGTAACTAAAAGTATGTTTAACGTGGTTGAAGAGTGCGAAGGCGGCACCACAACTCCTACTCCTTACTTCAAGTTAAAAACTCACTTAATTACACATTCACAATAACTTATTTCTAACTTACAACAACAAAAGAAATGACACTAACATCAATATATAATCAATAATCCGATCGAAGAAATATAGAACTTTTCCACTTTTAGATGCTCTCGACTACTCTAACTCTATACACTTATTCCCAACAATTAGAACACTTGAAACACAAACAATTAAATATTTACATAATCATATACACCTTCACATGATTAATCCAAAAATTAACACCAAGATTTTACGTTCATCTCATAACTCAAACGATGTAACCTATCCTCATAGAACTCTAACTGCTCCAAATTGATCACGATTATATTTTCTTTTGAATTAATCCTCATCAGTTAAAGGTCACAATAAACTAAAGTAGATAATTTCTAAGTAGCAGATAAGATAAATAATTGTTTACTAGAAGATACAACACGTTACCAAACTAAATTGAATTAGGTAGCGCTAATCATTTAGCGCAAAAAAAAAAAAAAGAAATCATTGAGAATTCAAAACTTTTCCTTAAATTACTTTTCAATAAATCATGTCTAAATAAAAACCATTAAAATAAATGACATTGCTAAATACAATTAAAACTAAAATAAATCACATCTATTTTTAAAATCTATAAGATTTCTAAAATTACACCCGTACTTTAATCATCAAAACATATTTCTATATAATTAATCACTATAAAAATGATTATTTTCAACTTATATTTTGAAAGAAGATTTAAACTATATATAGATAGATAGAAAATTTAACCATAAATTAACACTTCCAAAATATTTCCAATTTATTTTCTTATTTTCTCAAAATTTACGGAAAAAAAAAAAACAAAATTGTATATTTATATACATTAAGGT
>JBBPBQ010000003.1:14396660-14412317 GCA_037974755.1 Cicer yamashitae
TATTATTATTATTATTATTATTATTATTATTATTATTATTATTATTATTATTATTATTATTATTATTATTATTATTATTATTATTATTATTATTATTATTATTATTATTATTATTATTATTATTATTATTATTATTGTTATTATTGTTATCATTACTGTTATTGTTTTTATGTTAAAGTTAGAATAATGTTAAATATGTGTACGATATAACTAATATTTCTATTATTACTCTATTAAAAAATTTGTCTATTATTATCATATCTAGTTATTATTAAGTATCACGAACTTAACCAAATCGAGTGTGCTTTAAAAATTGAAATCCATTGGCGTGATGTTATATACAACAATAATATTATAGTCCTCAAGTTACTCCTACATGTGCTCTCATATAAAAATAGACTACACCAACATTCACACATAGAAAGATTGAAAACGAGAAAATTACACGTCAGAGCAGCAACTAGTGAATTAATCAAAAGAGTATTGATAAATTTTAATTCACCTTTGACTCAACATGTGAGTAATCACACCCTTTAAATTTTTTATGATACATTTTTTTGGAAATTTGGAATGAGAAAATAGTTAGATATTTTGAATAATAATTATTACAAAAATATATTTTGTCAATAACCTAGCTCTATTAAAATCGGGATTTTATGAAATACAATCTTAGATTATGAAATTGATTTATTTACTAATGTATTTGTAGAAATAAAATTATGAAATTGATTTATTTACTATTTAGTTTGTTGAATTGTCGTTTTTTTTTTATGATTGTTTGAATATGTATTCTTGGAAAAAATGTATTCATATGTGTTCTTGAATAATTGTTGTTAATGTATATTTAAATAAAATATTATATTTTTAAATATGATTTTACGAAGATGATTGTAAAAAAAATAATTATTTTCATTGTATGGGTTTGAAATAAGTTTATGCTTCATATGATTGGGTCTTGTACCTCACAGTTATTTGTCCGGATGAACTATGTGCTCCATATAAATGGGTCTTATATCCGACATGAGATGAGTTTTAAACTCCACATAGATGAGTCTTGTACTCCATACTAGATGAGCTGGTGCTCCGCTTGATGAGATGACACTTCATGGAAGTAGTACATCTCCATATAACAATGGGATGTCATTGAATTGATTGATTTATTTCCTGCAAAATAAATGTGTATTTAATTTATCTTATTATTATAGATGTGAATTGTTGTTGATTTTAAGTGAATAAGTTTATATTGATTATTGAAAGTGATTTCTTATTATAGAAAAATTATTTATATTTCTAAAGTTTTTTTAGAAGAGCGGGGGTGTTATGTAGATTATTCAGGTTACCGCTCCGGATGACAAAAATACTTGTTTTAAAATTGTATGCATTATTCACTGGGATTTAATATCTCATTAAAGTGTTGTTTTTAGAGTTTGAGACTGTGACCATTAAGAACGTCGAGAGCTAAAGAGTTCTACACTTTTTTGATAATCAATTCATTAGAGTAAGTTAGTAGATCAAGTATAACTGAACATAGTGTCTATGTTAAATTTTATTTCGGAATTAGTTATTAAATGCCCAGTTTTGAATATTTTGATTAATAAATAATTTTCAGTTGTAAGGATTTATTTTAAGGGTTTCACAATATTATTTGTTTCAAACAATTCATTATTTATTATTAGTACCTTAATCTTTAATATAAATATGAATTTTTTTGTTATTATTTCAATTGTTAAACCTACGTAACTAGGCATTACAGTATCAATCTTCCAATCATTACCATCCCCCACATCTCTAATTTTAAGGCGCATATCAGATGGAGCTATATCTTCAACCATGTAACACATAGGTTTTTTTTCTTAATCCACATGTGAAACCATATATTGGTATCACCATCCCCTATCTTAAAATTAAAACCGTCTTTGAGTAGATTTGAGTTTTCAAAATAGCTTCCCAAATAGATGTTTAAAGGGGGGAGACTTAATAAACTTCAGTAACACATTACAAGATGTTTTCTAGCTATGTTGGTGTGCTAACTGTAACACCCCAGCCATTACCGTTACCGGCAGTGCTACCTCACGACCTTCTCGTCCCCCTATTTAGTGCCTGTAATTTATTAAAACATTAAACCTCCCAAAAAAATTAGGTTGTAACATATCTACTTGATGAGATGACTGAAAAGGATAAGCAACTGCCATCCTTTGTATAAATGTTGGAAACATCAAAATGTAAAAGCAATACAGACATATAAAAAAGTAGATATGGTTTCAAAGGAACCAATAATAAATCTAAGATTCAATCAAGTGTGTCGCTTTCGGTTTGTTTGTCCTTTGGAAATTCCATTGAACAAGAAGAAATCAGTTTTTAATAAAATTTTGTCATACAAATCACCAAATTTCAAATTGTTACAAATTAGGGGAAAACGGTTTAATAAAAATGTTAGTGGTTTCAATGAAATTGATAATAAAGCTAAGATTCAATCAAGTGTTAATACAAATCACCAAATATATTGCATTTAAGTTTCACATAATTACAAATTAGGTTTAATGAAAAGTGATCAGAACATAATCATTGTTGTGCAAAGATTGGAGTCAATCAATTCCTGATTTATTTAATATTAATATAAGATTCGTTTATTGAAAAAAGAAAACCATTAATACAATTAATGAGGCCAATCAATTGCTAATTTATTTAGTGTTACATGTAGCTAGTAATATAAGTTATTTGTCCTTGCAAGTTTCAAAGCATTAATTCACGATTCCAAAACATCAAAATGTAAGAAACATCATTTTTTAAGTCAACTCTGTTAATGTATAATATTAGCTTCATACATCATAGAAATATATAAAATAAAAGAGAGAAAGTTTAAACATACCAACTTGCGATCAATTTTCATGGCATTGCGCTTTACAACTACCAAGACAAGCTGCAAAAAATATAGGATTGCTGATTTGACTTGCACATTTCAAATCACACTTGCCATAACAAAATATTACACCAATTCTACTATCTGTTGCTTCATGTGGAGGCACCGTTGGTGGAAGAGATTCATCGGCTTGAGCAAAATTAAACATAATCATTGCCATAATTATGACCATAATCATAACATTTTTCATCTCACTCTTTGACACTGTTCTTGTTTATGATATGATTATTGTATTTCGATATGTATATGTAAGTTTGATTTGATAATCTATGTTGAATAAACCTTCTTCATTTATAACCATTGAAAAACGTCATCTTGAATATATTTTGACTCTAAATGAGGAAATCATTAATTATTAGCAATTCTGTATTAAATGATTAAAGTTACTTTTTGGTATAATTTGAATTTCATAAATTTTTAGCTTAATGAAAAAAAAAAATCAGATTTCACAATTTATATAAGTCAAAATATCATTTTATAACCGGCTACAAAGATATATAAATGGTAACATCTGATTAAATGTCTAAATAAAAATATTTTACAATGTCACTAACATAGATTGAAAAGAAATAATAGTTTAAGATTTTTACATTGATATATTAATTTTTTAATAAAGATATGTAAATATTCAGTTTTTACTTTGTCATAAAAAATTCTTAGATGGTCACTACACTAACAAGTGAGTCTATACACACAAACAATTAAAACTTGAGAAATAAAAAAAAAACACAATCTATCAAATAAAAAATAAATTTTAAAGTAGAAAACAATTGATTGTTCCTCCTCCCAAAAAACCATATCAGTCGTTAGATTCCTCCTCCTCTCTGACTCTCTATGTGTTCGTAATAAAGGCTTTCCACTTGAAGCCTTTCCTTTATATATTGTATTTGGGACATTAAAGAATGTTTAATATGACTTGAAGAATGTGGAACAAAACAAAAATTAGTTTTATTTGAGCAAAAACACAGGAGAAAAGCTTCTAAAATCACTTGTGTAAGGTGGGGTGTTAGCAACAGAGACAAAAATACACTATCTTTTGGCAGAGAAAAACAATGACGGAAATAGTTAAAAGTTTTGTTTTATTGTTTTTCTTTCATCTATATCAGATACCCATATTAAGTCGAATAAGAAATGATTCTATTATATATGTATTCCCAATTCAATATAAAGAGTCTCTGTTTTATTTGTCCCTCCTTCTTCAATGAGAATTAGGTTAACTGAATTTAAGGAGAGTGTGATCACTGACTTTATTGCTTTTTTTTTGTTGTTATTTGTCAAGGTTTAATTGGTTGTGACTAAGGGATGACGTGTCAGTGGACTAAGAATTTCTTCTCGCAAAAACTAAACCATGTGATCCCACTCTCCTTTCAAAATTTGCAAATTAATGTTAATCATCATTCCTCTTATAGTTTAATAATCAATATTGTTTTTTTTTTATGTTGACAGTACTCGTACATGTTTATTTTTAACTTTTTTTTAGTTTTTAGGGGGAATAGATCTCTAGTAATCTAGAGATAGATTGGGAAGTAAGTAAAGTTTGACCACGAACGTTACAATTAGGATTCGTCTCGTCCTATCTCGAACAATTGGTCTTTAACTGAATTTCATTAACCACATGAGCCAAATCACTTGGATAAGTATTCATACATTTTTAGATATATGATTCGATGCTCTTTAAATTTTTTCATCGTCACTCAAAATAAATATCATCAAATAAATATGATTCAAGAGAATTTGAATTTAAATATTATTTCCCAAAATTTAATAATAAATTTATTGATTATTTATATGTTTATTATTAGGTTGCATTGCATTCATAAATATGTACAAAATTTTAAAGACTTGTATTCAGTTTATGTAAAGAAGCTACCAAACTACCTTACATTACAAGTATTTCTTTTGTTCAAATATACTTTCTACTTATATATTTGAATCATGGATTAATTCTATATTTGGTCCGTTATGATTATTTTAGGTTTTATTTTAGCGCCATAAATTTTAAATATTTCAAGTTGGTTCCATACGTTATTAACCTTAGGTTTAGGTTCAACTCTCCTTGTCTTGAATATTAAAGTCTTTAAGTACCGTTGAGTGGACATGTTCAAAAGGTCTTCCGCTCTCCAAATCTTGAAACTTCATATCTTCAAGTATGACTTAGTGGATGAGTTCACATGTCTTCAACTCTCCTTGTCTTGAATGTTCAAGTCTTCAAGTACGATTGAGTGAATGAGTTCATATACAGTTCTCAGCTCTGAATGCTCGGTTGTCCGCTCAGTTTGCTGAGCATCTTTAAATCTGAATTTTCTTGAATAATTTAGGTAGGTAGTTGGCTATCTCATAAATGCTTGATTGTTTGATCTTTGACAAGAAATTTTGATTGTATTAAATAGATATTGCTTCCAGTTGGCCAAAGACGAAGGTTGTAGTTGGCCCACGCCATTATAAAAGGATTTGGAAAATATCGTACTGCAAGGCCTCTAAGATCCCATCATCTCGCTTGTCGAAAGATAGATTTAAGATCAAGTAAAGGATCTCGACTCTAAGGAGGAACAATTTAAGAGGAGAGCAAAGAGATTCGGGGTGTTGGATTCATGGGATGAGTGATGTCATTCAAAAGAGTTGTCCTTTCTTTCTCTCTTCTTTTTTCCATTATTTTTCTCCTTCCATCAATTTCCTCAAAGAAAGCTAGGTGATAGTTTAAGATGTACTAAAGCTGTTATGTTGTATCAATTGACGTGTTTACAAACTGCTTTATGTGTTATGTAATGTATACTCCTTGACAAATTTGTACCTATGTTTTTGACAATTATTCTTGTATCAATACTCTTTATTTATCGGGTACATATCTAGTTGCGATAACTTAGTTCCATATGGGATGCGTGCAGCGTGTCACACTCTTATTCTGATTTTTCCCGTGCTCCAGCCTCGCATCAGCATGCCTACATTTGATTGTGCATCCGCATGCCTACATTTGACTGTGCATCTGCATGCCTACAAACATACATTATGGTCATGGTTACATTCATGAATGTGCATATACTCTAGTTATGCATCCATAAATTCATGTGCATGCACTCTGACTGTGCATCCACTCATCCATGTGCATGCATTTTGGCCACATATCCACTTTTATCGCGTATCCACATATCCAAGTGCATACATTGGAACTGTGTATCCACACATCCATGTAAAAAAACTCTAGTTGGGCATCCACTCATCCATATATATATATACTCTAGTTGTGCATCCACTCTAGGCGTGCATTAACTTATCCATGTGCATACACTCTGGTCGTGCATCCACACATTCATGTTGATACGCTATGGCCTCATCCATGTGTGTATACTCTTTGCACACCGAATCACCCATGTGTATACACTCTAACTACATATCCACATATCCACGTGCATATACTCTTGCCGCATATCCACTCATTTATGTGCATGCACTTTGGCCACACATCCACTCTTGTCGCGCATCCATGTGCATACACTCTAATTGTGCATCCACACATCCATTTACAAACATTCTGGTCACACATCCACTCATCCATGTGCATATACTCTCGTTATGCATCAACTTTAGTCGTGCATCCACACATCCGTGTGTGTATACTGTGACCCTGTAAGCCCTAAAACAATATATAACTAGATGCTAACTCGCGCGTTGCGTGGGTATATCTTTATTTATTTAATTTAAGTGGATTTTTAAAAAATTAATATGAAGTTTTATGTCCCAATAGTCCAATGATCCACAATATAGTAGTTATATCAATGATATATATACAATTGTACCAATGTAATAATTTATAGAAGAGAAGTACCATTGTTAGACGAATGACCTGAATAAATCAAGTAACGTATTAATATTGAGATTGATGGATATGCCAAATGTCAAAGTAATGTATTTGATAATTGAAATTAAGAGATAGACTCAATTGATAAACAATTGAGTTACAAAATGTATTACTTTACTGCTGAAAATAAAAATGATTAAAGTGAAATAGTTGGAAATACATTCATCTTGTATTCCCAATTTTAAGTTTTTCATTTTATTTTTATTTTTGTGGATTGATCAATTTCATTACTCCCCCTAGTTGTTTTTCTTTTGGTTTATTCTTTTTAGTTCTCCTTAAGCTATGTAGAAGGACGGACTCTTCGTTAGAGAATGTAATATGCTCGACCACAATCTTCTTTTTGTTGTTGTTGTAATTGTTGTCCTGATTATCTCTTCATCTGATGGTGATATGTGAATGTTTTTATCGATCTGTTGTACCTTGATATTACGTTTGGATAATGGGTTGTAATCTTTCTCCTTATCATTATCCTCATCTCCATACTTCACTTCTTCATGTATTTTACATTTTTGTTTTATATCCCCTTCGTCATTTGAGCTGGACTTTGTCGGTTGTGGTGACTTGGGTTCCTAGTTATTGAAAGAGAATAAAATGGCATTAATTGTCCATAAAAATGTGTTTTTTTCCCTTGTTATTGGAAGGAATAAAATGGCATTAATTGTCCATAAAAATGTGTTTTTTTTTATATTGTGTAAATGTTATACTTGTTTGATGTGAGTACTATTTGTTGGATCGAGGAAAATGTTGGTCGGGACAAAAATTCTTGTGATCGTGTATGTTTTCGATCCTTCTTTGAAGTTTTTATCCGACAACCTTATTTAAAAAATGAGTTTGCGGTTACATAGATTTTGTAGAGTGGATGGTCTGTCTATATTGTCCAATTTCTCCAAAAGTTGAGTTGTTGTAGTGTTGAGGAGTTTTTGAGCTTCTTTATCAAACATAGTGAATGTTGTTGTTGCTGTTTCATCTGACACTCTCAATTGAATCTTGAACCTATCAAAAATCAACTAATGTCATAGTTATGAGTTAAACAAAATGAAGGTGGAAAAAGTAAAATTTTATGTGATACCTTGGTGTAGGGTACTGTGATGTCAAGTCACATGAAGGACAATTGTATTGTTGGCCTTGTTGAGTTAATTTTGTGAGACAGTTTTCACATCCAATGTAACTCCATCCAAATTTGTAATCAATGTCATTGATAGTTGTAGAGATTGTGAATACCCTTTCTTGTATTTTTGGTAAATTATATATAAATTGTTGAAATTATATAAATACTATATTTTTGGTAAATTATAAGTAAATTGTTGAAATTATATAAATCCTATATTCTATAGATGTAAACATTTGACTCGTGTAAAATATTTGAAATTTGAAGAGGTAGAAAAAATATATATGAAAATCCATATGTAAAAGGTTTTTAGGGTGAGTATTCCATTAGTCTTAAAGAACTTAATGAAAATCCATTAGTCATATAGCGATAAATATAACTTATGTTCCGCTGTTTTTTCTTAAAGAATATTCTGCTGTTTTTTATCATAACAATACGGAATAGTAAACATCACTTAAAGTTCATAGAGACAATTATAAAGTTTTGGGTTTGAACCCATAATATAATGTTTTAATTTTTTTGCAATTGTTGTCAAAATTTTAAGTTACATGTTATTTTTTTTATATAAAATAGTGCATAAATAATTAAAAAATCAAAATGTATATTTATCATGTATATAATCTCTCAATTTGATCTATAAAGTATAATTGTGCAAAATCATGTGATTGCATGTATATATGTGGTGCTAGGTAAGTAGATAGGTAGGTAATTACATACTTCTTAGTATATGGTCTTGGAATTATTAATCACATAAAAGTTAAAAAATGGTAAGTGCACCTGAATATTTGATTCCCACTTCATGGCCATTATATGTTTCAATGTTGTTCGATTCCTCACCATTCTTTTCTCTAGTGTATTGTGGGCAAAATCTTGAGGTGGTATTTCTCTAACTTCATCTTCTTTACTTTGACTAGATTCCCTGTAAACAAAATATGTTTTGAAAATTGTTTTTGTAATTTTTTTTATTAATTTAATGAGGTCTTATAGAATGATATTGAAAATAGTGATTAAGTGAAAAGAAAGAAGACAAAAAGATGTAAATGGTAAACCTTTGTGAAAGCATGTTGAATTTCGGTATGTCTAGGTTAATATAAACCATTGTTATTGAAGTCGAGTTGATTGAGTAGCCATATGTAATTACAATAAATAAGTGAATGTGCACTAACACTTACGGTATACAGAATAAGAAATGTATTAGAATTTTGTTGAAAAAATTGAAATTAATTTTAATCTTGAGACCTCTAAATTTTTTAACTGTTGTTGATGTTACTGCAACAATCTTAGGATCATCATGTGGCTTATGATGGACAAATACATTTTGAAAATTAGCAACTATGTTCCTCCATAAAGTGACTTTGATAATTTCACCCCTAAAAATTAAAGCAAAAAAAATGTGTTAAATGTTATTAAGCAACGGAATTATAATAATGTTATTAGGTTTTGAACTAAAATTGTTTTGTATTTTATATTAAAATTTGTTACCCATGCATTTTGATTTCTAGTCTTATTATTTTTGTAGGCTTGTCAGCAACATAAACTTACTCTTCATGTCCAACAGCATGCAGTGTTCCAATGATGTCTGCAATCCAAAAAATAGTTAGTACTAAATGATGTTTCTATGATAGTTTAGAAGTTGAATTTTGTATTGAAAGAATTATCACTAGTTAGATTTACTTTATCTCTCAATCTTTGTGCTAGTGATTTGAAGGAAGTAAACTCAAAGTAATGGTTTTGAATGGTAATTTTTGGGTCTTGGATTTTGGTTACAATAGTTGTTGTAAAAAACAATGCCTTCTTTGTCCCTAAGATACGTCTGTAAGAATCATTTGTCGGTGATATTTTTAGATTTGTTATGTTGTATATATCACCTTCTTGTATACTATTTTTGAAATTTGAGAGAAGTTCTTTCTTGATTGTTTCATGCAAAGGTGTTTCGTGAGTTAAAGTGAAAAATATATTTGTTTTTCAATAAAATAAAATGTGAAAACAAAGTTGATATATATATATATATATATATGGAATTGAATGCAAATAAAAATCTTCAATCATTGTGATTGTATACCTTTTTATCCAACAAAATCATGTCCCAAAAGATTGGTTCATCCTCACTTTATGTGGTGTAGACAGTACAGATGCGAACAACTCGAACTTTCACACTCCAATTATCGCGTTGATCATTAACATGTTCAAGAAAAGTATAGTCCATCTGAATTTGTTTTCAAAGTTTGTATTTCAAAGATGTGGGGTTTTTTGTTTTGTAAAGCGAGTGAGAGAACAAAAACTATTTTTATTTGATTTTCTATTTTGGATATTGGTAAAAATATATAGTATATAAATATTTAAAAATGACAAAGTCATGTCTCTTTGAATTTTTGTCAGTTTTATTTTACTGAAATTTATTAAATTTAATTTGTTGCTTTATTGTATAAATGACATGAAATTAAAGTAATTCATTTGCAATTATTTATATTTGATGTATACTTATAATTGTTTGACAATTAATATTTTGTAACCAAATTGTTATAAATTTTGGATATCAGTGTTGAAATCAAAAATTTCAATTTTGATTTTTTTTGTTATAGAAATTGGAACTCAAGAGATACTGACTGATTTATTTTGTTAAATTCCTTTTCGTTACATCAAGAGTAAAGTCAAAGGAAACCTTTGATGGTTTTATACCAGCAAGATAATTTTTTTTTTTTGATGGACAGCGAAATTTGATTAGAGATGAAAGAGGGAATTAGAAGATAAAAGTCACACCAAAACTTAATGTGTATCACACATTTTCTTGTACTAATATATCCAACAAAAGAAGTCGTAACCTTTTAGTAAATTAATTAAATAGTTAAAGAATAGAAGAGAATTTTTAGAATCAAATGTGACATAGAGGTGTAGTACTTTGATTGATAAAATGGTAGAAATGCATACAAGTGATGGGGAGGGTAAAAAAGTATAGTAAATTTCAAAGAACAAAACTCATTAATTAATTGATTTCTTAAGAAATAATGTATTTGTTATTTATACTGAAGAAAGAGTTAATTTGTTGACAATTCCACTAAATTAATTCCATGTTAATGATTATGATTACTCTATTAATATTAATAATAGTTTCAATGTTTGTGAATTAAAATTCTAATATATCCGATTCAAAATAAAAAAATTCACAATTACTACAAACATTGATGATTAAAATGAATGAAGCCATTAAATTTAACATTTGAAATTTGAAAAATTTCCACGATACATGCAGTTTATAAAAACAATTGACAAAATAATATGCATCTTATTTAGTTAATTATAAGATGTAAAATATTAAACAGGATCAGACACTATAAATAATATGCATCATATTTAGTTAATTAAACATGTCTGCAAGTAAATTACCCGCCTTATGCCTCACATTTTTAGTCTTAAAGTTATATTTTTATTTAATTATTAGTAATAATTTTAATTTATTTAGGCTTGATAATATTAATATGAGTCAATAATTTCGCTACAAATTAATTTTGTAGAGTTAATCAAGTAAAGAACATAAATAACAAAACAAAAGGCATAAGTGAAGAACATACAATGAAGAGAAGACATACAAAATTTTACATTTTGGTTGGATTCTATCTAAAATAAGTGAACAAAGGCAACTAATGAGAGTGTTCAATTTATGAAAATTCAATTTATATCTCCAATTCACATTATATTAGCTCCAATTTATACCCCAAAAAAGTTGAAGTAAAGTCCAGATTTTGTTTTAACCTTATATTAGCTCCAATTCACAAAATATTAATTTGATTAAAAAATGTGGTTATGCATCAATGCAAAATAGAAATGTTTCAATTTCATATTTTAATCTATATATATATTAAAGACAATTTTAGAGACAATTTTAAGAAGTTTGTGACTACCATGGAGCATCACCAGTTCTGAAAATAGATATTCACGAAAGAGTGCATTAAATGGTAAGAAGAGGTTGTTACCTTGTGATTTTTGTTGAAGTTTCTATAAGATAGTGTGAAGAACATCAGAGATGGACATTGGCAAATTGAGTAATTGTGGAGGCCCTTAATCAATATGTAGTATTGAGCCTGAGCTGATGATGAAAGTGATGAGAGGAATAACTTGTATTGTAAGTTGTATCCTAAAAAATAACTGTGAATTGTTGTAAATTTATTGGTCAAAACTTGATACAAAAATATAAAAACGAATGTTAATTTAAGAAATTTATTATTTGATGAATTTTTTGAGAACACTCTCATTCTTTTCGGGAACACATGTATGAGTAGTATGTAAGGCTCTTATGCTGTTATTGTTGTTTTCTTTTGCTTCAATCAGCAATCAGAAATTTTTGTATAAGATTTATTAGATTGGTATGAAAGCAACAAAAATATTATTGAAACAACAAATAAACATGTGTATCAATAATGTCAACTAAATAGTTGTAAATTACCCATCTTTGTATATTCAATCAAACAAAATGCATGCATAATATGTTTCTCTGACCTGTTAAGTTGAACATCATATATGTTTTTGGCTTCTTCTGATTTTTGTAGTTCAGTCACAAGCAATTGAGTCTTTGATACTGGTTCTACTTCAATGGCATAGACATTGTCATCAAAAAGTCCATGTTCACTTTCCACTTATGAAGAAAAAGAAGACATGAAGAAGAAATATTTAATTTCCAGTGAGACAGCAATTATTTTATATTATCAGCTTGGGCCAGCACATTTGAAGCCACAAACCAGAATATACTTTGTAACGTTTGAAAATTAGTTAAATTACAATAAGACAAATTCAAAACATATCACCTAATTCTCGATGTTTGCTGTTGTAATAAGGGTCTTGTTGACCTTTCAATATTTCTCTGTCATTCTTTAATGACGGATTTTTCATATTACTGTGAACTTGATTGGTATTCTTAACTATACAATTCAAATATATCAAAGAAAGAAAACTATTAGTATCGTGACATGACAATGATATGTAATTAATGAGAAAGAGACACTTACCTTTGAATCCTTCTGATCATCGAGAACAATTTTGGTGTGCTAATTAACTAATAATTGAAGAATATAAATCATATTAATATTGCATAGTCGTGCCATTTTTTTTTAAGATTCAACACATTTTTGTGACACCCTAAACCCAAATTTAAATCGAAAGTAAAATGCATTAGTTTTGAAAGATATGGGCAGCGGTTCTAAAACAGAGTATGAAAATTTTCTTTTAAACTATAGGGTTCGGGACGTCACACTCACACTTACACAAAATGCTTCCATTAAAATTCTCACTTACAAATCCCTCAATATCGAATATAGCTAAGGTTTTCTTAAATAAATATTTCTGACATAAAAACATGTTCTAAACTTAGAGACAATGAATTTCTACTTCCGAATAAAAGATAAAAAAAATAACACGATTGATTGATTGAATTTACAAAAACCTAAATAAGTTCATAACTCAACAAAACACGACAAATTACTCCTACCCAGTATCACCTATCAGAGCATGGATCACCAACCGATAACCTGAAATAGCTGCGCTCTCGCAAGCGCCAAACACAAGCAACGAGGGGTGAGTTTCGAAATTATGTAACAATATAAAATACACGAGAAGAACACGCAATTAGTCAAAACAACACAAATAAAGAGAACATTCAAGAACATAATATTAAAGGTTAATCTAACTCAATCACAATAAAGCAGTTACAAGGATAAAATGCTATGCATGTCCTATACTCTATACTTCATCATTTGGTACCATTCTACTCTGAAGTACTTGGTTAGGAGGCCTGATACTATGCCACTACAAGAGTGGACGGACAATTCATGAATGGCCAAGTCCTCATAGATCCCCTCAACTCAACCCGAGAAACATATACGCGACAGTCGGGGTACTCTTGTGTTGCACGGTAGTTCCCGGCCTTAGGGAATAACCCTCTAATCCACTTAGGAATTCCCCACTAGATGTACCCCCAAGGTCTATCAGTCTTACCTTACAGTTCGACTGTAGCCCTCCACGATCAGGCTCATTCAGTTGTACTTCCCCGAATCGCTAGGTTTGTCACACCCTCCCTATATGATGACAAAATAATCCTAACTCCGAATATCTACAACACATATCTCATACTTACTCGATCATCACAACTCAATGAATTTCAGTTTGACTTTATAATATTCATCATTTTACGTATATCAGTCAATCACGATGCAATCACAATATTTGGTTTACACTACTCACAATGCACAATCCAATCTTATCAATCGCAATAAGAAAAAAAAATCATCAGGTAGTACATTCAAATAATTTCACGATTTCAATCAAATAGCAAGAACACTCCAATATATACTATTCATAGTGTAACAATCAGCATCACATTTCATAAAATCATTCAACGTGCAATCTTGCTATAAATAAATTCACAACAATTCTATAGGTTGCTAAATTATATTTTAGTCCTCACTGTTACCATTCATATATTATTAATTAATTATTATTACTCAATAGGGCTCGACCGTACGTAGTGAGCCCCGGATGAATATCTGGGAAATTCGGTATTCCCGTTCATCTCACGTTATTTTATATTCATAAAATCGAACCTCATCTCACCCCTTAACTTAGCTGAAGATTTTTCCAAACAACGATGATCTGTTTATTTAATGTGTTGTAGCTTCGCCAGCCACTGCTCTAATATCCCGCGAAAGAAAATAAATCAACGCAACAACGAAATACAAGTTAATTACTTGCTCCAATAGATACATAAATTTGTGATTAAAAATAAATAAATAAATTATTTGTTATTTGTAATATAACCCAAAAATATACTTAATATCGTCAAAACATACATATTAATATAATCCGATTTTATTTCACATATCGGTTAATGGCGGCAGCACCTTAGCCTATATTCTACCACTTATATATATATATATGCCCAGGCTAATGGCGTTGTGAACGGGATGCTCAGGCTAATGGGCAAGTCCACTTAGCCCATATGTCATTCTTATTATTATTATTATACTATTATTATTATTATTATATTAATACATAATTAATATAGTTATTTTATATTTATATTTACATAAAAATAAATTTAAATAATAAAGGTCTAGATAACAATGCTACTAAAATAAGAGGCTTAAGATAATAGCAATCCAAAACTGGTATATAATATTTTATATATATATTTTTTAATAAAATAAATAGGTCTAATTACAATTATCAATGATTTTAATTTAAATAACTACAAAGACAAACAAAGAAAGACAGTCACGTAAAAAAAAAATATACTAATAATCACACCACAGTAAACTTATGTATAAGAAAATATCACTAATTTATAATCATAATAAATTATGGTATAAAAATAAATTAGGGTGTTACAATTCTACCCTCCTTAAAAGAATTTCGTCCCCGGAATTTAAGCTACTAAAGAATGTGATTTTAGTTCACACTTAATCTTCTAAAAGAATTACATGACTCAAATTCTAGTTTGACACTAGTAAGGTTTCTTAATTTACAATTCTTGTGGCCTTACTACAGATCAAGTATTATAACTACAAAATTCTAAAACATCCTTCTACCATTAGAATTTAAGCTCCTCTAATCATTAATTGCTTACAACATTAAGATTCTAACATTCTGGCCCTATTATTTTTTTAATTTTTTTCTTTTCGAAATTTAAGTCATGTTTACGTCAGATGATACAATCTATCTAATTTCTCTCCGTGGATACAAGTATTGTTCTCAATTATTCAACTATCATCTTCGTCAACATTCCTC
>JBBPBQ010000003.1:14418374-14548955 GCA_037974755.1 Cicer yamashitae
TAAAACTTTAAACATAATAGATATAGTTTCTATCTAACTCAAAGTTTAGAAAGAAACATCCGTTTTTTTTTTTTTTGGCATCTACAAAATAATAATAATTTCTACCAAGTAAAAGTCAATATTTGAAGTCTTAAACATATAGTTCATACGAAAATCAATATTCCCATCAATTAGATATTAGATCAACCATTTTAAACAAATTTATATCAAGACTAAATATTTTAAACTAATTTAAAGTCAAAATCAAGCTTTAAAACAACAATGTTAATAATAAAACTCACATTTTAAACTTTGGATATAAAGAGAAATTAAAATCACTAATAAACATATTAGTTATTCAAGTTTAATGGTGGAAACAACTTACTAAATTTTTTTTTTTTTTTTGGGAAATCATAGTAAGTCTTCCGCACAATCACCGGTAATATCTATCAATCAATAATTGAGATTACCTCAATGAAATTAGTAAATTAAAACATATAGCAAGCTAATAAAAAAATTATTTCCAACTATTCACATGAAACAAGACACGCTCAAGGCACAAGTCCACTCAATAAGTAATTAAGGTAATCAAGTCAATAATTAAAATTAACTAAAATCTTCACAAATAATTTCATGGTTTATTTAGTCACTTAGGTAGAAAATTATAATCCACAACACAATCAGAGTAAGCAAACAACAAATAGTAAAATAGTAATTTCACAAATCATGTTTAATTACACAAAAGCATACAACACATAATACAACATAAATTAAAAATTTGATAGTGAAAATAATTAATATAAATAAGCAACCACAACTGACACGATTGACATTTGACTGACAAAAAACCGACACTCGATCCACTCGGTCTGATTGGACAGACCTGCTCTGATACCACTTATGTGACACCCTAAACCCAAATTTAAATCGAAAGTAAAATGCATTAGTTTTAAAAGATATGGGCAGCGGTTCTAAAACAGAGTATGAAAATTTTCTTTTAAACTATAGGGTTCGGGACGTCACACTCACACTTACACAAAATGCTTCCATTAAAATTCTCACTTACAAATCCCTCAATATCGAATATAGCTAAGGTTTTCTTAAATAAATATTTCTGACATAAAAACATGTTCTAAACTTAGAGACAATGAATTTCTACTTCCGAATAAAAGATAAAAAAAATAACACGATTGATTGATTGAATTTACAAAAACCTAAATTAGTTCATAACTCAACAAAACACGACAAATTACTCCTACCCAATATCACCTATCAGAGCATGGATCACCAACCGATAACCTGAAATAGCTGCGCTCTCGCAAGCGCCAAACACAAGCAACGAGGGGTGAGTTTCGAAATTATGTAACAATATAAAATACACGAGAAGAACACGCAATTAGTCAAAACAACACAAATAAAGAGAACATTCAAGAACATAATATTAAAGGTTAATCTAACTCAATCACAATAAAGCAGTTACAAGGATAAAATGCTATGCATGTCCTATACTCTATACTTCATCATTTGGTACCATTCTACTCTGAAGTACTTGGTTAGGAGGCCTGATACTATGCCACTACAAGAGTGGACGAACAATTCATGAATGGCCAAGTCCTCATAGATCCCCTCAACTCAACCCGAGACACATATACGCGACAGTCGGGGTACTCTTGTGTTGCACGGTAGTTCCCGGCCTTAGGGAATAACCCACTAATCCACTTAGGAATTCCCCACTAGATGTACCCCTAAGGTCTATCAGTCTTACCTTACAGTTCGACTGTAGCCCTCCACGATCAGGCTCATTCAGTTGTACTTCCCCGAATCGCTAGGTTTGTCAGACCCTCCCTATATGATGACAAAATAATCCTAACTCTGAATCTCTACAACACATATCTCATACTTACTTGATCATCACAACTCAATGAATTTCAGTTTGACTTCATAATATTCATCATTTTACGTATATCAGTCAATCACGATGCAATCACAATATTTGGTTTACACTACTCACAATGCACAATCCAATCTTATCAATCGCAATAAAAAAAAAATCATCAGGTAGTACATTCAAATAATTTCACGATTTCAATCAAATAGCAAGAACACTCCAATATATACTATTCATACAGTAACAATCAGCATCACATTTTATAAAATCATTCAACGTGCAATCTTGCTATAAATAAATTCACAACAATTCTATAGGTTGCTAAATTATATTTTAGTCCTCACTGTTACCATTCATATATTATTAATTAATTATTATTACTCAATAGGGCTCGACCGTACGTAGTGAGCCCCGGATGAATATCTGGGAAATTCGGTATTCCCGTTCATCTCACGTTATTTTATATTCAAAAAATGGAACCTCATCTCACCCCTTACCTTAGCTGAAGATTTT
This sequence comes from Cicer yamashitae, assembly GCA_037974755.1. Lineage (NCBI taxonomy): Eukaryota > Viridiplantae > Streptophyta > Magnoliopsida > Fabales > Fabaceae > Cicer > Cicer yamashitae. Next base: position 14,420,755 of record JBBPBQ010000003.1, read on the forward strand.
TCCAAACAACGATGATCTGTTTATTTAATGTGTCGCATCTTCGCCAGCCACTGCTCTAATATCCCGCGAAAGAAAATAAATCAACGCAACAACGAAATACAAGTTAATTACTTGCTCCAATAGATACATAAATTTGTGATTAAAAATAAATAAATAAATTATTTGTTATTTGTAATATAACCCAAAAATATACTTAATATCGTCAAAACATACATATTAATATAATCCGATTTTATTTCACATATCGGTTAACGAAGTCACAGTTTTTGTTTTTAAGAACCCTTCAAACAACCAATAAAAACCATTTAAATTTCCAGCCCTTCTAGTGTGTTTCAAATATATATAATAATAAAAATAAAAACATATGTAAAAACAATGCATTAGGCCAACACCATCACAAAGAAGTCGACAGCAAATTGAGAGTAATATATTAATTTCAGCCCAATGTAGCAAGTCTGCTACTTTAAAAAAAATGCAAAGAACAATACTTGATAAAAACATACTTATAAATATAATAACATAAAATAATGTATAATTTTAATTAAAATAAGGCAGAATCGCATATCATATATATATAATGAAATTGATAGTATTTATTTAAATTGATGCGTACGACAAATCACTTTTAAAATAAAATGAATTCTTTAGATGCAGATTAATTTCAGAATATATGTCTAGTAATATAATTCAATCATATCCGGGACTATTATTACTAAAAAATTGGAATGAAGAACACATGTCTAGTTTACGATGATCATACGCACAGGTATTACTAAAAATTGAAATAGAGGAATACATACTAATATTACTATGAGGCAGATGAAATATAGAAAGAAAAAAAAGGAATACATACCCAAGCCTTGTTGACGTGTAAGGAGGAATTAGTATTGAAATATAGAACGAAAAAGGATTCGGCGTTGTGATCGGAATGCCCAGGCTAATGGCGGCAGCACCTTAGCCTATATTCTACCACTTATATATATATATGCCCAGGCTAATGGCGTTGTGAACGGGATGCTCAGGCTAATGGGCAAGTCCACTTAGCCCATATGTCATTCTTATTATTATTATTATTATTATTATTATTATTATTATTATTATTATTATTATTATTATACTATTATTATTATTATTATATTAATACATAACTAATATAGTTATTTTATATTTATATTTACATAAAAATAAATTTAAATAATAAAGGTCTAGATAACAATACTACTAAAATAAGAGGCTTAAGATAATAGCAATCCAAAACTGGTATATAATATTTTATATATATATTTTTTAATAAAATAAATAGGTCTAATTACAATTATCAATGATTTTAATTTAAATAACTACAAAGACAAACAAAGAAAGACAGTCACGTAAAAAAAAAAAATACTAATAATCACACCACAATAAACATATGTATAAGAAAATATCACTAATTTATAATCATAATAAATTATGGTATAAAAATAAATTAGGGTGTTACAATTGTCATTTGAAATCAGAATTGATGTTTTAATTTGGGGATAATGTCTAGTGTTATAAAGTTGCTGTACTTTTTTGTTTGATTTTTGAGATGGAAAAATAACATATTAAATTTAAATAGGAATGTATATATTTATGGGCAGTGTAGACATACAAGGTTGTGTAATGTTATAACATTTATATGATAATGCCAACTCAATAGGAGATTTAATTGTAAATTACCCAAATTTGTCTATTCAATCAAAAAAAATGCATGCATAATGTGTTTCTCTGACTTATTAAGTTGAACTTCATATATGTTCTTGGCTTCTTCTGATTTTTCTAGTTCAGTCACAAGCAATTGAGTCTTTGATATTGACTCTACTTCAACCGCATGAACATTTTCCATCAAGAAGTCCATGTTCACTTTCCACCTATGAAGAAAAAAGAGACATGAAGTATAAATATTTAATTTCCGGTGAGACTGCAATTATTTGATATTATCACTTTGGACCAACACAATTGAAGCTACAAACCAGAATATATTTTGTAACGTTTGAAACTTAGGGAAAATAGAATAAGACAAATTCAAAACATATCACCTCATTCTGATGTTTGCTGCTATAATAAGGGTCATATTGATGTTTCAGGATTTCTGCCATTCCTTAATGACGGCTTTTTATGCAAGTCATAATCCAATAGAAAGGAAAAACAAAAATAAAAAAAATAGGTAAATGGTAACAAAAAGATTCATCTAGGTAGGCATGTGTAAGAAGAGAGAGAAAGTCATGAAGATGTAGCAAAAAGGGACGATGACATGAAGAGAAAGGAAGAGTTGTGTAAATAATAAAAATGAGGAGACTTACCAAGAGCTCAATAACTGCACTTATCAAGTAGAGATGATAAGTGGTGAAAAATGCATCCGACAAAAAGCCACCAAGGAGAGCAAGGAGAAAAGTTGTTCCAATAAAATTGGTTAGATTGTTAGCTGATTTTGAAGGAGACATATGCATATACTCCCTTAGATACAAAACCAAATTGCTTGCATTGACCAAAAACGCTAGAGTTGTTTAAATAAAAGAGGTTATGACTCGTAGTGGAGCAAAAAATTATTTTCTTATTAGTAATAAGTGTTCGCAACCACACATATATGCTCTCACTTTTTTTTTTCACATAAACAAAACACGTTCTTTTATCTCTTTTTACATCCTAATTTAATTTTTTTAGATATATTTTTTTAACCTCAAATTTTTGTATCTATAAATACGATAAATCAGAAGTAATCCTATTCGAGGTTCGACACTAAATATAATAAGAAGTTATTATAACCAAGACTCAAATTCAAGTTTACTCAAATGTTTCATCACATTAGATAATTTATCTTACAATATTGTTTTGTAAGAATATGTGTTAGACAAATATAAAAACCTAAAGTGATATTAAAATTTATTAAAGATAAAATTAGCCATCCTCTGTTGGATAACTCAGATCACCCTCTAGATGTTCTCTAATAGGCATAAGGAGTGTGTTGAGATTTTCCATACGAATAACTTTAGTTTTAATTAACCCGATGAAAAACATGGTAAAAATGTGTTTTTTTTTTTCATCTTTGAGTTAAAAAAAGAGAAATGTGAAACTAACCAAGAATGAAGGAGGCTACAAGCATGCCTCCCTGGCGACGTCTAAAGGCAGTCTGAGAGTAACTTTATGTTGTCATAGAATTATGATAAATCAAAGAAAGAAAATTATCAGTCGTGTCATGACAATGATATGTAATTAATGAAAAAGAGACACTTACTTTTGAATCCTTCTGATCATCGTGAAATCAAAATTGGTGTTTTAATTTGGGGACCATGTCTAGTGTCATAAAGTTGCTGTACTTTATTGTTTGATTTTTTGGATGGAAAAATAACATTTCTGAGTAATAAAAAATATCAGTTATTAACTTGTTTAGGGATTTATAAATTGTAGAAAGGAGATAAAATATTAAAGTTAAAAACGATAAACCTGAGTAATAGCATTTTTGGTACACTTTTCTGAGTTTCCGATATTGATTGTATCCCTGTGTGTAGTTCTGCACATCCAAATCACATGTAAAGATTAAAATAACGATAATAAAAAAAATGATTGGTTGTTAAAATATTTGTAAAATATATAAATGTTCAGTAAACAGTCGGTAACAAAGATTCTATACAAATGTTGTTGTGTTATCTGCACAATCATGTAAACAAACAACTAAACGATCTCTTTGTACACAATTTTTAAGACCTTGTTTTCACTGGGTTGGTCATCGACGTTACTAAGAATATGTAATCCATTTCGATTGGTTACTCTTGAGATGGCGACATACAATTGTTTGTGAGGAAATATTTGTTGAGGCAAATATAATCCAACATGTTGCAACGATTGTCCTTGACTTTTATTTATTCTCATGGCAATACATAATGATATAGGAAACTGTATTCGATTAAGAAGAAAAGGCCAATTGGATTCTGAAGGCGACAAATATATTCTTGGAATGAGAACTTTATCTCCAATGGCACATCCACTCAACACTTCTCCTTCCATAAACCATTTTCCAAGTTGTGTAATTTTCATTCTTGTACCATTACATAGCCCAACTCATCGATTCAAATTTCTCATTAATATAGTGAAGATCATCCCACAAACAAAGCCCATAAATTATATTTAGTATTAAAAATCTAAAAAGTATTTTAATAAATATTAATATATGTAATTATCTACCGTAAAATCATATTAGACGTGCTCTTTTTTTCACTCGTGATGTGGAGAATATAAAGTGAAAAGTAAAATTAAAAATGGCAAGACAAAATGAGTGTTGTTTTAATAATAGTAAAAATGGTTGCAACTAACATTTTAATTTAACTCTTGTTGCTTACTTAATAGAAAAATAAAATAAGAAAAAGTGGAAGAACAAATCTAAATTTATTGTCAAAATATTGTTAGAAAAATACGTATATGATTTTGTATAAAGTAGAAATCTTCATCATCTCAGTCTTCACTATGATTTTCCCATTCGCTTTTCTCTAAGTCTTCAGTGGCTAACAAGGCCTTAGAGTTCATCTTGTTTCCTTGGGATTTTAGGGTTAAGGACTTTGAATTTCGATTATCAATTTTACGTCTTTTTACTCCGTTAACTTTAGTAAATTATAATTTATATATATAACTAATTACAACTTATGTTTGTTAAATTTTTGTGTATAATATTTGTTTTCAATTTGGCAAACTTTGCTTTATCTCAAAAGTTTTAGTCCGATTAATAAAATAAAATAAACTTATTTTTTTAATACAATTGTTCTATACATTTATATCTTTACTTTGGATAAATAGACATGATTGTATACTATTTATTAAAAATCAAATCGTGTCTAAAATAAATAATAAATAAATTTTTCAATTAAATTCAGAATTTGGTTTTATATTTTTAAGTAAACTATACTTCAGTTTTATAACCAAGAGATTTGTTTGTTTTATAAAGGTTATTTCTATTTTAATTATAATACACTTGTACTTCTGAGTTATGTTTAATTTACATTATTGTATTTAATTACTATGTTAGTAGATCTATTTTTAAATTTGAAAACATTAAATTATGTTTTAAAGTTCTAACTCTCTTTGGGCTATATTTTTTCTTTAAACCATGATATAACTATTAATGATTTTAATAAGATAATTTAATTTATATAGGTGTATAACATATATATATATATATATATATATATATATATATATATATATATATATATTATAAAATACGTTTTAGATTGTTTATTACAAATAGTTAATAATTGATGTTCCTTAAGCTCTAGCTTAATTTGAAAATGCCAATATTGTTAGGTTGGATATCATGTCCCGGGTTCACAGTTGTGTGAGTTAATTATGATGGAATTTACTATCTCTTCTAAGAATAAAAAATAATAATTGATTTATATGGGTTTATAATTGCATATTTATTTAGCCTTTATTGGTTATTGCTCGCCACTATTACAAAGAAGGAGATGTGAGCATGTTAAGCTGTTTGGATTCATTGTTGCCGTAGAGATAGTTATGTCTAGTGAAAGCTTCAATTGAGGTAAGGAGTGAGAGAATGTTTGATTTTACTTGGGGCTTATCACGTACGGTCGAGCCCTATTGAGTAGTAATTAATTGAGAATATATGACTGGTAACAGTGAAGACTAAAATATAATTTAGATATCTACAGAATTGTTGTATTTTAATATATGTCAAGATTGCAAGATATTTGAATTTTGTGAAATCCTATGCTAATTGCTATTGTATGGATGATGTGTATTTAAGTGTTCTTGTTTACTTGAATAAAATTACGACTTTACTTGAATGCACTACTTGTTTGATCATCGAATTAGTAATAAGTTTGATGTTGGGGATTGTTAAAGTGAACATTATTTTGTCATCATATTGGGAGGGTCTGACAAGCCCAATGATTTTGGGGAAGTACCACTAAATTAGCTTGACCATGGAGGGATACGGTCAAACTTTAAGTTAAGACTAATGGACCGTGGGGGTATCTCTGGTGGGAAGTTCCAAAGTGGATTAGTGGGTTATTCCCTAAGGTCGGGGGCTACTGTGCAGCACATAAGTACCCCAACCGTCCCGTATATGTATCTTGGGTTGAGTTGAGGGGATCTATGAGGACATGGCAATTCATGAATTTTTTGTCCACTCGTGTTGTGGCATAGTATCAAGTCTCTTAACCAAGTACTTAAGAGTAGAATCGTACCAATTGATGAAGAAGTATAGAGTATAGGACATGCAAAACATTGCATAATTGTGACTGTTACAATGTGATTGAGTTAGGTTAACTTTTGATACTTCGTTTTTGAATATTTTGATTGCTATGCCATGATGTGATATTGTGCCAATTTAATTACTACCATTCGTTATTTGTGTTTGACTAGCTTGACCCTGCGTTTGCAAAATTGCAGTCATTACAGGTTAGATATTCTTAAATTTTAAGTTTGGGAGAAGTTCGCTCTTATATTTGATACCCGAAATAAGATTTATAAACTGTATTTTACTCATTTAATTAGATAAAACTTATTAGTAGTGTTAATTTTTGGAATTAAATCAAGAAATTATAGTTTAATCCAGTATTTTGAGATTGCATCATTTTATTCGTGAAATTTAGTTTAAAGTGTCCCATATGTACTTTGAGAAATGTGATATCCTAAATTAGTTACAAAAGTTTTATTAACTTGGAAAAAGTTTTATTTATCCGTTGTGAATTATTTTCAAAAAAAATATAGTAAAATTATTATATATACTATTTTGAGGTTTAGGATGTCATACGCGTGACATGGTCCACTCTTGAAAATCCTAATTGTTATTTGCCTCTGTCTCTGTTTCAATGAACAATTTATCATGGCTTTTTTTACTTGATTGTTGTTGCACTAGGTCTCATGTTTGCTCTTCTACTGTTTTTACTTTTTCATTATTAGGGATATAACACCTTGTTGCACCGATTATTTTTTATTGAAGCTTAAGCTCTTTTTTGTGTGTCATCCTTTTTGCTTCACTTGTTAATTAACTCCCAGATAAAATTTGATTTGGCCAAGAAAAAACTTTCAAAGTGGGAAGACAACCTTAATGAAACGTATATTTAGTGCCAGTTATTAATTGAAACCACAGTCCTCCCAAAAAAATTAAGTGTGTACCATATCTACTTGATGAGATGACTAAGAAGGATAAAGAATTGTCATCCTTTGTATAAGTGTTGGAAACATTAAAAGCATACACTAATGCCGATAAAATGTAAAAGGAATAGAGAGATATAAAAAAGTAGATATGGTTTCAAAGGCGCTAATAATAAAGCTAAGATTCAATCAAGTGTGTTCCATTTGGTTTAGTTTTCATTTCAAAATTCTGTTGAACAAGAAGAAATCAATTATTTCAATAAAGTTAAGATTAAATCAAGTGTCAATACAAATCGCCAAATATCTAGCATGTGAATTTCACATAATTACAAATTAGGTTTAATGAAAAGTGATCACAACACAATCATTGTTGTGCAGAGATTGGGGATGATATAAGGGTACTATCGAAGCACAGAGACAAGATGAAAGGTTTCAATATTTTGTTGTTCATCTCTTATTTGACATTATCACGATAAAAATTGGAGCAAGATTGAAAATGGTAGTGTTCAAAGATAGCTGCCACATATGTCGACCTAATGCTGAGACTTGAGAAAGAGTAGAAGAGGGAGAGAGAGTCACATTGAGTTTTTAGTGGATTAACGTAATCCTTGAGATCAAAACTAATTAAACTAACAAGATATAGCGTCAAATTTTAATTTGACACCTCAGTATCATTTGATCTCATACCACGTGTGTGCGTATATATATATATATATATATATATATATATATAGAGAGAGAGAGAGAGAGAGAGAGAGAGAGAGAGAGTGATTATTTATTTTAACAAAAATAATTAATACATTTAATGAGGTCAATTAGTTCTTGATTTCTGTAGCGTTGCATGCATGTAGTAATAAACACTATTTGTCCTTGCAAGTTTCCAAGCATGAATTCACGATTCCATTAATACTACGTGCATCTGAAAAAAATAAAATATCAAAATGTAAGAAACATCATTCTTTAAGTCAACTCTATTAATTTATACATCATACCAATATATAAACTAAAAAAGAGAAAGTATAAAAATACCAATACTGTTGGACTTCGAATAAGCACAATTTGTAGTACAATCGTATGCAATTTGTGATGAGTTGTTATGGCATTTTAATCCACAAGTAGTAAGACAAGCTAATAACGATACAGGATTTCCTAAGTCACCTGCACATATCAACACTTGCCAAGACAAAGCAATACACCGATTCTACTATCTGTATTTTCAGGTGGAGGTGCTGTTGGTGAAGGAAATTCATCGGCTTGAGCAAAAACAAACACATTCATCGCCATAATTATGACCATAATCATAACAACATTTTTCATCTCAGTCTTTGACATTGTTCTTGTTTATCTTATAAATATTGTATTTCTCTTTGTATATGTAAGTTTGATTTGACAATCTATGTTGTTCTCCATTTATAATCATTGAAAAACGTCATCTTCAGTACATTTTTCAAACCCTAAATGAGAAAATCAATGATGATTGCCAATTCTGGAATGTTACGTGATTAGCAATTATTTATTAAAAGCTTAAAAGTTTCTTTTTGTACAATTAGAATTTCATATATTTTTAGTTTAATGGAAAAAAATCAGATATTTTACAATTTATATATGTCATAATACTATTTTGTAACCGACTATACAAATATATAAATGGTAAAATTTGATTAGATGTCTATGTAAAAATATTTTACAATGTCATTGAAAGAGATTGAAATAAATAATAGTTCGAATTTTCTACATTGATATATTAACTTTTTGACAAAGATATCTAATATTCAGTTATTACTTCGTTGTGAAAATTTCTTAGACAGTCACTGTACTAACACATCAGCCTTTAGACACAACCAATTAAAACTTGAAAAATAATAAAAAAACTAGAAATGGCCCGCGGGTTGCACATGATATATATACTTTAACATATAAGTATTAAATTTTGTATTTCTCTTTGTATATGTAAGTTTGATTTGACAATCTATGTTGTTCTCCATTTATAATCATTGAAAAACGTCATCTTGAGTACATTTTCAAACCCTAAATGAGAAAATCATTGATGATTGCCAATTCTGGAATGTTACATGATTAGCAATTATTTATTAAAAGCTTAAAAGTTACTTTTTGGTACAATTAGAATTTCATATATTTTTAGTTTAATGGAAAAATATCAGATATTTCACAATTTATATATGTCATAATACTATTTTGTAACCGACTATACAGATATATAAATGGTAAAGTTTGATTAGATGTCTATGTAAAAATATTTTACAATATCATTGAAAGAGATTGAAATAAATAATAGTTCGAATTTTCTACATTGATATATTAACTTTTTGACAAAGATATCTCATATTCAGTTATTACTTCGTTGTGAAAATTTCTTAGACAGTCACTCTACTTACACATCAGCCTTTAGACACAACCAATTAAAACTTGACAAATTATAAAAAAACTAGAAATGGCCCGCGGGTTGCACAGGATATATATAGTTTACTGAAATATTGTATTTCTCTTTGTATATGTAAGTTTGATTTGACAATATATGTTGTTCTCCATTTATAATCAATGAAAAACGTCATCTTGAGTACATTTTCAAACCCTAAATGAAAAAAACATTGATGATTGCCAATTCTAGAATGTTACATGATTAGCAATTATTTATTAAAAGCTTAAAAGTTACTTTTTGGTAAAATTAGAATTTCATATATTTTTAGTTTAATGGAAAAATATCAGATATTTCACAATTTATATATGTCATAATACTATTTTGTAACCGACTAAACAGATATATAAATGGTAAAATTTGATTAGATGTCTATGTAAAAATATTTTACAATGTCATTGAAAGAGATCGAAATAAATAATAGTTTGAAATTTCCACATTGATATATTAACTTTTTGACAAAGATATCTAATATTCAGTTATTACTTCGTTGTGAAAATTTCTTAGACAGTCACTCCGTAACAGCCCGATTTTTTTCACAAACATGACTCTATTTTTTTTTTTTTTTGATGAAATATTTAATGTCGTATCACAACGACAAAAGCCATCAACATTTACAACAACGGAATAGTTTTTGAAATTACAAATCCAAAGTATTTAAACTTCCCCAAGTCACATAAAAAAAAAAAATTACAAGGACCCATCAAAATATAAGTCAGGCTGACAATATAGGTATAGTCTTCCCAAAATAAATAATTACAACCACCAACAGAAAGACCTTTAGATCCTATACAGTCGCCTAATCTGATCATGCTACAAAAAGCTATACAACCCGGGTGATCTCCATGCGCCCAACACAAAACTCCTGACCCCACTCCGTTCAGACACGACTAACTACCTTCTCCCCTCCAGGGTACTAACCGGTAGGACGATCCTGAATCTCATCTGAGGGCAAAGCCCAGATTTCCACAAAAGTTGTAAAGGATCACCAATCTCATCAATTCATTTTACACAACAACCACACATAAATTGCATTCATTCAAAACCCCACATCCTCAAACATCAAGCAAATTTCCACATTCATAATATTACCCATAAACATGTAAACCATACCGAGCAAAAATCACCATCACCCACACCTTTAAACTCATTAAATTCAATTTCACCATTTTACCCACAAAATGCATTAAATTCATTTCTCACAACATCACACCTCAAACCCCCCAAATTTATTTTCCCCAACCTCATAAATAAGGTCCTAAATGCAAACTAAAAGTTTTGAAGGAGCCCCTTACCTCGATGGTAGCTCGAACGGTCGATTACGACTCCGCGATAAAATTCCGGTAAAATTTCGCTTCTCACGACACTTCGAAAATTAGTTCACTAGCTCCGCAACGTGACCACGAGCAACTTTCTCTTCAGTCACTTCGCGAGATGAGGCTTAGATCTAGGTGATATGTGAGGTTTTATGTTTGGGTTTTTTGAAAAAAAAAGAAAAGAAGAAGAAGATGGAAACGTAGAGCAACAGAGGAAATGTTTTTCTTTTCTTCTCTTTTTCCTTTCCTTTCATATATATATACTACTCAATATATATATAAATATATAAATATCCCAAACCAACCAATTTCAAACACTCTCACACACACCCCAACAATTTTGATAAAAATATCTATTCTCATTGCAACTCCATTGACAGGTAAATTTTTTAGCAACTATAGATATTTTTAACAAATTAGTCCGGTAATAAATTTTCCTCAACGTATTTAAATTATTTCTCGCCAAATAATTTAAAACGGAACCCACAAAATATTTATGGCATTTTAACATCCAAAATTCCCATAAAATGGCTAAAAAGCCCCAGAATTCAACATAAAACACATCAAAAATACAAAAGGTGCATTTTAAAATTAAGGGTATTACATTATACCCCCTAAAAATAGTTTCGTCCTCGAAACTACGCGTCAATAAACAACTCAGGGTGTTGTCCCCTCATCTTGCTCTCCAATTCCCAAGTCGCATCTCCGGTGGTTGGGTTCCAAATCACCTTGACCAACGAAACATCTTTGTTCCTTAATCGCTTAATCGTCCTGTCATCAATCCTCACATGTGGTACTTCGAATGACAAGTTATCCTTCAGCTGAATCGTGTCCGGTTCAATCACATGTGACGGATCTGAAATGGATTTCCTTAGTTGCGACACATGAAACACATCGTGAATATTAGACAGTATCAGAGGTAAAGCAATCCGATAAGCTACCGGTCCGATTCGTGCAGAAATCTGATATGGCCCAATAAATTTAGGAGTTAACTTCTTCGATTTCAAGGATCTACCAACTCTCGTCGTAGGCGTGACTCTCAGAAACACATGGTCACCCTGCTCAAATTCTAGAGGTCTGCGACGCTTGTCCGCATAACTCTTCTGACGATCTTGTGAAATCTTCATTTTCTCCTTTATCTTCTTCACCTTATCTGTAGTCTGTTGCACCATCTCAGGTCCTACAATCATACTTCCACCGTCCTTATACCAACATGAAGGCGTCTGAAACTTGCGCCCAGACAAAGCCTTATATGGTGCCATACCAATACTCGCATGAAAACTATTGTTATACGTAAATTCAACCAATGGAAGCACATCATCCCAACTGCCTCTATCATCCAAAACACAAGCTCTCAAAAGATCTTCCAAAGACTGGTTTGTCCTCTCAGTCTGTTCGTCAGTTTGCGGATGCTAAGCTGAACTCAACCTTAGTTTCGTTCCCAACGCATCATGCAATGCTCCCCAAAAGTGCGACGTGAATTTCGGATCATGGTCTGACACAATACTCGATGATACTCCGTGTAATCTCACAATCTCAGCAATGTAGATCTCTGTTAGCTTATCTACCTTATAAGTGGTCTTCACTGGTAAAAAGTGTGCGGATTTAGTCAACTGATCCACTATCACCCATATAAAATCATTCTTCCTCCTCGTTCTCGGCAATCCAGTGATAAAGTCCATGGAAATGCTATCCCACTTCCACTCCGGTATATCCAAAGGTTGCAACATTCCAGCAGGTCACTGATGTTCCACCTTCGCTTTCTGACAAGTTAAACAAGTTGACACATACTCCGCCACATGCCTTTTCATTCCCGGCCACCAATAATTCTGCCTCAAATCTTGATACATCTTCGTCGCTCCAGGATGAATACTCAATTTACTCTTATGAGCTTCAACTAAAATCGTTTTCCTTAGATCTGCAACTTCTGGTACACAAATTCTCCCATTACATCTTAGAATATTATCCGGCCCAATCTTAAACTCAGTCGCTTTCCCTTGCATTATCAGATTCCTCTTCTCTTGAATTAAAGCATCATTTTGAAAATTCGCAATGTCTTCAAGTAGTCCACTCGAAATCTTAATCATTCCGAATTTCAAAATTCCCGGTGCACACTCTACATTCAAGTGCAAGTCTCTAAATGCTTCCCACAACTCTTGTTGTCTAGCCATCACTAATGAAGACACTGATACACTTCTCCTACTCAACGCATCAGCCACTACATTGGCTTTCCCAGGGTGGTATTGTAGTGTGAAATCAAAATCCTTAAGAGTCTCCATCCATCTCCTCTGGCGCATGTTCAACTCCTTTTGATCAAACAGATATTTCAAACTTTTATGGTCACTATACACTGTGAACGTGCCTCCATATAAGTAGTGCCTCCAAATCTTAAATGCAAAAACTACAGCAGCAAGCTCTAAACCATGAGTAGGATAGTTTCTTTCATGAATCTTCAATTGCCTTAAGGCATAAGCTACCACCTTCTTGTGTTGCATCAGAAAACGTCCCAAACCTTGGTGAGACGCATCACAATAAACTTCATAAGGTTCTTCTGGTTGCGGTAAGATCAAAACTGGTGAGGTCATCAAGTTTTTCTTCAGTAACTGAAAATTTTCCTCACATTTCTCCGTCCATGCAAACCGTTGATCTTTTCTAGTAAGTTGAGTCAACGGAACTACAATCTTCGCAAATCCTTCAATAAACCTCCTGTAGTAACCTGCCATCCCTACGAAACTTCGTATATCAGTATCATTCTGAGGCTGTTTCCAAGCAAGAACTGACTCAATCTTTGTCGGATCCACCGCGATTCCTTCCTTAGTTATCACATGTTTCTCACGTAAGATTTCAAGAACTTGGGGCAAATGCCCTTCATGCTCTTCTGCAGTCCTTGAATAAATCAAAATATCATCAATGAACACCACAACAAACTTATCCAGAAATGGACTGAAGATTCTATTCATGTAATCCATAAAAATTGTCGGTGCGTTGGTAACTCCAAATGGCATGACCAGATATTCATAATGCCCATAACGAGTTCTGAAAGCAGTTTTCTGAATATCTTCTTCTCTTACTCGGATCTGATGATAGCCCCACTTCAAGTCAATCTTTGAAAATACCGCGGCTCCTCTCAATTGATCCATCAAATCATCAATGCGTGGCAAAGGATATTGATTCTTAATAGTCACCTTATTAAGTTGCCGATAATCCATACATAAGCATGAGCTTCCGTCCTTCTTTTTAACTAGCAACACCGGAGCTCCCCAAGGTGACACACTTGGTCTAATAAATTTCTTCTCCAACAAATCTTCAATTTGGGCTTTGAGCTCATTCAATTTCAATGGCGATATTCGATACAGCACAATCGAAATTGGCCCGGTTCCTGGGTGCAAATCAATGAAAAACTCCACTTCTTTTACCGGTGGTAATCCCGTAATTTCTGTTGGAAATACGTCTGGGTACTCCTTGACAAGCACCACGTCTTCTATATTCACCTTTATCTTTGCCTCCACGTTAGCCAAAGACAAAAACTCATGATTTCCTTCTCTTAGTGACACCCCGAGTTTGTTAGCAGTTACGTACTTAACAACTCGTGGTTCAGGGAAAAGAACCAGTTTGCGAGCAAATCCAAAATCACATAATGATACGACATCTAATCCATACCGAGAATGACCTCGAGTGATTGTAGAGGTAAACAAATCAAATTAATCAAAAAATCTCTATTCTGAATAGTCACTTGACATTGTAAACATGCAGTATTCACTGTCAACGTCTTAATAGCCAAATCAAAAGGTAGAGGCGACACAGATAACTTCAAACGATTCACACAATCCATAGCAATGAAGGAATGGGTTGCCCCCGAATCAAAAAGTGCATTAAGAGTGTTACCTGCAATCTCACAGTCTCGTTGGATCAGATTGCCAGATGGATTTCTAGCTTCAGTACCCACACAATAAACGCGTCCTCTAGCAGTAGGACGAGCAACCCTAGTTACATTTACAACCGGTTCCACCTTCGGAGCTTTACAGTCCCTCGCAATATGCCCTGGCTTATGGCAATTGTAACAAGTAAGTCCTTTAGATGTGCAAGCATTAGCATAATGTACCTCTTCACCACATTGGAAACATCGATTTCCTTGTCCCAATTGCCTTCTGAAATTCTGGTTCTCCGGGCGATTCTGACCACTATTGTTGTTCTGCGGTCGGTTATAGGGCTTAGCAACTTGCTTTCCCTTGTTTTGATAATTCATCCTGCTAGGTCCTCCGGTATTAAAATTCCATCCTCGGCTAGCTCTCTTACTCTTCATCTCTTCAACCTCCCTACATTTCTCCACGAGGACTTGGAAACGTTGAATTCCCAAGGGTAAAACAGAATCTTTAATCTCATACTTCAATCCATCTTGAAAACGATGGCACATAAATGTTTCATCAACCTCTTCCCGGAAAAATCTGAAATACCTTGACAAAGACTCAAACTTCGCGGCATATTCACCCACGGTCATATTCCCCTGATGAAGTTTTAGAAAATCATCACCCAATTTGGTCCTGACACTCATAGGGAAGTATTTGTTTAAAAACTTCCTTTTAAATGACTCCCAATTCACCTCTTCATGAGCCGATCCCATTAAAAGTCTTGTACTCCTCCACCAATACTCAGCATCCCCTAGCAACAGGTAAGTAGCATAATTAACTTTCACCCCTGCTTGACAGTTAATCATTTCAAAGATTTTCTCCACCTCTTGGATCCACTGATCCGCTTTCTCCGAATTTTCATCACCCCTAGACTTGGGAGGATTGTAACGACGAAAATCTTCTAATCCTCTTGACTCAGCGGCACGGATCTCTCCTTTTCTTTTCTCTAGATCCCGTTGAGACTTGGAAGCAGTCTGTGCAGCAACCGAAGCAGGCATAGGTCATCCCTATTAACGTTGACCCTTGGAGCGTCATTCCTTCTCGGTGGCATGGTTTCCTACAAAACCCGTATCAAGAAGATATCTCAACACCACTTCGAAAATTTCCAAGAATAACTTCCGACTATAACAACACAAAACTAAACTGAACCCAACAACTCGGACAAATCACCTCGACGCATGATCAGATAACAACTCCCAGCCTACAGGTTAACCTACTATCTAAAACCATAAGCTCTGATACCACAATTGTAACAGCCCGATTCTTTTCACAAATGCGAGTGTATTTTTTTTTTTTATAAATAAGTAAATAAATGAGTAAATATTTTTGGATGAAATATTTAATGTCGTATCACAACGACAAAAGCAATCAATATTTACAACAGCGGAATAGTTTTTGAAATTACAAATCCAAAGTATTTAAACTTCTCCAAGTCACATCAAAAAAATAATATTACAAGGACCCATCAAAATATAAAACAGGCTGACAATATAGGTACAATCTTCCCAAAATAAATAATTACAACCACAAACAGAAAGACTTTTAGATCATATACAGTGGCCTAAACTGATCATGCTACAAAAAGATATACAACCCGGGTGATCTCCACGCGCCCTACACAAAACTCCTGACGCCGCTCCGATCAGGCATGACTAACTACGTTCCCCTCTCAAGGGTACTAACCGGTAGGACGATCCTGAATCTCATCTGAGGGAAAAGCCCAGATTTCAACAAAAGTTGTAAAGGGTCACCAATCTCATCAATTCATTTTACACAACAACCACACATAAATTGCATTCATTCAAAACCCAACATCCTCAAACATCAAGCAAATTTCCACATTCATAATATTACCCATAAACATGTCAACCATACCGAACAAAAATCACCATCACCCACACCTCAAAACTCATTAAATTCAATTTCACCATTTTACACACAAAATGCATTAAATTCATTTCTCACAACATCACAATTCAAACCCACCAAATTTATTTTCCCTAACCTCAAAAATAAGGTCCTAAATGCAAACTAAAAGTTTGGAATGAGCCCCTTACCTCGATGGTAGCTCGAACGGTCGATTACGACACCGCGATAAAATTCTGGTAAAATTTCGCTTCTCACGACACTTCGAAAATTAGTTCACTAGCTCCGCAACGTGACCACGAGCAACTTTCTCTTCAGTCACTTCACGAGATGAGGCTTAGATCTAAGTGATATGTGAGGTTTTATGTTTGGGTTTTTTGAAAAAAAAGAAAAGAAGAAGAAGATGGAAACGTAGAGCAACAGAGGAAATGTTTTTATTTTCTTCTCTTTTTCCTTTCCTTTCATATATATATATACTACTCAATATATATATAAATATATAAATATCCCAAACCAACCAATTTCAAACACTCTCACACACACCCCAACAATTTTGATAAAAATATCTATTCTCATTGCAACTCAATTGACAGGTAAAATTTTTAGCAACTATAGATATTTTTAACAAATTAGTCCGATAATAAATTTTCCTCAACGTATTTAAATTATTTCTCGCCAAATAATTTAAAACGGAACCCACAAAATATTTATGGCATTTTAACATCCAAAATACCCATAAACTGGCAAAAAAGCCCAAGAATTCAAAATAAAACACATCAAAAATACGAAAGGTAAATTTTAAAATTAAGGGTATTACACACTCTACTAACACATCAGTCTTTAGACACAACCAATTAAAACTTGACAAATAATAAAAAAACTAGAAATGGCCCGCGGGTTGCACAAGATATATTAGTATTACGGTGAATAAGATTTTAAATTTTCAAAAATAATATAAGTCATTGATTTTGTTTGTTGACTATTTTTTCCAAGTGATTTTATTTGAGAAATTTTTTTATATATGGGTTTATAAACACACATTTGAAAATATGTAGAATATTTTCGAGAACATAATTGCAACTAAGTCATATATTATATTTTACCCATTGAATTATTATGTTAAATTTTAGTTATATTTTAATGACTTAACAGGATTTAAAACTGTTAAAAAAGTATTTAAAAGTTTGATCAATCGATTTATAATTTAATGTCTTATATCATATTTCACTCATTAATGATTTTCGGAAAATATAAAAAAAAAGAGTATTATGTAAAAAATATCTACGCATGAAAATATAGTCATAAGTATATAGTTAATAGTATTTTAATCATCAATTATTAATGGTCTATATGATGAACCAAATAATTTGTTAAAACTAATATGTTAATCAATAATCTATTAAAATTTATATCTTTCTAATTACTACATTATTTTAAAGAAATACTAATTGCTAAACAATCATCAATCACTCAATTGTTTGGCCAAAAAATAAATCACTCTCTCAAATGTGTTGTTAGGATGCATAAAACCAAAAATAATAATTTTTCAAATAAATCTACAGTGAATACCATCCTACAAACAAAGCCCATAACTTATTTTTAGTATTAAAAACTTTAAGAGTATTTTAATAAATATTAATTTATGTAATTATCAACCGTAAAACCATATTAGACGTGTTCTTTTATCACTTGTGTAATTATAAATTTAAAATGATTGAGCAAGAAATTGATCTAAGTTGACACATTCCGAAGAAGACACAAAATGGAGAATACAAAGTGAAAAGTAGTGTTAAAAATAGTATGATAAAATGAGTGATGTTTGAATCATAGTAAAAATAGTTGCAACTAACATTTTAATTTAACTCTAGTTACTTACTTAATAGAAAAATAATATAAGAAGAAGTGGAAGAACAAATTTAAATTTATTGTAAAAATATTGTTAAAAAAATATGTATATGATTTTGTGTAAAGTACAACTCTTCATCATCTGAGTCTTCACTATGATTTTCTCATTCGCTTTTCTCTGAGTCTTCAGTGGCTGATAGAACCTTATAGTTCATCTTCTTTCCTTGAAATTTTAGGGCCAAAGATTTGAACTTCGATTATCAATCTTACTCCGTTAAATTTAGTAAATTATAATATATATATATATATATATATATATGTGTGTGTGTGTATGTATATAACTTATTACAAATTATGTTTGTTAAATTTTTTGTTTAATATTTGTTTTCGATTTGGCAAACTTTGCTTTATCTCAAAAGTTTTAGGCCGATTAATAAAATAAATTCAACTTATTTAATTTATGCAATTGTTCTATATATTTATATCTCTACTTAGGATAAATAGATATGATTGTATATGATTTATTAAAAACCAATTAAATTTATATTTTAGTTGTATATTTTTAAATAAACTATGCTTTAGTTTTATAACCAAGGGTTTTATTTGTTTGATAAAGGTTAATTCTATTTTAATCATAATACACTTGTCCTTAGGAGTTATGCTTAGTTTACATTATTTTATTTAATTATTATGTTTGTACTCTATTTTTAAAATTGAAAACATTTAATCAGGTTTTAAAGTTCTAACTCTTTTAGGCTATATTTTTTCTTTAAATTGAAATTATATAACTATTATTGATTTGAATCATATAATTCAATTTATATAGGTGTATATAATATATATATATTTATATATATATATATATGTATATATATATATATATATGTATAGAGAGAAAATGATTATTTATATCAACAAAAATGATTAATACATTTAATGAGGTCAATCAATTCATGATTTATGTAGTGTTACATGCATGTAGTAATACACACTATTTGTCCTTGCAAGTTTCCAAGCATGAATTCACGATTCCATTAATGCTACGTGCATCTGAAAAAAATAAAATATCAAAATGTAAGAAACATCATTCTTTAAGTCAACTCTATTAATTTATAATATTAGCTTTATACATCATACCAATATATAAAATAAAAAAGAGAAAGTATAAACATACCAATATTGTTGGACTTCGAATAAGCACAATTTGTAGTACAATCGTATGCAATTTGTGATGAGTTGTTATGGCATTTTAATCCACAAGTAGTAAGACAAGCTAATAACGATACAAGATTTCCTAAGTCACCTGCACATATCTAACCACATTTGCCAAGACAAAGCAATACACCGATTCTACTATCTGTATTTTCAGGTGGAGGTGCTGTTGGTGAAGGAGATTCATCGGCTTGAGCAAAAACAAACACATTCATTGCCATAATTATGACCATAATCATAACAACATTTTTCATCTCAGTCTTTGACATTGTTCTTGTTTATCTTATAAATATTGTATTTCTCTTTGTATATGTAAGTTTGATTTGAGAATCTATGTTGTTCTCCATTTATAATCATTGAAAAACGTCATCTTGAGTACATTTTCAAACCCTAAATGAGAAAATCATTGATGATTGCCAATTCTTGAATGTTACATGATTAGCAATTATTTATTAAAAGCTTAAAAGTTACTTTTTGGTACAATTAGAATTTCATATATTTTTAGTTTAATGGAAAAATATCAGATATTTCACAATTTATATATGTCATAATACTATTTTGTAACCG
This sequence comes from Cicer yamashitae, assembly GCA_037974755.1. Taxonomy (NCBI): domain Eukaryota; kingdom Viridiplantae; phylum Streptophyta; class Magnoliopsida; order Fabales; family Fabaceae; genus Cicer; species Cicer yamashitae. The sequence continues at coordinate 14,441,037 of JBBPBQ010000003.1, forward strand.
ACTATACAGATATATAAATGGTAAAATTTGATTAGATGTCTATGTAAAAATATTTTACAATGTCATTGAAAGAGATCGAAATAAATAATAGTTCGAATTTTCTACATTGATATATTAACTTTTTGACAAAGATATCTAATATTCAGTTATTACTTCGTTGTGAAAATTTCTTAGACAGTCACTGTACTAACACATCAGCCTTTAGACACAACCAATTAAAACTTGACAAATAATAAAAAAAACTAGAAATGGCCCACGGGTTGCACAAGATATATATAGTTTAACATATTAGTATTATGGTGAATAAGATTTTAAAATTTCAAAAATAATATAAGTTATTGATTTTGTTTGTTGACTATTTTTTCCATGTGAGTTTATTTGAGAAATTTTTATATATGGGTTTATAAACACACATTTGAGAATATGTAGAATATTTTCGAGAACGTAATTGCAACTAAGTCATATATTATATTTTACCCATTGAATTATTATGTTAAATTTTAGTTATATTTTAATGACTTAACAGGATTTAAAACTGCTAAAAAAGTATTTAAAATTTTGATCAACCGATTTATAATTTAATGTCTTATATCATATTTCACTCATTAAAGATTTTGAGAAAATAGAAAAAAAAGAGTATTATGTAAAAAATATCTACGCATGAAAATAGAGTAATAAGTATAAAGTTAATAGTATATTAATCATTAATTATTAATGGTCTATATGATGAACCAAATAATTTGTTAAAATTAATGGATGCGTTTGTTTCAGATTTTTTTAAGAAAAAATCTATTTTTTTAAACCAAAAATCATTTTGTAGGGTTTGAAGGGTGTTTGTTTTAGATTTTTTAAAAATCATTTTGTTAAAAAAATCATTTTTTGGCTAAAAATGAAAAGCTAAAAATACTAGCTTCTCAAATTCGCTACTGTGATAGATGAGAGAGAAAGATGCCACAAATTTTAAAAACACGGAACTTACATCACTTATAATAGAAAATGATGTAATTACCTTACTCTTTTTGAAAAATCCAAAATTACCCTCCATCAATTTTTACTGGATTTTCTCTATACTGCATCAGTTTCACGCACTAAATTGTGACAGTTTTTCTCGTTCCATGAGGGTCTGATATAGGTTTTTGATCAAGTAAGTTTTCTTCTCCTTTTCAATTTTTCCACATAGTTTTTTTTATTGTTTCTACGTCTTTTATTTGAATCATTTTATTTTTACATCATTCATATGTTGATACTATTTTTTTTTTTTGCCTTTGTGTGTTTATTTATTGCTTTTTGATGAGTACTTAAGGTACATTAATCAATTTTAAAATGGGTATAAGAAATGGATTAAGCTTTTAAATTTGTAGGGTATTATAAAAGTCATGTCCTTTATGGTAATTTTGTAGTTTAAAAAATCACTTTTATAAAATTGTATACAAACAGATTAAAAACCATTTAAAAAAAAATCATTTTTATGATAGTAAACAAACGGAAATAAAAAAATCATTTTTAAACAAATCTCTACAAAATAATCTCTAAATTTTTTAAACTAAAAATCATTTTTATTTAAGCTCAAACAAACACACCCAATATGTTAATCAATAATCTATTAAAATTTACATCTTTCTAATTACTATATTATTTTAAAGAAATACTAATTGCTAAACATTCATCAATCACTCAATTGTTTGGCCAAAAAATAAATCACTCTCTCAAATGTGTTGTTAGGATGCATAAAACCAAAAATAATAATTTTTCAAATAAATCCACAGTGAAGACCGTCCTACAAACAAAACCCATAACTTATTTTTAGTATTAAAAACTTTAAGAGTATTTTAATAAATATTAATATACATAATTATCAACCCTAAAATCATATTAGACGTGCTATTCTATCACTTGTGTTGTCGTGTAATTATAAATTTAAAATGATTGAGCAAGAAATTGATCTAAGTTGACACATTCGGAAGAGGACACAAAATGGAGAATACAAAGTAAAAAGTAGTGTTAAAAATGGTAAGACAAAATGAGTGTTGTTTTAATCATAGTAAAAATAGTTGCAACTAACATTTTAATTTAACTCTAGTTACTTACTTAATAGAAAAATAATATAAGAAGAAGTGGAAGAACAAATCTAAATTTATTGTCAAAATATTGTTAGAAAAACATGTATATGATTTTGTATAATGTACAATTCTTCATCATCTAAGTCTTCCTCCCTGCGCATATGCACAATCACTTTTAAATTAAAAGCAGGACAATGATGCACTTTATAAAGAACGCATATGCACAATCACTTTTAAATTTTATAAAATATTATCAAGTTGTATGTATTTTATAGAAAGTAAATTGATAATTTTTTTGTATGTATTTTAAATAGCCACTTTCGTGTTTAAAAGTGTAACTTGATGTCATTGTGGTCCCATAATTAAAGAAAAACATTTTAAATACTTTGATTTTGAATTTCGTTAGTGAAATTCATCCCTAACTTTAACTCTCTTAACTCCCGTTAGTTTTTGTTTATGTGTCTCAACTCAAGCCAGATAAGATGAACACATGACATATTCTTATTGATTCTAAGTGTCAAGTAGAAAATGACCAAAATTAAATGGAGAAATTGAAAGGGTAGTTAGATAGTTACTTGTAAAATCTTCCATATAGTCCCGTATCACTTCAGAATAAACATATTTCCACTCCCACTCTAGTCAATATTGAATCAAAATCTTATTGATCATATTATGGTTCATGAATGTTGAATGAAAACACAACTACATAAATATCCCTCAAATGGATAGTTTACATTCACTAATTGTTGAATCAAAAAATTACACAACAACAATCACTACTTCAATTACTTGAGCACTATCATATAACCAATTGAATCACAAAAGATGCAATAACAAAATATTCAATAACTTTATTTCAAGAACCAAACTGTTCAAATTTGCATTCACCTCTTTCTGAAATTGTTCATCACTTGCATAATTTTTTTCATCATCTCCATCATCCTTTTCAAATTCTTTTGTTCCTCCTCTTCCTAATCCCTTGACAAAATTTGTTTCATGTCAACATTCAAGGATATACACAAATAGAAGATTGAAATTACTTTGAGATATCATATCTGATGACATGGGCAAGTATATAATGATCTCCATGGATTCTTTGTTGTTTTTGCTATGAACATTGTTGTCTTCTACCCACACAAACATTCAGAGACCTGTTTTTTCAATCTCATATCGTGGAGAAGAACTATGATCGGAATCAACATTCGCGGATTCGTCTTGCTTGCAAAAATGAAGCACCACCTCTTATCATGTACATATGGATTGCAATTTCATATGATAGAGATTTGAGAAGAGGAAAAAGAATTTAGGGTTCATCATTTGGGGGAGAATACATGTTATTCCTTTTTATCAGGTATTTTGTTTCATTTCAGTCCTCCAACATTCAAATGATAGTACATTGCCACATCACACGCTGACATGATATATTAAAGTCTCCTTTGGTGTTACGTCAACAAAAACTAATAGAAATTAACTCAAAGCTAATGTTAGAGATGAATTTGACTAACAACCTTCAAAATCGAGGTGTTTAAAATATTTTTCCTTAATTAAGGGATTACTATGACAATAAGTAATACTTTCTGGTATGAAAGAATTGCTTACTCTGCAAATAAGTATAGAGCTAGTTAGTTTGTGTTTTTTTTTTTCAAAAATCGGCATAATCATATTTTAGTCTCTTTATAATTTTTTTTTTTTTGTAACAGTCAATGTTAGTAATTAATATTGTTAAAATTTTATTGAGAATAAAGATCATACTTACGATATTTTTATTACTATACTTTCTAACTCACTTTAACTACCAAATCAATCTTATACTCTTACCCTTTATTTTTTTGTTTTTGCGATTCAAGTTAGTTGTTTTTTTCATATAGTTGAGTCCTCCTTTTCAAAATTAAACTAACAAGATCTTAGGCTTGATATCCAATTAAATAGAATATAAAAAAATATTGGCATGGCTACAACTAAAATCCTCAATTTCACCAGTTCACTAATTATTGGCTGCAGCAGCCATATTTGAGGGGTCAAAAATTTCATAGTTATTAAGGTCCCAAGAAAGGAAGCTCCCAAATCTAAAAAGCCCTCAAAGCTAAAAATTTCATAGTTATTAAAAACATTTGTGGACTAAGTGGGGCCTATGGGCCCACTTTTTTTTTTTAATTTATCTTTCGATTTTTTTTCAAACTTTTTTCCGAAAAATAAATTTTTTTCGACTTTCTCGAAAAAAAATTATTCGAGAAAATTAATTTTTCAATTTTTCTAGAAAAAAAATGTTTTAAATTTTTTTCGATATTTTTCGAGGAAAATAAATTTTGAAAAATTTTCAAGAATAAATTATAGATTAACAAAATATTGGACCAATGAACTCCTCACTTAAGCCCACAAAACATAATGAAATAATGGGCTGAAGCTTTAAGAAATTATTTCAATAGAGACCTAATATTAGGGGCTTAATAAGAGATTTTTTTAAATGACTTTAGACTTTGAGAGTTAATGGACGGCTCAAGCTACAACGAATGTTATGAATAAATATTTAAGATGGCAATATGGATTCTTTGGGCAATAGTTTATCTTCATAAAAAAATTTAGTAAGTTACTAAAAAAGTGGCAATATTGCATCCGCCATAACTTAATTTAGAAAAAAAAACTATCCCATACTTTTATATTTTAATAAAAATTTAATTTTATTCTTTTTTAAAAAACATTAAACTTTATGTAGGTTTGTGTTTTGAAATTTTTTTTTTAAGTTTTCAAAACACATTTAATTTTTGGGAAAATTTAAAAAAGTTTTCTAAGACACAAATTTCAAATTTTCATAAATATAACTGTATTTTCAAATTTTTTAACATACAAACTTTGAATTTTCTGAAATACAATTATATACTGAAAATATAAGTTAAAATTTTCTTTAATATGTTTGTTTTTATTATGTAGATAGTTTAAGTTGTTTGTGTTTTATATGAATTTTTTATGATTCAAAAAATTTGCATCGTTGACTTTTTTGAGTTTTCGTTAAGAAAAAACTAGTGTGAATCATCAGGTTGCTGATGAGTATCATCTTCAACCTGAAAACAAACACAAAATTCTATAAAGTGACTCAAAAAATATATCTTGTACCTTCTTCATTAAATGACAAAAGATACAATTTTTCCTAAATTAATGAGTTATATTAGTTTTTAAAGTGTGAATTTTCGAGATCTAATATAATATGGTATTCTTTCAATATTTCTAGGTTGATAAAGTTGATTTCAAGATGGCGATATGCTATCTACAACCATCTTCTATACGTACGACAAAACTCGATGTCAAAATGTTCCTCGCCAGAGCCACCATTAGATTGTTGTGGTAAATTCTTGGCTTTGAACTCCTTAATTGGTCCAAGAATACCGTCACAGTGAACCTTCCACTCAACTCAAATTCATTTTATATATATATAAAGATATCCTTTCTACCTTACTATCTTACTATTGAACTTTGTACGCTATAAGCCAAATTTCTTTTATTTTATTAAATCATTATCAATTAAATTATTATTTTATTAAATAATTTTTTAATTAAATTTTTATTTTTCAATTTAATTGTTTATCGTGTGATCTTATAGACTACCACTTAATTGTGAATAAAATAAAATATAAAATAACATAAAATATTAAATTAATATTAAATATTATAAATAATGAGTGACATCTAACTATGCATCATTGCTATCTAATTAATAAGAAAATAGGTGATACAATTTTAACCTTATCGTGACCACTATTTACTATACAATAATTGTCTCTTCATTCAAATGTCTTAGTTGAACACAAGTCATAAAAAGTATCATCTTTGTTAGGTTCAATAATTTGTTTGTTTCTTGAGTATACGTGCAATCACTAATTTACTTAATATCTTATATTATTCTATTTTGGCGTGATCACGCACATTTCACATATCACTTTATCGAGAGACCCAAGACAAACTCCTATTATGCAGGAGGCATGAATCTTATTTACATCACTCACATCCTTTTACATGGTTTATTGTAGACCAATAACTACAGATATGATTGTTTTGTTACAGATAATGTCTGGTAGCCTCAAAGTATACAACTATGCAAGTAGGCATCGTAGTGATTTCAAGTTGAATGACTACTCACTATGGTCACATGAGAATCATTAATAACACTCGTATAACTATTATGTAACGTTCTCGTAGCGGATCAATCTAGCACAAACGTTAATCTTAATATTTATACCTATGCGAAGACTTGATATCTCATATTCATGACCCGTAAGATGTGATAATCAGTCTACTCACATAATAGTCTCTATGCATTACTGTTGTTCCATTTAACAATAAAACTTAACTAAAGACAGTTTAAGAATAGTGTCATTATGCTCAATAAGGTCTCACGATTATGTCACACATAATGTTCCATAAAACAAATTAATTATTATAAGGACTTTATTAGACTTTAAATAAATCTACATAATAAATTAAAATAACTCATATTACTATATAAATAATAGTAAATAATAACCAAAGAAAAATTGTTGGTCTCTCGGGCTAACTCTAACAATTTTTACATAAAAATGTAATTAAATGTGTATTTTATTAGTCATTTTTATCTTCGAATGTATCTATCATTAATTACTTTAGTCCTAAAATGTATCTTCCATTAGTCAATTTTGTCCATAAAATTACTAATAACATACGGATTTGGTGCTGTATATAATTTAGATACATTCAAGATTATAATAACCACGCCTAACAAATTTATTAAACCAAAATGAGTCTTTAGTTTTATATAAATCATGGAGTTTTGATGCTGACCCTCTTAAATATTAATTTCCAACTTCACCATTTACGATGACCAAACTGGATATGTAGATTTTTTTTAAAGGGAATATGTAGGCTTTGTTTCATTTTTATTTAGTCTTTAATATATATTTCTCAACCTTATGGTAGTAGTATTGTTAATAATCTTAGTATCTTGTTGACGTAAACACGACTTAACTTTTCCATTCCATACATCAAGTCAACATTATATTCTCTAACATTTTAGTGAGATAATTTACAAAGAAGAAAAATTATTTATTTATTCACACATTATTAAAGGTAGCTATATTTTGTTACAACTTTTCAAACTTAATGCACTTTATATATATGTACAATAATGCACAATAATGCACTTACATATATGCAGATATTTTGGTGAGATAGTAAGTTAGTATATATATATATATGTTAAGTAAGGAAGAATAGAAAACAGAGAAGAGGAAAATGTTTCCCTCCCTGCGCTCGCGAGTTCATCCACCCTCCTTCTTTCTTTTGTTGTTTAGAAAAAAGAAAACCAAGTGTTGGTGGTTTTCAAAACCGCCAAACACAAAACCTCACTTCTTACCTAGATCTAAACTTTCTCTCGCGAAGTGACTGAAGGGAAAGTTGCTCCTGACCACGCTACGGTGCTAGTGAGCCAACTTTGGAAGCGTCGTGCGAAGTGAAGTTTTACCGGAATTTAATCGCGGTGCCGTAATCGGCCGTTAAAGCTACAACGAAGGTAAGGGATCCTTCCAAATTTTTAGCTTGCATATAGGACTCTATATGTGTATTTGTGGAGTTTGATTTTGATGGGGTTTATGTGTGAATTTAGGGAAAAGGAATTTAATGAGTTTTATGTGAGTTGTGGAAAAGAAATTGGTGGTTTATGTTTAACAATTTGGAGTTTATTTTGGTGTGAAATGAATTGATGAGATTGGTGTATATGGTGATTTGAATTCGATTTGAATTGTGAATTCAATTCCATGTGATTTGGAGATTGTATCTATGAGTATGCTCTGTGTTAAATATGAAAATCATTAGTGTTAAATGAGCATTAAAAATGGGGAATCTTTTAATAGCTGCATTTACTTAATGATTGTGGTGTCGAGAGTCAGAGTATGCTCATGCATTTCATAGTACATGGTGATCGCGATGGTGCCATGGTGATAGTGGTGACCGAATGGGCCACAAAATGATTTCATGTGAATTGTTGGTTCATCTTATCCTTACGGGGATTATCACGTCGGTGATAGTGGTGACCGAATGGGCCACGGGATGATTCCATGTGAATTGTTGGTTCATCTCATCCTTGCGGGGATTTTCGCAACGTACTGGTCTGTGATAGACTGTACACGGTGAAAACGTACTGGTCTGTGATAGACTGTACGCGGTGGAAACGTACTGGTCTGTGATAGACTATACGCAGTTAAAATGTATTGGTCTTTGATAGACTGTACGCGGTGAAAACATACTGGTCTGTGATAGACTGTATGCGTTGAAAATGTACTGGTCTGTGAAAAACTGTACGCGGTTAAAACGTACTAGTCTGTGATAGACTGTACGCAGTGAAAACGTACTGGTCTGTGATAGACTGTACGCGGTGAAAACATATTGGTCTAAGACAGACTGTACGCGGTGGAAACGTACTGCTCTGATAGACTATCACGGTTAAAATGTGCTGGTCTGTGATAGACTACACTTAAGTAAATCGTGTTGATCCGTGATAGATTGCACCTTGGTAATTAGTGCTGGTCTGTGATAGATTGTACAATTATGCGTACTTGATTGTGGTGTACGCATTTCATTATGGTGCTTGGCACGCGAGTCATGTTTAATATACTGTGATGGTTATTATGCGTACTTGATTGTGGTGTGTGATTGGGTTGTATTTGATGATGGTGATTAATTGATTGAGTATTGAAAGTGTTAGGATGATTTTGAAATGTTTCAAACCTGAAACTTTGTCATTTTTACAGTTGTATTCGAATACAACAAGGTTGTAGTCGAAGACAGATGAATGGTTTTTGCCTCTAACTTGCATTTTCGAAAGTGTAGTCGACTACACAGAGGTTGTAGTCGAATACAGTTGAATAGATTTTGTTACTGACTTCGCAATTGTATTCGAATACAATGGGGTTGTAATCGAATGCAAAATCTGCAGGATTTTTCACTAGTTTCGCAAGTGTATTCGACCACATGGAGGCTGTAGTCGAATACAGTTGTGCTGTTTTTGCTGTTTTTTTGCTGTTTTCGCATCTGTATTCGACTACAGATATGCTGTATTCGGATACAACAGTGTAGTTTTGTCCGAAACTCCATTTTTCAACCTGGTTGATGCATGTTTAGCATATGCAAACCCTTTCTAGATGTATCCTAAGTGGAAAGGTGATTTTGTGCATTTAAAATTTAAATGCTATGTGGTAATTGTTAATTTCGGTTGGTGACCCTTTACCATTTTGTGGAAATCTGGGCTTTGCCCTCAGATGAGCAACAGGGTGGATCTAAGGCGTGGCACAGCGACGGGTTGGTTGTGTAACTGAAAGTAGTTGGGCTTGTTGCCGCTCGTGGATTCTCAGTACCCAGTCACCCTCAGTTAGATTAATGATCAGCTTAGGGTTCTATTTAAGAATTTTATTTATGTCATCTTTCTTATTTCAAGGTTGTTGTTAAAAAAGGAACTTATGTATTTGAAGCAGATTATTTTAGTCGATGTATTTTATATTTGGATACTTTGGATTTTCGTACCAAAAACTATTTCCGTTGTTTGTATCAGAGCTTTGGTTTAAATTTCTTTAGGGTTGTGATTTGGGTGTCCTAAGCTGATCAAGAGTCGAGGTTAGGGGTATCAAGTGACTGGAGTCCACGTGTACTTTGTGTTTTGTTGTCTTGGGTCAAGCATGATGTGCTTAAGTAGTTTATTGTTTCTTATACGAAACAGGGTGCCTTGTAGCACTTAAGTTGGAAGAGTAGTTAAACCATAGAACATTAGTCGACTTTGGTCGACGAGTGTCTCTGAAATTCCTTAAACGTATCGGTCTGGGGAAGACAGGGTTGAAGCGAATCATGACGACATGGGATTTATGAAGTGATTCCAACGATACAGAGGCTATGCTATTGGTGTTAACTCGAAGATGTTATTGGTGTGAGGACTGATAGAGGATTTCAAGTAAAGATCTAAGTGGAGACATTGTTTTTAGAAAAGTATTGGATGTTTTCCTGGCAGATTTCAGGACGAGACTGGATGAAGTTTGATAATTTTCAAAGAGATGTGAACTCTATAGAATTGTTGAGAAGACGAGGCTTCCATTTGGAATAGCATCTGGTGTTCAGGTGTCAACTAAAGAGGCTTGTAATGAAGTTAAGGTGCACTACACATTAGGGATGAATATTACCTTGGTTAAATAAAGGAAGCTTTGAGGATTAGTCGATACCTTGAGGGTTAAGGTCGAGCATTCGAGTTACACTAGATTCGTGACTTAGATTTTTAAGTATGAACCTCATGACGATTATGGGAGTGAGACTATATAATTTGTTGGTAAGTGACAAATCTATGTGTGGTGTAGGAGAAAATAAGTATGGATAGTGATTTTAGATGCAACTATTGACGCGTAAGTGTGAGTTTTGAGTGGTGTTTGGGTAAGCATAAGGAGTTGAGCCTTGATGTACTGAACTGCATATTACTATTAAGTGGAATTGGAAGTATAGAGTACTGGAACACTTAGAGATTGTTGCAATGTAAGCTTCGAGTGTCTATTAAAGGATGGTAAACACTAGGAGATTGTGAATATTTTGATAAGTTAGAGAGATTAGTCAAGATTTGATTTGGGACCCTAAGATGGTTGATCTTTAAGGCGACGATTCAAAATCCACAAGGTTGGATGGAGGACCAAGTGTCACCTTAAACTTGTATGATCGAGGGAGTTGAGGTAGGCAAGTGATAAATAATTCATGTTATGGATGGAAGTGTTTGAAGACTTACTAATAATGTTGTTTTATGATTAGAAGAGCTTTCATTAGTGAGATTACTAAGATGGTTAGAGTCAATGATGAATAAGACCTTGTATTGGATCTTAAAAGGACATGGATGAATTTAGACGGTGTAATGAGTATTCCAAGATTTCAAGGATCAGAAAATTATAATTTTATTCAATGACTAGAGTGAATAGGAAGAAATGTAACAAATGATGTATGGTTTAGTTGTTGTTCTTGGGAAGCCCAGCATTAAGATTTGAAATGAGTATTTCGGTTACTAGATGGACGAAGAAGGTAGGTGGGTCTTGGAGATGTTTTACTGCTAAGTTATGAGGATGAGGTCAAAAGATAATTATTCTTTAGGAGATGCTTATTGGGAATGTATGAGAATGAGTTCTTTAGGACGTTCGATTGTTAGGACTCTTTCAATTTGTACCTCAGTGAAGATTGAGAATGAATAAGAAGAATCCAGCGAGTGAACCAAATTTTGGAAAACGTGCCATGATAACTTGTTGGAGTAGCACATGGGTATGTGGCTTATGTCAATTAAGGATTCATGAAATGAATTATCCCACCCGTAAATAAGACATTGTTATTAGAAGAGTACGCCAATAAATTCAAAGGCACTACTTGAATTCATGTCATAGGGGTACGTTATTGTGTTCGTCAATCAAAAGAGTTAAATGTTTGTTTGATAGGGAAGAGTTGAGCATAGAATGGAAAAGTTTGGTGGGAACTAGTAAGGCTTGATTTATTGATCACTATGATGAAGAAAGACAAAGTATGATGGCAGATGAGCTAAGCAAATAAAGGACTCTAGGTGTTGACCACATGGACGGTTGAATGACGGTAGAGGTGAAAAGTGTTTTGAGATATATTTCAGATGTAGAATATTTCATAGGAAATGTGAAAATTTAGAGGAATTAAGATTTTGTTGAAATGTTTAAGAAATTCTTAAAGACCCGAATGACAAGCTTGTCTGAAGGAAGAAAAGTTTAATAGTAAGACGAAAGACAAAAAGAAAATCAAGTTAAGTTGGATGATATTTTGGGATATGACGCACTATAGGGTGTACAAATTGTGGCTGTCAAAAAAGAGAGAAATTTAAGGATTGTATAAATGGAAAGTGATGGAGTGAATATAATGTGTTTGACCTGTCATAATGAAAAGATAATCATCAAGCTGCATAAAGGACGCGGCGAAATTGAAAAGTATCAGAATGAATGTTGGTAGTAGATGTAGGAAAATTATTTTTGGGATTGTCCAGAATTAAGAAGTATGTAGAAAATCGACTAGTGAAACGTGGATTTGAGGTGTTAGGAATGAGGCAAATGTAGGTCTTAACCAGTGAATGAAATTCAAGTTGGATTTTGTTGGAGACGTGACTATTGAAATGAAGTACTAAACTGGAAGGAAGTTGTGTGTTGTGGGTGGTATAACCCTGGCATGTTGTCGAAAATACTTAAGGAAACTTTGATCACCAATCGGATGTTGAAAGGTGATTATTAAGGTTATAATTAGACCAACATTCTGATGAGAACACTGTGGTTTGGTGTAGTTGTGCGACTAAAGAAAATCGAGGATTTGTGGGCAATGGAGAAATTAGGGAATTCTCGACGGTAATGATTGTTTTATTCTTAGGGTGTTGGTGTCATACTTAGAGTTTCAGTTTGGAACCTAATGGATGTTTCGTACCAAGTGGACGTATATGAGGCTATGTGGCATAGTCTGGACGATCGTACTTCATCGATAGGAAAATATGGGAAACTTTGTGGACCTTGAGAAGATTGTTAGACCGTTGTGCCTCGGGATAGCTTTAAGTCCAAGTCGAAGGGAGCGTTATTACAATTAGGTTAAGATGGTCTAATCCATCATCATGGTCGTTGGCTACTTATTGACAAATTGAGGAACTGATCATCCCCAATCTCTTGTTGATGGTAGACAATATCATGTTGTGTGGGACGGGCGAGTCTTACCGGCTATAATAGTGCGTAAAGTTATTAAGTACCCTATGAGAAGGGATACACGACGTTTTCTTCGAGTGGGCCGGATGAAACAAGTTCTAGCATATATGTTGAGTTGGAGTGCAATAGTGTGGTTATTACTCATACTTTAAGTTTCGAGGCGAAACTTCCTTTTGGAGGGTAGTAATGTAAGACCCTCAATTTCAAACTCTAATTTATGCAATTTTAGTATATTTGGTGTTAAATTGCTGAGGCATTTAGTGCAATTATAATTCATTTGGTGAATTAAATACCAAAAGTATATTTTATTAGAGTTTGTTATATTTTTATCATATATATATATATATATATATATATATATATATATATATTTAGATCCAGTTGAAATTATTCGTCGAAGAATAATTTATTTACGTTACGGAGAATTTATTACTGGACTGTTTTGTTAAAAATATCTATGGTTGCTGAAGATTTTACCTGTCAATTGAGCTGCAACGGGAATAGATATTTTTATCAAAATAGTTTGAGACGCGAGTAATGTGATGTGTGTGTGTGTGTGTATGTTGATTTTTGTTGGTTTGGTTTATATATATATATGTATTAATTGGAAAAATTAGTAATATATATATATATAGATATTTTGGTGAGTTAGTAAGTTAGTATATATATATGTTAAGCGAGGAAGAATAGAAAACAGAGAAGAGGAAAATGCTTCCCTCCCTGCGCTCGCGAGTTCATCCACCCTCCTTCTTTCTTTTGCTGTTTTGGAAAAAGAAAACCAAGTGTTGGTGGTTTTCAAAACCGCCAAACACAAAACCTCACTTCTCACCTAGATCTAAGCTTTCTCTCGCGAAGTGACTGAAGGGAAAGTTGCTCCTTGCCACACTACGGTGCTAGTGAGCCAACTTTGGAAGCGTCGTGCGAAGCAAAGTTTTTCCAGAATTTAATCGCGGTGCCGTAATCGGCCGTTAAAGCTACAATGAAGGTAAGGGCTCCTTCCAAATTTTTAGCTTGCATATAGGACTCTATATGTGTATTTGTGGAGTTTGATTTTGATAGGGTTTATGTGTGAATTTAGGGAAAAGGAATTTAATGGGTTTTATGTGAGTTGTGGAAAAGAAATTGGTGGTTTATGTTTAACAATTTGGAGTTTGTTTTGGGCTGAAATGAATTGATGAGATTGGTGTATATGGTGATTTGAATTCGATGTGAATTGTGAATTCAATTTCATGTGATTTGAGGATTGTATGTATGAGTATGCTCTGTGTTAAATTTGAAAATCATTAGTGTTAAATGAGCATTAAAAATGGGGAATCTTTTAATAGTTGCATTTACTTAATGATTGTGGTGTCCAGAGTTAGAGTATGCTCATGCATTTCATAGTACATGGTAACCGCGATGGTGCCATGGTGATAATGGTGACCGAATGGGCAACGAGATCATTCCATGTGAATTGTTGGTTGATCTTATCCTTACGGGGATTATCACGTCGGTGATAGTGGTGACCGAATGGGCCACGGGAAGATTCCATGTGAATTATTGGTTCATCTTATCCTTGCGGAGATTTTCGCAACGTACTGGTCTGTGATAGACTGTACGCGGTGAAAACATACTGGTCTGTGATAGACTGTTCGCGGTGGAAACGTACTGGTCAGTGATAGACTGTACGCGGTTAAAACGTACTGGTCTGTGATAGACTGTACGGGGTGAAAACGTAGTAGTCTGTGATAGACTGTACGCGGTGAAAATGTATTGGTCTGTGATAGAATGTACGCGGTGAAAACATACTAGTTTGTGATAGACTGTACACGGTGAAAACATACTAGTCTGTGATAGACTGTACGCGGTTAAAACGTACTAGTCTGTGATAGACTGTACACGGTGAAAACGTACTGGTATGTGATAGACTGTACGCGGTGAAAACGTACTGGTATGTGATAGACTGTATGTGGTGGAAATGTACTGCTCTGTGATAGACTGTAAACGGTTAAAACGTGTTGGTCTGTGATAGACTGCACTTAAGTAAATCGTGCTTATCCGTGATAGATTGCACCTTGGTAATTAGTGTTGGTCTGTGATAGACTGTACAATTATGATTTACGCCCCTTCGAGGAGGGTTTTGGTTTGGATTTCCAGAATCATGCATTGGCATGTACGCATTTTAATATGGTGCTTGCACGCGAGTCATGTTTGATATATTGTGAAGGTTATTATGCGTACTTGATTGTGGTGTGTGATTGGGTCGTATTTGATGATGGTGATTAATTGATTGAGTATTGAAATGTTTCAAAACTGAAAATCTGTCATTTGTACAGTTGTATTCAAATACAACAAGGTTGTAGTCGAATACAGTTGAATGGTTTTTGCCTCTGACTTGCATTTTCGAAAGTGTATTCGACTACACAGAGGTTATAGTCGAATACAGTTGAATGGATTTTGTTACTGACTTCGCAATTGTATTCGAATACAACGGGGTTGTAATCGAATACAAAATCTGCAGGATTTTTCACTGTTTTCGCAAGTGTATTCGACTACATGGAGGCTGTAGTCGAATACAATTGTGCTGTTTGTGCTGTTTTTGCTGTTTTTCTGTTGTTTTCGCATCTGTATTCGACTACAGATATGCTGTATTCGAATACAACAGTGCATTTTTTTCCGAAACTTCATTTTTCAACCTAGTTTATGCATGTTTAGCATATGCAAACCCTTTTTAGATGTATGCTAAGTGGAAAGGTGATTTTGTGCATTTAAAATTTAAATGCTATGTGGTAATTGTTAATTTCGGTTGGTGACCCTTTACAATTTTGTGGAAATCTGGGATTTGCCCTCAGATGAGCAACAGGGTCGATCTAAGACGTGGCACAGTTACGGGTTAGTTATGTAACCGAAAGTAGTGGGCCTTGTTGCCGCTCGTGGAATCTCAGTACCCAGTCACCCTCAGTTAGATTAATGATCAGCTTAGGGTTCTATTTAAGAATTTTATTTATGCCATCTTTCTTATTTCAAGGTTGTTGTTGAAAAATGAACTTATGTATTTGAAGCAGATTATTTTAGTCGATGTATTTTATATTTGGATACTTTGGATTTTCGTACCAAAAACTATTTCCGTTGTTTGTAATTAATTATGTCTTTGTCGTTTGTGTTACGACTTAAAATATTTTATCCAAGAGTATTTTCTTCATTTAGGGATTTAACTTGGTATTTGTATCAATTTGTTTTGAAAAAAAAAAATACAATCGCATTGTTAAAAATCGGGGTGTTACATTGTGGTATCACAGCTTTGGTTTATATATATATATAACTTATTACAAATTATGTTTGTTAAATTTTTTGTTTAATATTTGTTTTCGATTTGGCAAACTTTGCTTTATCTCAAAAGTTTTAGCCCGATTAATAAAATAAATTCAACTTATTTAATTTATGCAATTGTTCTATATATTTATATCTCTACTTTTCATAAATAGATATGATTGCATATGATTTATTAAAAACCAAATTATGTTAAAAATAAAAAATAAACATATTTTCCAATTAAATTAAAATTTTAGTTTTATATTTTTAAATAAACCATGCTTCAATTTTATAACCAAGGGTTTTATTTGTTTGATAAAGGTTAATTCTATTTTAATCATAATACACTTGTCCTTCGGAGTTATGTTTAGTTTACATTATTATGTTAGTACTCTATTTTTAAAATTGAAAACATTTAATCATGTTTTAAAGTTCTAACTTTTTTAGGCTGTATTTTTTCTTTAAATTGAAATGATATAACTATTATTGATTTGAATCATATAATTCAATTTATATAGGTGTATATAATATATATATATATATATTATAAAATACGTATTAGATTATATATTATAAATAGTTAATAATTGATCGTTCTTAAGCTCTAACTTAACTGGAAAATGCCGATATTGTCAGGTTGGATGTCCTGTCCTGGATTCGCACTTGTGTAAGTTAATTATAATGGAATTTGGCATCTCTTCTAAGATCAAAAAAATAATAGTTGATTTATATGGGTTTATAATTGCATATTTTTTTAGCCTTTATTGGTTATTGCTCACCACTATAAAAAAGAAGGAGATGTGAGCATGTTAAGCTGTTTGGATTCGTTGTTGCCGTTGAGATTGTTATGTGTAACACCCCAAATTTTATAATAAATTATTTTATTAATAAAATAGAATTTAAAGTAATTAATTTGGTGTTAAATTTTAAGTAATTAATTTGGCGTTAAATTGATTAATTTTCTTTATATGTGTATTTTCTATGACGTGCTAATCTTGTACACATTTCACTAAATGAGTGATATAAATAATAAATACTATATTTAATTATCTTATATATTTCGCTAAAAATAATAGTATTTTAGTGTACATATTTTAAAGAATAAGATTTTATGCTATTTTACGTGTATATGTACGTTCGTAATTAATGTGATATTTCCTTGTATGTTTAACTAATGTTAAATATGCACATATTTATATTTTAATTAATTCTAAGAATCTCCTATTTTAGTTATTTATTTTTTAAACAATTATCTTGGGATAGTAATAATATTGTGTTTGATTTCCTTTATTTTTATATACTTGTTGTGGCATTGTGATTTTAGATATATTTATTATGATTTAGTAATTAATATAAAGTAGCAATGTTATATTTATTTATTTTGTGATTTTGACTATTCGCTAATGATGGTAGTATTTTAATATGAATATCTTGAAAAGTAAGTATAATTATAGTGACAATTTTGAATATGAGAGTTTCAATTGTTAGTAATATGTATTTTTTTTAAAGGTTAATTATTTTAATTACTCTAATTTATCATATATTAGTTATTTATTAGTAATATTTTGAAAATTAAATTGTGACACCCTAAACCCAAATTGATATAAAAAGCAAAATGCACTAGTTTTGAAAGAGATTCGCAGCGGTCCAAAAGTTGAGTATCAAAACAAATTTATTTTAAAATATAAGGATTAGGACGTCACACTCACACTTACACAAGACCTTTGCATAAAATTTCTTAATAAAAAATCATTTAACATCAAATATAGCTGAGTTTTATTAAACAAATATTACTGACATAAAAACATGTCCAAAACTTAGGGACAATTAATTTTTATCTTCGAATAAAAGATCGAATATAACACAATTGATCAATATAGTTTACAAAACAAAAATTAGTTCGTAACTCGATAAAACACAACGAATTACTCCCACCCCGTATCACCTATCAGAGCATGGATCATCAATCGATAACCTGAAATAACTGCGTTCTCGCAAGCGCCAAACACAAACAATGAGGGGTGAGTTTTGAAATTATGTAACAGTATAAAATACACGAAGAGAACACGCAATTAGTCAAAACAGCACAAATAAATAGAACATTCAAGAACATAATATCAAAGGTTATTCTAATTCAATCACAATAAAACTTTTACAAGGATGAAATGCTATGCATGTCCTATACTCTATACTTCATCATTTGGTACCATTCTACTCTGAAGTACTTGGTTAGGAGGCCTGATACTATGCCACTACAAGAGTGGACGGACAATTCATGAATGGCCAAGTCCTCATAGATCCCTTCAACTCAACCCGAGACACATATACGCGACGGTCGGGGTACTCTTGTGTTGCATGGTAGCTCCTGGCCTTAGGGAATTACCCAGTAATCCACTTTGGAATTCCCCACTAGATGTACCCCCAAGGACTATCAGTCTTACCTTACAGTTCGACAGTAGCCCTCCATGATCAGGTTCATTCAGTTGTACTTCCCCGAATCACTAGGTTTGTCAGACGCTCCCTATATGATGACAAAATAATCCTAACTCCAAAATCTAAAACACATATCTCAGACTTACTCGATCATCAAAACTCAATAAGTTTTATTTTGACTTCACAATATTCATCATTATGTATGTATATCAGTCAATCACAATACAATCCCAATATTTGGTTTACATTACTCACAATGCACAATCCGATCTTATCAATCGCAATAAAAAAATCAGGCAGGTGGCACATTCAAATAATATCACAATTTCAATCAAGTAGCAAGAACAGTCCAGTACATATCATTCATACAGTAACAATTAATATAACATTTCATAA
Source organism: Cicer yamashitae (assembly GCA_037974755.1). Classification (NCBI taxonomy): domain Eukaryota; kingdom Viridiplantae; phylum Streptophyta; class Magnoliopsida; order Fabales; family Fabaceae; genus Cicer; species Cicer yamashitae. The sequence goes on from JBBPBQ010000003.1 coordinate 14,459,950, forward strand.
AATAAGACAGCATGCATTCTTGACATAAGTAGATCCATGGCAATTCTATAGGTTGCTAAATTATATTTTAGTCCTCACTATTACCGTTCATATTTTATTAATTAATTAATATTTACACAATAGGGCTCAACCGTACGTAGTAAGCCCCGAATGAATATCTCAGAATTACGGTATTCCCATTCATCCCACGTTATTTTATACTCATAAAGTCGAACCTCCTCTTACCCCTTACCTCGATTGAAGATCCCGCCAAAAAGAAAAATCTGATCTGCTAATGTGTCGGGTCTTTGTCAATCATCGTCTCTAATAGTCCGCGAAAGAAATCAAACAACACGACAACCAAATACAGATTAATTACTTGCTACAACAGGTAAATAAATTGCTTACTATTTGCAAAACCATCCAAATATATATTTAATACCATATATACTTATGGTTATATCAATATAAACAATATCCAAAAAAAATTCAGAATTATGTACTGCTAAATAAATATGGTGTATGTATAATTTTGATATTACAGTAGTGCACAATATATCATACGTATTTAAAATCAAATAACAAAATTATTAGATGTACAATAAAAGTAGACTCTTTATTATTAACATATAAATTGTAAACTGTAGGTGTATGTATGTATACATAAATATAGTATATACTATCTTAACTTAAAATAAGAAAAATGTACCAGATCGATTATGCTTTTCTTTTATAAGATAGAAAATATATTTGTAATAATTTATATAAAGGAGAATTTAAACACATAGAATTGCCTAAAAAATTATATTATAGAAGATTTTAATATCAATAGATTTAGATATTCAATTGAATGTATCAAATTAATTTCAGTATAACGTAATATTCTGCTACTTGTAAAAAAAAATGCAGAGAACAATACTTGCTAAAAACATACTTATAAATATAATAACATAAAATATTGTATACTTTTAATTAAAATACGGCAGAATCGCATAGCATATATACATAATGAAATTGATGGTATTTATTTAAATGGATGCGTACGACAAATCACTTTTAATTATAGATAAAATAAAATGAATTCTTTAGATGCAGATTAATTTCATAATATATGTCTAATAATATAATTCAATCATATCCCATGTCTACTAATACTAAAAATTGAAATAAAATAATATATGCTCTGTACTCATATAATTCGATCAAGTAACTATGACTACACATATACTGTCCAACATTAATATACTTTGATCAACAGCCCTATTTTGATTTAATTGATGGAATTGGGAAAAGTATATCAAATTGATGAAATTAGGAATATATGGCTTCTTCTTTTTATTCAGACCACAGTGCATCGAACTGATGGAATTAAGAAGGTGTACCTGGTGTTTGAAATCAATATATGGTTTTAGTATTAAGAGACACGACTGGGGCAACAAGGCAGCACGTCAATTTCTTCGCGAACGGAAGGCACAAACTTAGGGCAGCAACACGTTAACCCCTAGCCTACCATTTGTATATGTATATATTGGTAACTTAGGTTTGTTACCAGGCCTGATTCGGCTAATCATAAAGCAATACATCATTCACCTTATTATTGTTATTATAAATGTTACTATTATTATTATTATTATTATTATTATTATTATTATTATTATTATTATTATTATTATTATTATTATTATTATTATTATTATTATTATTATTATTATTATTATTATTATTATTATTATTATTATTATTATTATTCCTTCTAATAGTGCTAAAGTTGGCGGCAACACCCATTTACTTCTTGTTTTATTTTATATAAATATGTATATATATATATTTAAAACAAATTCAATATTACCAATATTAATAATTTTAATAAATTACTAAGGCAAACTCATAAGACAACCACATAGAAGTTATTACACCGCAACAAACACACTTATAGTAATAATTTATCATAATATTACTAAAATATTTTAATAAGAAATCTCGGGCGTCATAACATTAATTTTGTTTTAGCAAAATAAAAATAATAATAGTAAAACATAAAATAAATAAGAGGACCAATGGGCTTGACCCATGTATGTTAATCAAAAAAAAAAGGGAGCTACAACAGCCGTAAAACCAAGGAGGAAACACAACAACAACCTATCGTTTGGCACCGGTAATCGATAACTGTTCCACGAAACTTTCTCCGTTTTTCTCCAAAATTTAGTATGTTGTTTCACTCATTTAGTTAGTCAATTAAACACACTTTCCCAGATTTTTAACCATCCCAATTTCTCTCTAAAATACCCGACTTCTTCGTTTGTGGAATTCATTATTTTGCACCGTTCTTCTTCACCGTAAGTCCGATTTGAGTGAAACCAATGCCAAAACGATCGTGTGAAAAGTGTCTATATTATCCATTGATTGGTTTCCTAATTTGTGTTATGTTTCCTTTACCGAATTTCGAAATTAGTTTTTAGAGTGTCTTCTCATAATTTATTTTTGACGTTTACCCATAAATTGTCGAGTTAGATTGATTGAAGGACATAGAGTCCAAATAAGGTAAGGGGTGAAAGAGCGTTTGAATTCATGAGTATAATATATTGTTAGATGAATGGGAAAACCGTATTTCCCAACGATTCATCCGGGGCTCTCTACGTACGGCAGTAGCCCTTTGAGTGTCAAATTAATTTGATGTATATGTGTGATTAGATGAGTTTATGTGATGTGATAATAAAAGATAGATGTGTTGTGATAATTTTATGTGATCATGATGTATGATTAATAATTGTCATGTTATAAATTTGTGATAAATTATGTGATGATGTATGATTGACGATAGTGATGCTATAAATTTGTGATGACTTTATGTGATGATGATGATGTGTGATTAATGATAGTAATGTTATAAATTTGTGATGAAAATATTGAAGTAACCCCATAGTTGATGAAATAATGGTCATTACAATTTGTGTTTGAGATAACGGTCTTAATGGAGTATCATAGGTCAACGAGGGGAGAACATAAATATTGAGATTATGTGATGTGGGGATTATTTTGTCATCATATATGTAGGGTCTAACAAGCCTAGTGATTCCGGGGAAGTACAACCGAATGAGCCTGATCGTGGCGGTCTGCTGTTGAGCCTTAAGGCAAGATTTTTAGACCTTGGAGGTATTCGGGTGGGGAATTCCTAGGTGACTTGGAGGTATCACTCCAAATGTCGGGATCTACCATGCAACACACGTTTACCTCGACTGTCGCATATATGTGTCTCGGGTTGAGTTGAGGGGATCTATGAGGACAGGGTCAATTTGAATTGTCCGTCCACCGGGATGGTGGCATAGTATCAAGCCTCCTAACCAAGTACTTCAGAGTTAGAATGGTACCACATTGTGAAGTAGAGTCTAAGCTCATGCATAGAATTGCATTTTATTGTGATTGTTTTGTTATGATTAATGTGTATCGCATGTGATTATAATTTCTCTTAGACGATTTGATGTTATAGTGAAATGTATTGATTTTCCTTGATTTTGACTTTGACTTTATTATGTGATGTTATTCCTTGAATAATGTTTATTTAATGATACAGTTTATTTATGATCAAATGCGTGTTCTTCTTACTTATATTACACTATTAACATGATTTCAAAACTCACCTCCTTCGTTGTTTGGGTTTAACTGGTTTGGCCGTGCGTTTGGGAAATCGCAGTTGTTACAGGTTAATGAATCTTGAAGTTCAAGTTGGGAGGAACCCCGCTCTGATAGGTGATACCGGGATTAAGGGTTGTAATTTGTATTTTACTTATTTAATTTAAAACGACTTTTTGTATGAAAACTTTATAAGTACTAGTAAGTTTTTAGAATTAAATCAAGTAATTATACTTAAATCAAGCTTATTGAGATTTCACTATTTTATATGAGTAAAGAAGTTTAAAGTGTTCCTTTTGATTTTTGAGAAACGTGATATCCTAAAATAGATATAAAAGTTTTTATTTTCTTGGAAACATATCTTCATTTATCCGCAGCAAATTTTATAGAAATATGATATAAATTATTATATATATTATTTTGGAGTTTAGGGTGTCACATTATGTCTAGTGAAAGGTTCAATTGAGGTAAGGAGTGAGAGAAGATTTAATTTTATGAGTATAATATATAACGTGGGATAATCTAAAATGCTGTAACTCTCAGAGATTCAGCTGGGGCTTATCACGTACAATTGAGACCTATTGTGTATTAATTTATGTCAAGATTGCATGATATCTGATTTTTGTAAAATCCTATGCTAATTTCTATTGTATGTATGATGTGTATTTGAGTGTTCTTATTTACTTTAATGAAATTGCGACTTTACTTGAATGCACTACTTGTTTGATTTCTTATGTTATAATTGATAGAACTTGATTGTTCATTGTGGCTGGTGTTTACGAAATGTTGAGACACATTAAGATTGATTGATATATTTAATGATGTAAATTCTGATGAATATTGTGGAATGACATATATATACATACACGTAAATTTTGGTGAATAGTGTGAATTTATACCGAGTTATCGAGTTGTGATCATCGAATTATATAAGTTAGATGTTGGGGATTGTTAAAGTGAACATTATTTTGTCATCATATTGGGAGGGTCTGACTAGCCCAATGATTCTGGGGAAGTACCACTAAATGAACTTGGGGGTATCTCGGATGGGGAGTTCCTAAATGGATTAGTGGGTTATTTCCTAAGGTCGGGAGCTACCGTGCAACACATGAGTATCCCAACCGTCGCGTATATGTGTCTTGGGTTGAGTTGAGGGGATTTATGAGGACATGGAGATTCCTGAATTGTTTGTCCACTCGTGTGGTGGCATAGTATCAAGACTCTTAACCAACTACTTAAGTGTAGAATCGTACCAAATGATGAAGAAGTATAGAGTATAGGACATGCAAAACATTAGATATTTGTGAGTGTTACATTGTGATTGAGTTGGGTTAATATTTCGTTCTTGAAGATTTTGATTGCTATGTCATCATGTGATATTGTGCCAATTTAATTACTACCATTCGTTATTTGTGTTTGACAGGCTTGACTATGCGTTTGGGAAATTGCAGTTATTACAGGTTAGAAACTCTTAAAGTTTATGTTTGGGAGAAGTTCGCTCTGATATGTGATACCTGAAATAAGATTTTTAAACTGTATTTTACTCATTTAATTAGATAAACTTATTAGTAGTATTAAATTTTGGAATTAAATCAAGAAATTATAGTTTAATCCAGTATTTTGAGATTGCACCATTTTATTCGAGAAATTTAGTTTAAAGTATCCCATATGTACTTTGAGAAATGTGATATCCTAAATTAGTTACAAAAGTTTTATTAACTTGGAAAAAGTTTTATTTATCCGTTGTTAATTATTTTCAAAAAAAAATATAGTAAAATTATTATATATACAATTTTGAGGTTTAGGATGTCATATTCGTGACTTGGTCCACTCTTGAAAATCCTAATTGTTATTTGCCTCTATGTCTCTGTTTCAATGAACAATTTTACTTGATTGTTGTTTCACTAGGTCTCATGTTTGCTCTTCTACTGTTTTTACTTTTTCATTATTAGGGATATAACACCATGTAGCACCGATTATTTTTTATTGAAGCTTAAGCTCTTTTTTTTTTGTGTGTCATGCTTTTTGCTTCCCGTGTTAATTAACCCCCAGATAAAATTTGATTTTGCCAAGATAAAACTTTCAAAGTGGGAAGACAACCTTAATGAAACGTATATTTAGTGCCAGTTATTAATTAAAACCATAATGCTCCCAAAAAATTAAGTGTATACCATATCTACTTGATGAGATGACTGAGAACGATAAAGAATTGTCTTGTATAAGTGTTGGAAACATTAAAATCATACACTAATGCCGCTAAAATGTTAAAGGAATAGAGAGATATAAAAAAGTAGATATGGTTTCAAAGGCGCTAATAATAAAGCTAAGATTCCATCAAGTGTGTTGCATTTGGTTTAGTTTTCATTTCTAAATTCTGTTGAACAAGAAGAAATCAATTATTTCAATAAAGTTAAGATTAAATCAAGTGTCAATACAAATCGCCAAATATCTAGCATGTGAATTTCAGATAATTACAAATAAGGTTTAATGAAAAGTGATCAGAACACAATCATTGTTGTGCAGAGATTGGGGATGATATAAGGGTACTATCGAAGCACAGAGACAAGATGAAAGGTTTCAATATTTTGTTGTTCATATCTTATTTGACATTATCACGATAAAAATTGGAGCAAGATTGAGAATGGTAGTGTTCAAAGATAGCCGCCACATTGTCGACCTAATGCTGAGACTTGAGAAAGAGTAGAAGAGGGAGAGAAAGTCACATTGAGTTTTAAGTGGATTAACGTAATCCTTGATATCAAAACTAATTAAACTAACAAGATATAGCGTCAAAGTTTAATTTGACACCTCAGTCTCATTTGATCTCATACCACATGTGTATATATATATATATATATATATATATATATATATATATATATAGAGAGAAAGAGAGAAAATGATTATTTATTTCAACAAAAATAATTAATACATTTAATGAGGTCAATCAATTGTTGAATTATGTAGTGTTACATGCATGTAGTAATATACACTATTTGTCCTTGCAAGTTTCCAAACATGAATTCACGATTCCATTAATGCTACATGCATCTGAAAAAAATAAAATATTAAAATGTAAGAAACATCATTCTTTAAGTCAACTCTATTAATTTATAATATTAGCTTTATACATCATACCAATATATAAAATAAAAAAGAGAAAGTATAAACATACCAATACTGTTGGACTTCTAATAAGCACAATTTGTAGTACAATCGTATGCAATTTGTGATGAGTTGTTATGGCATTTTAATCCACCTGCACATATCAAACCACACTTGCCAAGACAAAGCAATACACCGATTCTACTATCTGTATTTTCAGGTGGAGGAGTTGCGGGTGAAGGAGATTCATTGCTTGAGCAAAAACAAACACATTCATTGCCATAACTATGACCATAATCATAACAACATTTTTCAGCTCACTCTTTGACATTGTTCTTGTTTATCTGATAAATATTGTATTTCTCTTTGTATATGTAAGTTTGATTTGACAATCTATGTTGTTCTCTATTTATAATCATTGAAAAATGTCATCTTGAGTACATATGCAAACCCTAAATGAGAAAATCATTGATGATTGCCAATTCTCGAATGTGACATGATTAGCAATTATTTATTAAAAGCTTAAAAGTTACTTTTTGGTACAATTAGATTTTCATATATTTTTAGTCTAATGGAAAAAAACTCAGATATTTCACAATTTATATATGTCATAATATTATTTTGTAACCGACTATACAGATATATAAATGGTAAAATTTGATTAGATGTCTATGTAAATATATTTTACAATGTCACTAAAAGAGATCGGAAGAAATAATAGTTTGATATTTCAACATTGATTTATTAACTTTTTGACAAAGATATCTTATATTCAGTTTTAGTTTTTACTTCGTTGTGAAAGTTTCTTAGATGGTCACTTCACTAACACATCAGCCTTTAGACATAACCAATTAAAACTTGACAAATATTAAAAAAACTAGAATATGGTCCACAGGTGGTGCTTGTGAGACCCTAAACTCCAAAATGATATATATTAATTTACACGAGAATTTTTAACTTAATTCGCAGCGAATAAAGAAATTCTATTTTCAAGGAACACATTAAAATTTTTCCTCTTATAAAACGGTAAGGTTTTCATAAAAAAAAGTTGTTTCCAATTAGATAAATAAAATACAACTTATGACTCTCATTCCCAGTATCACCTATCAGAGCGGGCTTCTCCCAAACTTGAACTTCAAGACTCATTAACCTGTAACAACTGCGATTTCCCAAACGCAGGGCCAAGCCAGTCAAACACAAACAACGAAGGAGGTGAGTTTTGAAATCATGTTAATAGTATAAAATAAGTAAGAAGAACACGCAATTTATCATAAATAAACCGTATCACTAACAAACATTCTTCAAGGAAAAACATCACATTAAAAAGTCAAAATCACTCAAGGAAAATCAATACATTTCACAATAACATCAAATCGTATAAGATAAATTATTATCGCACACGATACTTATTAATCACAACAAAATAATCACAAGGAAGTCAATGCTAAGCATGAGCTTAGACTCTACTACACAATGTGGTACCATTCTAACTCTGAAGTACTTGGTTAGGAGGCTTGATACTATGCCACCATCTCGGTGGACGGACAATTCAAATTAGCCCGGTCTATATAGATCCCCTCAACTCAACCCGAGACACATATACGCGACAGTCGAGGTAAACATGTTGCATGGTAGCTCCTAACATTTGGAGTGCTACCTCCAAGTCACCTAGGGATTCCCCACCCGAATACCTCTAAGGTCTAACAATCTTGCCTTAAAGCTCAACAGCAGACCGCCACGATTAGGCTCATTCAGTTGTACTTCCCCGGAATCACTAGGCTTGTTAGGCCCTACCTATACGATGAAGAAACAATCTCCACTTCACAAATACTCAATATTTATTTTCTCCCCTCGTTGGCCTATGATACTCCATAAGACCATTATCTTAAACACAAATTTAAATCATCATTATTTCATCAACTATGAGGTTACTTCAATATTCTCATCACATATTTATAACATCACTATCATTAATCACACATCATCATAACCGTCACATAAACTCATCACAAATTTATAGCATCACTATCATCAATCATACATCATCACATAAACTTATCACAAATTTATAACATCACAATTATTAAGCATACATCATCATCATCACATAAACGTATCACAACACATGCATCTTTTATTATCACATCACATAAACTCATCTAATCAAATATATACATAAAATTAATTCGACACCCAATATCACAATAATATCAAACACCACACATTTAAAGAAATTAGGTGTATATAATATATCTTTATGTGATTCATCTTTGTGCTTTAGGAACTTTACCCATGTCCATCTAAAATAGTCATCAACAATAACGAGTTCATACTTCTTACCACTAACATAGGTTGTGTTTACATGGCCAAATAGATTAATATGGAAACAACAATTTTAGAGGAATAAGAAGATTTTGTTTCTTTCCCTTTCTGACATGCCTCACAAAGAACATCTGAGTTGTACTTAAGATCAGGCAAGCGTCTAACTAGTTCAAGTCTTTTTACTTTTGAGATTAATCTCAAGTTGGCATGTCCTAATCTTTTGTGCCTTACCAGTTATTCATCGCTTACAGACATAAGACACTTGACATCTTGTTTATTTAAATTAGATAAATTTATTTTTTAAATCTTGTTTTTCCTTTGGCTAATAAATAGTATGGATTCATCTATTTGACTTATTGTCTTACATGACTTTTGATTGAAGACTACTTCATCACCACTATCACTTAATTGACTTATGCTCAGTAGATTATGCATTAGTCCTTTTACAAATAAAACATTCTTAATGGACGGAAGATAACCATTACTTATTGTGCCATGTCCATTGATATTACCCTTCTCATCACCTCCAAATCTTACGAATCCTCCATTATTGAGGGTTAGGTTTTAGAACATAGTGAAGGTGCAAACACGAGAAGGGGGGTTTGAATTGTGTTTGACCAAGTTGATAACTTTTTGCTAATTTGATGAAGGCTGGATGGTTTTTGTGAATTACTTGGAGTAGAAGTAATCGAATTCAGAAGGAACTAACCACCTTGACCCTACAAGCCAAGTCTTCTCCTAACAACCTGACAACCCCATATTGCAGAAGGAACTAAACCACTATCAGGTTGGATACAAAAGATTGGAACTTGAGTAGTTGCTTCTAACAAAGCTGATAATAATAATAACTCTCACACTCTAAGAAAAGAACACTTAGAAAATATATCTAACCTAAACAAGTGTTTCTCTATTTGAACTCTAAGATGAATTGAGAACTTTGAGCTTTAGTTCTTCTACTCTTTTATACTTTTTGATGCTTTTCTCCTTTAGCCTTGAACGTCTATTTATAGTTAAAATTTGGGCTTCAATTTAGTCCTTGTTTAATTTTGAATTGTATCTTGTTTTGATTGAGTTTGTAAATTCTTCAAATTGATTCTATTACAATTTTGTTTAGATTGAGTTTGTAAATCTTCAGATTGATTCAGTTTTATTTTTGTTCCGATTGCGTTTATATATTCTTCAAATTGATTATGTTCATATTTTGTTGTAGACAAATCTTGATCAAATCTTGATCAAATCTTCTTCAAATCTTCATCAAATGTTGATCAAATCTTCTTCAAATATTCTTCAAATCTTGACTATATCTTCTTTTCAACTTGGTCAAAGATTATAAATATGAATCAAATCTTATTTTAGATTTTCTTCAAAAACATGAATCTTCTTTCATAGTCTTTGAAGTCAAATATATTGTTGTCATAAAATACTTTTGAAATGCTCAGCTTTGAGACTGAGCTCTGATGCAAATTGTAGAACGAAAAGAACACAAGAAAGGGGGTTTGAATTTTTTTTTTATTTTAAATTATGGGGCTATACTAAAGTAAAGAAGGTAGTGCAAGTGAGCAAAAACGGAGCAGAGAGACACAACAGTTTATCCTGGTTCACCACCAACATAATAGCTACTTCCAATCCCTTCAACTTGATAGAATTAATCCACGAGTTTATCACTGAATCAAACTAACACTTGAACACCAACTAGTCGCACTGATTTGTTCAATCTCCTCAACTTTCTAACTTAGTACAGTTAAGTTGTTAAGGAAGGCAGGCTCTACTGGGCTAGGTTACAACAAAAGGTTGTGTTTTATGAATTAGCTATCGCAGATAGTGTTTATAAACTTATTACTTCAGAAGTTCATATCACTAGTTTGTAACAGAATAATATTGATCAAGAGTGCATATGCGTGTATTGCTTGTGTTTCTTGTATCTTTGGTTTCTTTGATGAGGGAGACACGTCTTTTATAAAGTACAATTCTTGTTTCTGGCTATTGTCCTGATTGCAAAAAATATGTATAATTCATGAAGTTTCATATCTTATCTTTGTGGAATTGATTTGCCGTAGAAACTTTCCAAAAATTGCTCTTGTAATGATTCAGTGTATCTGCTTAAAACAGTTGGGCTGCAAATACCTTGAATTACACAGCACCTAACCCTCCAAGTCAGTCTTCCCAAACAGCCTGACAACCCCAGACTTTTGAGGAACTAACCACATTGACCCTACAAGCCAAGTCTTCTCCTAACAACTTGACAACCCCAGATTGAAGAAGGAACTAACCACCTTGACCGTGCAAGCCAAGTCTTCTCGTACCAACCTGACAACCCCATATTGAAGAAGGAACTAAACCACTATCGGGTTGGATACAAAAGATTGGAACTTGAGTAGTTGCTTCTAACAAAGCTGATAATAATAATAACTATCACACTCTAAGAAAAGAACACTCGGAAAATATTTCTAACCTGAACAAGTGTTTCTCTATTTGAACTTCAATTAAGTCCTTTTTTAATTCTGAATTGTATCTTGTTCTGATTGAGTTTGTAAATTCTTCAAATTGATTCTATTTCTATTTTGTTTAGATTGAGTTTGTAAATCTTCATATTGATTCAGTTTTATTTTTGTTTCGATTGCGTTTATAAATTCTTCAAATTGATTATGTTCACATTTTGTTGTAGATAAATCTTGATCAAATCTTCTTCAAATCTTCATCAAATGTTGATCAAATCTTCTTCAAATCTTGACTATATCTTCTTTTCAACTTGGTCAAAGATTATAAATATGAAACAAATCTTATTTTAGATTTACATCATTAATAAATTTGAATAAAATTTTATTTTATAGTTACTTCAATTATAAATTTGAATCAAATCTTATTTTAGATTTTATTCAATTATAAATTTGAATCAAATCTTATTTTAGATTTTCTTCAATTATAAATTTGAATCAAATCTTATTTTAGATTTTCTTCAAAAACATGAATCTTCTTTCATAGTCTTTGAAGTCAAATATATTGTTGTCATAAAATACTTTTGTTAATGTGACACCCTAAACCCCAAAATTACCTATATAATAATTTGTACTAATTTTTTTTTGACCAAAATTCGCAGCGGATAAAGAAAATTTGTTTAGAATAAAATAAAAACTTTTGTAACTAATTTAGGATATCACGTTTCTTATAGTACACCTGGAACTATTCATACTTTATTACTCAATTTAAACATTTTAATCTAAATGAACTTGATTTGACTATAATTTCTTAATTTAATTCCCAAAACTTACTAATACATAGATTATCATATAAAGACTTGTTGGTAATTAGAAAAGTAAAATGCACAGTAAAACTCTTAATTCCTGGTATCACCTATCAAAGCGGGGTTCCTCCCAAATTTGAACTTCAAGACTCATTAACCTGTAATAACTGCAATTTCCCAAATGCAGGGCCAAGCCAGTCAAACATAAACAACAAAGGAGGTGAGTTTCGAAATCATGTTGATAGTATAATCCAAGTAAGAAGAACACGCAAATAATCATAATAGAACCGTATCATTACACAAACATTGCTCAAGAAAAATATCAAATTAAAAGTCAAAATCACTCAAGGAAAATCAATACCTTTAAGTATAACATCTAATCGTCACAGAGAAATTATTATCACTTTTAAAATACATCAATCACAATAAAACAATCACAAGGAAATGCAATGTTATGCATGAGCTTAGACTCTACTTCACAATGTGGTACCACTCTAACTCTGAAGTACTTGGTTAGGAAGCTTGATACTATGCCACCATCCCGGTGGATGGACAATTCAAATTGGCCATGTCCTCATAGATCCCCTCAACTCAACCCGAGACACATATACGCGACAATCGAGGTAAACGTGTGTTGCATGGTAGCTCCCGACATTTGGATTGCTACCTCCAAGTCACCTAGGAATTCCCAACCCGAATACCTCCAAGGGTCTAACAATCTTGTCTTAAGGCTCAATAGCAGACCGCCACGATCAGGCTCATTCAGTTCTACTTCCCCGGAATCACTAGGCTTGTCAAGCCCTACCTATATGATAACAAAATAATCTCCACTTCACAAACTCTCAATATTTATTTTATCCCCTCATTAGCTTAGACTACTCCATTAAGAGCATTATCTTTATAAATGATCACTATTTCATCAATTATGGGGTACTTCAATATTCTCATCACAATTGGAAAATTAGTAATATATATATATATATATATAGATATTTGAAAAAGCAAGAAAGCTGAGAAAACATTTTCCTTTTCCCTACCTCGCGAGTCTCTTTTCTTTCTCCTTCTTCCTCTGTCACGAAACCGAGTGTTGGTGGGTTTCAAAACCACCAAACGTAAACCTCCACTTTTCTTCGACATCAGAGCTTCATCCGCGAAGTGACAGAAGGGAAAGTTACTCACCTCCACGTAGGGGTGGGCAAAGTTCAGTTCTGAACTAGAACCGCTTAAAAACTGAACGGAACCAATTTTTGGTTCGGAAAAACCGAACCAATTTTTGGTTCGGAAAAACCGAACCAAAATGGTTTTTGGTTCGGAAAACCGAACCGAACTGGTTTTATAAATTGGTGCACCGGTTTATTCTCTGACCCGAACCAAACTGGTTTTTTTTTTGTTTTTTGTTCCTTTAGGTCAAATTTTACCTAATTACCCTAATTACTTCAAAAAAAAACTATATAATGATTTTTCCACATTCTCAAACTCATATTCATGATCATACAGTCGTTGGTATTCTAGATAAATTGTGTTTGCTTGATGAATAAATAACCTAAATTTAAGCATTTGTGAAGCTTGTCTTCATCAGGTTAGAAAAGCTCCATGTGTGACCAAGTGCTACCGACATAGGAATTCTCCATTCAAACATGCAGTACCCACTGTCAATTCTACTTGCATGAATTGCAGCTGTTTGTATGGAAGATAGTGATGAAACTGATTACTCCTCATGCTTCTAAAATCATGAAGCTAATAACTTAAATTTCAATTCAAACAATCTATATATAAAATATATTTTTCAAAAGGTATACAAAACATGCAAAGTCTAAGGCTTTCCAATGTATTATTCAAACAAAATACCATTAATTTTGTAAAGTTACTTTCCAAATATGAAAATAGTCTTCAAAAGTATGATCCCTAAACTCAAATAATCTCTTCACTTCAAAAGTATTACTTCAAATACAATGATTCCTTAACTCATAGAAAATAAAATAGAAACAAATGTCTTTAATTGTCAAGACTAATGACGCTAGCAGAAGCTGTTGCATAAAGCATTGGAAAAATGATCTCTGCAAAAAAGAGTATTTCGTTATTTTAGAAAAAAACTTAAAATACAATACAAAGTTTGTAGACTTAAAAATATTGTAACAAAATTACCTTTCTCAAAGGTTTCAAGTTCTTCAAGGTCCTCATCAAATAGATTTGAGAAAAGAGATCCTTTCAGCCAATCTTGAGTGCAAACAAGCACTTCCACTATCGCAGGTGTAAGATTACTGGGATGAGGATCCAACACTCTTCCTCCAGTGCTGAAAGCATACTCCGATGCTACAGTAGACACAGGGATGGCCAACACTTCACGACCAACACTTGAAAGGATGGGTAATCTAGTTGAGTTGACTTTCCACCAATTCAGAATGTCAAACTTGACAAAATAAGGTTCACACTCTTCAGCAAGGTATTTATCAAGTTCAGACTTAGGATCAATTCTTTGCCTAGTAGATTTTTTGTAGAAGCCCATACCATGTATATCATTATCATCTTCCTCTGGTTGTGATTCTCCCATACTTTGAGAACATTCCTCCCTACCTTCATATTCTCGATAAATTGATTTCAAGGAAGATGACAATTTCGTTTTCAATGCTTCACCATCTACTTCAAAAAAATAATCAAGAAAGTAGTTAACATCTCCCAATTTGCAAGTCGGGTCCAGTACAACGGCAATCAATAAAATCACATTTATTCCATCAACGTTGCCCCAATACTTGTCATATTTACTCTTCATACTAATCCCCATCAACTTTATGCTTGCATCATTGTGCTCACTTAATAATCGGATCTTCCTTCCAACAGAAAATACCTCCTTCATATAAATGTTACTAGTAACATATGAAGAGCCAGAAATACGCATAGTAGTGCATAGAAAATCCGCAAAAAGGGAAGCACCGTATTAGCAAAGTCCCAATCCTTGGATAGAGGAACTCTAGGGCCTTTATCCTTAGATAGTTCTTTGACATACTTAGCATTGGCAATTTCTAACAAATCAAAGGCTTTTTTATACTTCACAGCTGTTTCTAACATCAAATATATAGAATTCCATCTGGTTTCCACATCTAGACATATGAGACCTTTATAAGAAATTTTCTCCCTTTCAACGCATCCTTTAAACCTTGCCAATCTTGAAGGAGACGATCTCACATACTTGACTTCTTTCCGGATTCTTGTGATAGAAATGTCCTCATCTTTCAAACCTTCCTTTACAATAAAACTCAAGATATGTGCACAACACCGCATATGAATATACTCTCCGTTCAAGAGCAAACAGTCCCTTGCTTTCATCCACTTCTTCATAAATTTAATTCCGGTGTCGTTAGACGATGCATTATCTATTGTTATGCTAAAGACTCGATTCAAACCACAAGCATTTAAGCATGTCTCAACTTCCTTAGCCATGAACTCTCCTGTATGGCTTGTGATTTGACAAAAATTCAAGATTCTCTTATGCAAATTCCATTTTTTATCAACGAAATGTGCAGTTAGACTCGTATAGCTTAGATTTTGGATAGAATTCCATGTGTCTAAGACAAACCCTCCCACAATGCTTTGAGATGAAAATTTTAAGTCTTTCTCTCTCTGCATCATAAAGTGACCAAATAGCACGCCTTAATGTAGAGCGGGATGGAATATCAAACCGTCGTTGTAAGACATTCACAAAGTTTCGAAAAAACACATTCTCCACAAATCGAAAAGGAAGCTCTGCGCCCACAAACATCTTCACAAGCTCCAATCGACATGCCTCTTGGTGAAACATTGAATGAGGTGAAGAGACAACACCTAATTCCTCTTTTGTAGGCTTTGTTGAGGAAGTTGTTTTTTGCCTTTTGCTTATTGATTATCAGGATGGTCCTTACATCTTTTCAAATGCATAGCCATATCACTTGTCCCATCCTTGAATTTAATCAGGTTTCCACAATAATGACATTTGGCCCTTTGACCTGAATTAGGCACTTCAATAAAGTGATTCCATGCTTCCGATTGATTTTTGCGCTTAGATGGTGGAAGAGGATTTGGTCCAGCTTCACCGGGAGGGGCAACCGAAGTGGTAGCAATATGTTCTTCATTCTCCATTGATGGAGAGTCCATGTAATAACCTATTGATGACATCTGTTTAAATAAATATGATTAGAAAGTCTGCTTCTAAACATTTATTGAAACAAAAACAATAACATAAGCTGAACTAAACAACCTTCAACAACAAATTAAAAGGCCGCAAAAATAAAATAACAAAAGCAAAAAAAAAGAGAATGTAGAAATCAGGTACGAGATAAATTGATAATTGATTTTTACCCTAAAAAGATAAGAAAACCAGAAAGTGATAATTGATTTTGTTTTGGTTTTCTTATCTTTTCTGATTTAGCAAACTGAAATAAGCTATTACCCTAAAAACCAAAAAGTCCTAATGTTTAAATTCTGAAACACCCCTACCAAAAAGCCCTAATGTTTAAATTTTGAGGGTTTCTTTAATAAAGTAACAGATTCTAACATTATGGGTTTTAAGATCATAGGTTCATGTCATGGTTTACATTGTATTGCTCATTATTCCTTACACCAATTTCTACCCTTTTCATTTGGAATCCAACCACAAAACAAACCAAAACAATCATTGAACAAAAACAAGAATCCTCTTAGCAAAATTTATTCTATTCGAGTTGAAAAGTACTCAGTTAGTAATAGATGGAACAAAAACATATTTTCGTCTACACCAGATCTTGGACACTGAGTGCGTAATTGAGCTCATAAAATATTCATTTGCAAAATCACTAGTTTTTCAACACATAACAATGAAGATGAACCAAAAAAGTGAAAGGGATGGTAAAAGTATGAACTCGTCTCAAAAAGGTATCAGACAAGCAAAACAATGAAGATGAACCAAAATCGTGAAACAGCGAAAACGGAGTTGGATGAATACTTGAGACGAAACAACGGAAGACGCAGGGAGACAGAGGTGAAATAGCAAAAATGGTGGTGGATGAATACTTGAGAGGAAATGACAGAAGACCGAAGGCGACGGAGGATGCAGACACATGAAGAGAGAAAAGATGGCTTTTCTATTTGCGGCGGCCATGGACCATGGCTTCATTTCAATTTTAGGGTTCTTGCAACATATGAAAATTGATTCTGATTTTAGGGTTTTGGGATTTTGTTAGAATTAAACCATTTCAGTTCACTGTATTATGGTTACTGTTCACTGTATTTTTTTAAAACCAGTTCAGTTAAAAAACTAATTTTAAAATAAAGTTTGGTTTTTAATTTTTTTGAACCGGTTTAGTTTTAAAACAGTTTGGTTTGGTTTGGTTCTCTAAACCAGTTCAGTTTTTGGTTTTTTTTCCACCCCTACCTCCACGCTATGGTGCTAGTGAGCCAACTTTGGAAGCGTCGTGCGAAGCGAAGTTTTACCGGAATTTAATCGCGGTGCCGTAATCGGCTGTTAAAGCTACAACGAAGGTAAGGGCTCCATCCAAATTTTTAGCTTGCATATAGGACTCTATATGTGTATTAGTGGAGTTTGATTTTAATGGGGTTTATGTGTGAATTTGGGGAAAAGGAATTTAATGGGTTTTATGTGAGTTGTGGAAAAGAAATTTGGTGGTTTATGTTTAAAGATATTGAGTTTTGATTTGGTGTATTATGGTTGAAAATTTTTGGAAAATAAATTTGGTGGGTTTAAGGTGTAATGTTGTGGGAAATGAATTTAATGCATTTTATGGGTGAAATGGTGAAATTGAATTTAATGAGTTTTGAGGTGTGGGTGATGGTAATATTTTTGCTTGGTGTGATTGATGTGTGCATGGGGAATACTATGAATTTTGAAATTGGCTATATGTTTAAAGATGTGGGGTTTTAAATAAATGAAATTTGTGTGTGGTTGGTGTGTAAAAGGAATTGATGAGATTGGTGTATATGGTGATTTGAATTTCCTGTGCTTTGAGTATTATATGTTTGAGTATGCTCTGTGTTAAATTTGAAAATCATTAGTGTTAAATGAGTATTAAAAATAGGGAATCTTTTAATCGCTGCATTTACTTAATGGTTGTGGTGTCTAGAGTCAGAGTATGCTCATGAATTTCATAGTACATGGTGATCGGATGGGCCATGGTGATAGTGGTGATCGGATGGGCCACGGGATGATGCCATGTGAATTATTGGTTCATCTTATCCTTACGGAGATTATCGCGTCGTGCTGATTGGTGAAAAATCGCACATTAGTAAATCGTGCAGGTGGCACCTTAGTAATTAGTACTGGCTCGTGATAGGCAGTACAATTATGATTTACGCCCCTTCGAGGAGGGTTATGGTGATATTCCGGAATCATTTGCATTGGCATATACGCATTGCACTAGGGTGCTTGGCACGCGAGTCATGTTTGATATATTGTGATGGTTGTATATGCGTACTTGATTGTGGTGTGTGAATTATGCCGTATTTGGTGTTTGTAATTGATTTAATTGGTGTTGAAAGTGTTTGAATGACTTTGGTTAGTTTTCAAAACTGAAAATCTGGTGTTTTCCAGCTGTATTCGAATACAACAGGGTTGTAGTCGAATACAAATGAGTTGTGTTTGCCTCTGACTTGCGTATTCGCAAGTGTATTCGACTACGAGGAGGGTGTAGTCGAATACAGATCTCAATGTTTTGCCACTGACTTCGCAACTGTATTCGAATACTAGGGGGTTGTATTCGAATACAAAATGTGCAGGATTTTTCACTATTTTCGCATCTGTATTCGACTACATGGAGGCTGTAGTCGAATACAGTTGTGTTGTTTGTGCTGTTTTGCTGTTTTTGCTATTTTTCTGCTATCTTCGCATCTGTATTCGAATACAGATATGTTGTATTCAATATTCGAATACAGATATGTTGTATTCGAATACAACAGTGCAACTTTGTCCAAAACTTCATTTTTCCACCTTGTTTATGCATGTTTAGCGTATGCAAACCCTTTCTAGATGCATGCTAAGTTGAACGGTGATTTTGTGCATTTAAAATTTAAATGGTATGTGGTATTTGTTAATTTCGGTTGGTGACCCTTTACAACTATTGTTGAAATCTGGGCTTTGCCCTCAGATGAGAACCAGGGTCGATCTAAGGCGTGGCACAGCGATGGGTTGGTTGTGTGACCGAAAGCAGCGGGGCTTCATGCTGCTCGTGGATTCTTTGTACCCAGTCACCCTCAGTTAGATTAATGATCAGCTTAGGGTGTTATTTAAGAATTTCATTTATTTTCCCTTTCCCATTTCAAGTTGTTGCTGTAAAAAGGGAATTTATGTATTCGAACAAACTATTTTAGTCGGTGTATATTTTACTTTGATGCTTTGGCTTTTTGTTCAAAACCATTTCCACTGTTTGTAATTAATGTTGACCTTTGTCGTGGTGTTACGACTCAAATATTTTATCCAAAATTATTTTCTTCATTTATGGATTTAACTTGGTATTTTTATCATTTTGTTTTGAAAAAAAAAAATACACTCGCACTTTTAAAAATCGGGGTGTTACATAGTTCCTTGATCTTCTTATTCGAATTCCTATAAGTCTTCAATTGCTTGCAGAGCCTTAGAAGATGTCTTCTTTCCTTGGAATTTGAGTGCCACGAACTTTGACTTCTTATTGGGTTGTTACCTTTGGTCTCCCCTTACAAGGAACACTTCTGAGGATCTTTTCGACGTGGTTGGTAGTAGTGTATTTCTTCTGAAAAACCTTCAGTCCAGAAACCAGAGTTTGGAATCTAGAAAATATTTTTTTCAGTATCTTCATCTTTTTACATCTGAAAGAGTTCGTACTTTTTAACAAGTAGGTTAGCTTTGGCTTCTTGTACCTGTTTGATTCCTTCATATTTAAGAACTAGAGCATCAAAGATACTTTTTGAGTTGTTTCTTTGTTGCGGCATTTTTCAATCTCCTTGAAGGTGATAGTATTCATCATGATATTTTGTATTGTTTTATTTTTTAGGTCAATGTCGAAGTTCTTTCTCGATATTTCAATACCAGCATCATCTTTTGGAGCTTCATAGCCATCTTTGACTATGTCACATAGTCAGTCGTGAGAGATGTAGAGACTTTTGAGTATGTCTTTCTAGTACTTGAATCTCTCTCCATCAAATAGGGGAGGCTTGTTAACGTTTCTTCCTATAACTTCTTCACCACAGTTATCCATAAGGGATAGAGATCTTTACTCAAACACGATTAAGTGCTCAGCTTTGAGACCGAGCTCTGATGCAAATTGTAGAACGAAAAGAACACAAGAAAGGGGGTTTGAATTGTGTTTTTTTTATTGTAAATTATAGGGCTATACTAAAGTAAAAAAGGTAGTGCAAGTGAACAAAAACGGAGCAGAGAGACACAACAATTTATCCTGGTTCACCACCAACATGGTAGCTACTTCTAGTCCCTTCAACCTGATAGAATTAATCCACGAGTTTATCACTGAATCAAACTAACACTTGAACACCAACTAGTCGCACTGATTTGTTCAATCTCATCAACCTTCTAACTAAGTACATTTATGTTGTTAAGGAAGGCAGGCTCTACTGGGCTAGGTTACAACAAAAAAGTTGTGTTTTATGAATTAGCTATCGCAGATAGTGTTTACAAACTTATTACTTCAGAAGTTCATAGCACTAGTTTGTAACAGAATAATATTGATCAAGAGTGCAAATGCGTGTATTGCTTGTGTTTCTTGTATGTTTGGTTTCTTTGATGAGGGAGACACGTCTTTTATAAAGTACAATTTTGGTTTCTGGCTATTGTCCTGATTGCAAAAAATCTGTATAATTCATGAAGTTTCATATCTTATCTTTGTGGAATTGATTTGCCGTAGAAACTTTCCAAAAATTGCTCTTGTAATGATTCAGTGTATCTGCTTAAAACAGTTGGGCTGCAGATTCATGAAGGTATGACTCTATCTTTCATCCTTATAAGACGCAAAGGAAGTACTCTCATTGGGAGCTTTCCTATAACGTATTCTTGAAGGTACGACTCTTCCAGTCATCCTTATCGAGCGTCAAGGAAGAACTCTTAATGGAAGCTTCCCTATAATGTAGTCTTGAAGGTATGACTATGTTGGTCATCCTTATGGAACGTCAAGGAAGCACTCTCAATGGGAGCTTTCCTATAATGTGGTCCTGAAGGTATGGCTCTATCGGTCATCCTTATCAAACTTCAAGGAAGCACTCTCAATGGAGGCTTCCCTATAAAGTAGTTTTAAAAGTATAACTTTGCCAGTCGTTTTTATCAAACGTCAAGGAAACACTCTAAATGGGAGCTTCCCTCTAACGTAGTCTTGAAGGTATGACTCTATCGATTATCCTTATTAAACGTCAAGGAAGCACACTCACTAGGATCTTCCCGATAACGTAGCCCTGAAGGTATGAATTTTTCGATCATCCTTATTGGATGTCATGGAAGCATTCTCAACTAGATTTCCGTATAACATAGTCTTGAAAGTATGACTTTGCTAGTCATCCTTATCAAATATCAAGGAATCACTCTCAATGGCAGCTTCCATATAACGTGGTCTTGAAGGTATGACTTTATTGGTCATCCTTATCGAATTTTTAGGAAGCATTCTCAATTGGATATTTCCTATAATGTAGTCTTGAAGGTATGACTCTATCGACCATCCTTATTAGACGTCAAGGAAGCAATATCAATGGGATCTTCCCTATAATGTAGACTTGAATGTATGACTTTATCATCTTCTTTATCGAAGTTCAAGGAATCATTCTCAAAGAAAGCTTCCTTATAATGTAGTCTTGAAAGGTGTGACTCTATCGGCCCTTCTTCCCGAATGCCAAGGAAACACTCTAAATAGTAGTTTCCCTATTATATAGTCTTACAGGTTGGACTCTATCAATCACCCTTATTTGACGTTAAGGAAACACTTTCAATAGGAGCTTCCCTATAACGGAGTCTTTTTTCCAGTCCTCAAGTTGGTCCTCCAAGTAAGTCCACAAATCTTCTTACTTGTCTGTTCTTAACAAGCTAGTTCCACTTGGCTAGGCTCCACTCGTTTAATTCGACTCAGCCTCACGCCACTCGTCCATTTCTACTCAGCCTAGGTCAACTCGGTCAGTTCCACTCGGCCAAGCGGGATGAACTAGTTCCACTTAGTTAGTGCTCCACTTGGCGAGACGCTTTCCCCTTATCTTTGTGGCCATCTTTTCCTTTTCCTCTTTTTTTCTTCTGTTATGTATATATATTCAAATTTCCTTATAGTTATAAATGTTTTATTGTTCCAAGGGTTGTATGATGAAAGCTCAAGACCTAGTAGAGAAGATGAGAGCTTATCTCATTTGTTTGGGCTACCATCATTAAGCTTATTCTTGCCTTTCCGCTCGACCATTCATCAAGTCGACTTATCCCTTCTTCTTGCTATATTAGGTTCGATCAACCAGTCTTAATGTGTCATTGTTGCTACTCATTCATCCGATAGACTCCTTTCTTGCTTGGTCAACCGACCTTCATTGAGCTCAGCCAATTTCAACATAGTATAGTTAACCTTGGGAAAATAACTCTACAAGGACTCAATAGTTCTTTGTCATACATTGAATATATCAACCACCAAGAAATGCTTCTCACTATTTGTGGAGAATTGAGCCACACACTTAATTTCCAAATCATCAAAATTGATGATTGAGTGGGGATAGAGCCAAGTGATCCATTGTGCACCACATTCATTGTGCTCTATAGATGAACAACTAAATTTTAAAAGCTAAGAAGTGATTGTGAGGGTCTCTCGTCCCATAGTGGGAGTCGACCATCAGTTACTTGAAATATTGTGGGATGGCAATAATTTGTATTTACTCCGACAAGGGTTGAAAAGCTCTAGGTGTCATTTTAGTGGTCTCGGTTCCTATAACGTTATTGTAAAGAAGCTCCAACTATTGGTGGATATCCCTTTCATGAGCTTCCAATTTCTCTCTTAACTCTCTTCCCTAAGCCTCATAACGTTGATGTACTTATTCTTCATTCGGAAGTTGTTGTTCAACATTTCATTCATGTAGCTTTGTCACAACGTTCATGAGGTTCATGAAAATCGGGTCCTGCCCTTCATTCACATCATAGTGGTCATAAACATTTCCAAATCTAAATATGACCATAGTAGCAAGTTAATGTTTATGCAGTGATGGAGATAAGTCGAAGGGGAGTTTTACCATAGCTTATAACTCTTATAAATAAGAGTTATCTACCAAATTTGAATACTAATTTGTTTGTCTTTTGAGCATAAGTTATTAGAATTTTAGCTTTAAATTTGGGATTTATGTCTTTTAATTATGATATCATTTATTTTGTCTTTTAGAAACATTTCTGCTTTTTGTGTGATTATGTAGGTAAAAGATTTGAAGAAGTGTCCGAGAATCAATATGCTACAGGAGTTTCCTACAGCAACACGTGCAACAGACTAATGAGCAAAGCAGGATTGAGCACCCCCACACTTATTTAAGGAAAGACTCCTTTATCCCCCAAGATTAGGTCAATTCATTGTTTTTCACTTTTAGGCTTGTAATGAGCTATATAACAAATAATTGGATAATTAGGCTCAAAGGGGCTTAAACAAATGGATAATTGAAGGGTAGGCTTATTTGGCTTGTAGCTTAACAAGAAACAAATGCCTAGATCATTTCAATATATGCATGCGGACAAGAGTCAATTCAAGTTCTAGCGTAACTAGCAATCATGAGTGAGATATCACGCAAGAAAAAAGAAGATGGAAAAATGTATTCCATTCATAATAAGGCTCAAAATCTCACAAAGGTTAATGACCTATCACAAATGATACGCAATTTAGCATTTTAATCCAACTTATCTTACCAAGAATGCAAAGATACTATCCAATCATGCCAGTCCAAACAAACTCACAACATTTGCTCACAACATTTACAACCACAAAATCTGATGAAAAAGTAGGCAATGCAATGCACATTTTTATTTATTTATTTAATTTTTTCTTTTTAATTTTTTTTTAAAATCCTAAAACTAATAAAATCCTAAATAATACCCCCCACACTTAAATTACACATTGTCCTAAATGAAAGTAACAAGTATAAAATAAGAGTAAGGAAAGGGAGCTCCCTGTTCAAACTTCAGTGTAGGTGGGCTTCTCCAAGGAGAGTTCTTCTATGGTAGTATCTTCAAGCACAGAGCTCTCATGGAATAGCTTGAGGCGTTGTCCATTTACTTTGAACACTTTGTCGGTGTTTTCACTTTTTATTTCCACTGCACCATGAGGAAAAATATTAGAAACAAAAAAAGGACCAATCCACTTGGATCGAAGTTTCCCCGCCATAATTTTCAGACGGGAGTTGAAGAGTAAAAATTTTTGGCCAATGAAAAATTCCTTCCTAGAAATCATCTTATCATGATAATACTTAGTTTTCTCTTTATAGATCTAGGAGTTCTCATATGCTTATAGTCTAAGCTCTTCAAGTTGTTGCAATTGAAGCTTTCTCTCCAAACCTGATTTCTCCATTTCAAGGTTGCAGCTCTTAACATCCCAATAAGCACGGTGCTCTATTTCCACTGGGAGGTGGCATGCCTTACCAAACACAAGTCGATAAGGGGACATTCCTATTGGTGTTTTGTAGGCTGTTCTGTGAGCCCAAAGAGAATTTTCTAGCCGACGGCTCCAATCTTTCCTGTTTGGCTGCACCATCTTCTCTAAGATCTGTTTGATTTCCCTATTTGAGATTTCAGCTTGCCCATTAGTCTGGGGATGATAAGGTGTAGAAACTATGTGCACAACCCCATACTTCCGAAGCAAAGCGTCCATGGTGCGGTTGCAAAAATGAGTGCCTTGATCACTTATGATGGCCCGGGGTATTCCAAACCTGCAAAAAATATTTGATCTGATAAAACCTACAACAACTTTAGAATCATTAGTCCTAGTGGGTATTGCTTCCACCCACTTCGAAACATAATCAACAGCAAGTAAAATGTAGACAAAACCAAAAGATACAGGAAAAGGGCCCATAAAGTCAATGCCCGACACATCAAATACTTCACAGAAAAGCATAGGTTGTTGAGGCATCTCACTCCTACGAGTGATTGTTGTTCCTACTATTTGACAATGTTCACAAGTTTTGTTAGTCTCAAAAGCATTTTTAAACAAAGTGGGCCAAAAGAAACCTGAGTCTAAGACTTTTCTGGCTGTCCGTTGAGGACCAAAATGTCCCCCAGTTTGAGAGGCATGACAAAAATGAAGAATGGATTGAGCCTCATGGTGGGGAACACATCGCCTAATCACCTGGTCACTACAGAATTTCCACAGATATGGATCATCCCACACATAGTATTTGGCATCACTTTTAAGTTTGTGTATTTGTGTTCTGGATGCATCTGCAAGAAGGACTCCAGCAACTAGATAATTAACTAAATCAGCAAACCAAGGAGTTACCTCACGCAACTGTAGCAATTTCTCATCAGGGAAGTCATCTTGAATGGGGATGGGATCCTCATCCAATTCTATTATGCTCAAATGATCTGCCACAAAATTTTCAGCTCTACTTTTATCTTTAATCTCTAAATCAAATTCTTGGAGTAACAACATCCACCAGATCAATCAGCAAGAACTTCAAAGCTTCAAAGTTTTGCTTCTGGTTTCTTCAGCAAGAACTTCAAAGCTGCATGGTCAGTAAAAACAACTACCTTTGAACCTAGAAAATATGATCTAAACTTATCAAGAGCAAAAACAATAGCTAAAAGTTCCTTTTCAGTGGTAGTGTAATTAGCCTGTGCAGAATCTAAAGTCCTAGAAGCATAATAAATAACATGGGCAGCCCCGCCAACCCTTTGTGCAAGGATTGCTCCCACAGCATAGTTAGATGCATCACACATAATTTCAAAATGGAGGGTCCAATTGGGTGGCTAAATGATGGGAGTAGAGGTTAGTGCTGCCTTTAAGCAATCAAACGCCTTCCTGCATTTGTCATCAAAAGTGAAACTGACATCTTTTTGCAGCAAATTTGACAGCGGAAGAGCTATCTTGCTGAAATCCTTGATAAAGCGCCTGTAAAAACCTGCATGGCCAAGAAAAGAACGAATCTCGCGGATGCAAGATGGGTATGGCAAATTAGAAATTACATGAATCTTGGCAGGATCCACTTCCATCCCATTCTTAGAGATCACATGTCCCAAAACTATACCCTGTTCAACCATAAACTGACATTTTTCATAATTCAGCACAAGGTTAGTCTCAATACATCTATGCAAAACTCTATGTAAATTGTTCAATCATACATCAAATGAGGGACCATACACAGTAAAATCATCCATGAAAACTTCTATACAACTTTCTATCAAATCAGCAAAAATACTAATCATGCAGCGTTAGAAAGTTCCAAGAGCATTGCATAGGCCAAAGGGCATCCTCCTATAGGCAAATGTGCCGAAAGGGCAAGTGAACTTGGTCTTTTCTTTGTCCTCCGGTGTAATATGGATCTGAAAATAACCAGAAAAACCATCAAGAAAACAATAATGTGACTTACCAATCAACCGTTCAAGCATCTGATCAATGAATGGTAAAGGAAAATAATCCTTTCTAGTTGCTTGGTTTAGTCTCCTGTAATCGATGCATACCCTCCAGCTGTTCTGCACTCGTGTGGGGATAAGTTCATTATTTTCATTTTTAACCACTGTTAGTCCAGTTTTCTTAGGGACTACCTGCACCGGACTTACCCATTGACTATCAGAGATGGGGTATATAATACCTTCTTGCAAGAGCTTAGTCACTTCCTTTTTTACAACATCCAGAATTAATGGGTTACGTCGCCTTTGGGGTTGCCTGACTGATTTTACTCCATCCTCCAATAGTATCCTATGCATGCACATGGATGGACTAATACCAGGAATATCAGCCAAGGTCCATCCAATTGCCTTCCTGTGTTTTCTCAAAATCTACAACAGCTTCTCTTCCTGTTCATCTTTAAGTTTGGCTGAAATAATCACAGGTAATTTGCCACTTCCTTCTAAAAATGCATATTTCAAATTTTCAGGAAGTGGTTTAAGCTCTATAGTCAATGGCTGCTCAATGGAGGGTACAATACCAATGGCCGAAGCTAAGTCTACAAAATCAATTATGTTAGTAGAAATATCAACAACAGCATAATGATCAACCTGCAAAGCAGCTTCAATCTCAACACACACAAAGCACAACTGAGTATCTGTGCAAAATTCACAAATATAAGTATCATAAAAATCAGACAGTGAAGGAAAATCAACAGCAAACATATCAGGGTAAGTGTCATCAACCAAATCAGCAAGTAATTCAATTTGAAAAATAGAATGCTCTTCCATGGGGTATTTCATAGCATCAAAGATGTTAAATTTTACAATGCTATCGCAAACATCCATGGATAGAGTTCCAGCATGTACATCCATTTTTGTTCTAGCAGTTTTCAAGAATGGTCTGCCTAAAATGATAGGCGCCCTGTTGGAATTATTCTCTCCCTCCATGTCCAGAATGTAAAAATCTGCAGGAAATATTAATTCATTTACTCGAACAAGTACATCCTCCACAAGTCCAGCAGGGCGAGAATTGCTTTTGTTCGCCAATTGAATGGTAACACCGGTACTCTATAAAGGTCCAAGAGCAAGAGAGTTAAAAATAGATGTGGGCATAACATTAATGGAAGCTCGTAAATCTAACATGGCATTTTCAAATTGACTATTGCCTATGGTACATGGAATGGAAAAAGTTCCTGGATCTTTCATTACCTTTTAACCTTCTCTTGTGTCTGCACAACTCTTTTAGAAATTTGGCATATCTTGGGATCTGTTTAATTGCTTCAAGGAGGGGGATGTTCACTTCCACCTTCCTAAATGTATCCAAGATCTCCCTGTCCCTATTTGCCTTGTCCATTTTCTTAGTCTTCACTACCCTTTGAGGAAAAGGAAGTGGTATATTTTTCTCAACATCAACAGTTTCAGGTATCAAAATTTCTTCAGCAACCTTGTTATTTTTCACAACAGTGTGAGGTGCCTTTGGTATTTCAACAGCTTTCCCAGACCTCAATGTAATTGCACTAACATTAGGGGCATTTGGATTTACTACTGACTGGGCAGGTAGTTGGTTTGATCCCTGAGTCTGCATCTGATTAAATGAAGTGGCCAGCTGGCCAATCTTGTCTCCAAATTCTGAATTGTGGAATCTGTTCTTTGTTGAAATTGAAGATTTTAGACAACCATTTTCTTGACAAGGTCCTTTAATTAAGGTGTATTGCTTTGCTGTTGATGTGGAATGTTTGCTAATGCGGAATGTTTTGCTGCCTAGGTTGTTGTTGCTGTTGTGCAGATGAACTCCCTCATCTCAGGTTGGGATGGTTTCTCCAACCGGGATTGTACCTGTTGGACGACAAATCATAGTTGGCTTGAGGGGTGAATATGTTTGCTGCATATGCTTGAGGAGCATTAGCAATTGGATCGTCTTGCAAAGTAGGACATGAATCTATAGGATGCTCTAGAGAAGTGCAAGTACCACAGACCACTGCTTGGGCTTTACCTACTGCCAATTTCTTTACTAAAGATGTAAGCTCATCAAGTCTACTTTCTAGATTCTTGTGGGAAGAAGCTTGAATCTCATTCACTCCCTTGTCAAACTGCTGAATTGCTTCTAGTTGTAAACAGTTGGGAATTAATGGACATGTTCACAATCAGAGCTTTTGCCGCTTCTAGGGTCATATCAACAAGTGCTCCCCCACTAGCAGCATCCAAAATACTTCTATCCATAGGTAGCAAGCCTTCATAAAAATAATGGATAAGCAATTGATCAAAAATCTGGTGGTAAGGACACCTAGACACCAATTTCTTGAATCTCTCCCAATACTCATGTAATTATTCCCTGTCAATCTGTCTAATGCCACATATTTCTTTTCTGATTGAAGCAGCTTTTGAGGCAGGGAAGAATTTTTCTAGAAACAATTTCTTCAAATTGTTCCAGCTTGTAACAGAACCTGGCTGAAGGTAGTATAACCAATCATTGGCAGCATCTTGAAGTGAGAATGGGAAGGCTCTCAGCTTGATATGATCTTCTGTGACTCCTTGAGGTTACATGGTAGAACACACCACATGGAACTCCTTCAACTGTTTGTGGGGATCCTCACCTGCAAGACCATTAAACTTTGGAAGAAAGTATATTAAACCAGATTTAAGTTCAAATGGTACAGTAACTTCAGGATATTCAATACACAATGCATTATAAGTAACATCAGGTGCAGCAAGTTGTCTTAAAGTTCTATTATTCATATCAGCCATATTGTGTAGCAAAATGTCACTTTCACTATCACTATCTCTATCTGACTCGTTAGCACAAGCAGCAGCTCTATTAAGTCTACGACGTAAATGAAAGGTCTTATCTATTTCAGGGTCAAGGGGGTGTAGATTTACAGAACTAGCCCTAGTCATGCATCATCATAACAATACAATGCAAAATCAGAATTCTGAAAATTCCAACAATGTCCCTATTGCTAAAATTGAAGTGAAAAATCGAAAACACTATCAAATAAAATCCAAAAAATATAAAAATACCACCAAAAATCTCTAAAAGTCAAATAAAGGCAACACAAATTTTTTTGGCTTTTTTTGAGAATATCAAAAATTAAAAAAAAATTAAAAAAAGTGGTCCAGATGAAGGAATTTGGGAATTTGAGCGTCAAATCCTGTAATAAGCCCCTTATAAGGGGGTCCTATTCCTTGATTTTTTTCTACTTTTCTGGCGAAATTTCGGGGGAATCCGAGACAGTCGCCTGAAAACCGGATTTTTTTTACTAGCAACGTGCCTACGAGCTAGCACAAGCCTATCCGACCTGTAGAACAACAAAGCACGAAGAAACAATTGTTAGGATGGTTAGAAATACTCTAAAACTGGTTAATATTGTTATCAGAGAGTCCCCGGCACCGGCGCCAATTTGATCCGTTGTTGCAACACGGGTCAAATACAATTGAAAAAAAAATGTAAAAAGAGGTAATAACATGAGTCGCTTCGCAAGGACTTCTGATATAGTAACATTAACCGAATTGAGAGTTGAAATTCGAAAAAAGGGGTTTTGATAATATTTTAGTTTTAACAGATGAGCAAAACAATAAATCCACTTATGCAAGTTTCAGACCTATCACAGATTCTATCAATGAGTTTAATTCCTAATTCGTGATTCTATTCTCATTTGACTATAGAATAGATCAACAAGCGTAATCAATCCTATGTGAATTCGGTTTCGCTGACTGGATTAAGCATCAAAATCATCAAAATATTATTATAATTAACGTTCAAGCGTCGCAAAATTATAAATCAATTAAATTAGAAACGAAACCAAATTCTGTCAAATGAATTTAATCGATCCTATTGAAATTCAATTTAAGCAATCAGAATATCAATATAATCAAATATTGACGGTGTAACTTGAATCTCCAGGTGTTGGTGAAACCTCGAACTCGTGGATTAACCTTACGAACTTAGCCTTCCATGAAATTAAAAAAAAAGTGTTTGTATTTCTCTGATATCTGGTTCTCTATCCGAAAATAATACATACCAAGAAAGGAAAGAAAATTCCCAATATATAGTGCTCGATTTTGGGCTTTAAAAACAAGTGACCCGCTATTTAAAATTATTACAAAAGTCCAGATTAAGAAATATGAAATTTAGGCCCATTAAAGTTCGGCATTGAGATTTTATTCCAACACAAAAGTTGTAGTTCTAATTTTTAGCTTTCCAACGACTGCTCGCATGCTTCAATCTGATATCTAGAGATCAAGTTATGGCCTACAGAGCGAGCAGGGGTCAAAATTCAAATAATAAAATTATAATTTAATTTCAACCCAAAGTTTAGAAACAAGCTAAAAAATTATTCTAAGCTATAAAGAGATTTTTAAAAAAACCAAATTAAAAAGCTAGAAACATGCGCCCAAGTGCTATGATCAATTGTGTAGGTCCCAAATGCATCCAATATTTATTCAAATGTTCTAGGGTACCCTCAATATTAAGAGGTGCTAAAAGGAAGGATAGTTGGACTACTTTTGCTTTATTGGGCCAAAAAGACACCTTTTGAGCTAAAGGCAAAAAATGGAGGTACAAGGAAGACAGAGAAAGTCTGATGTCCTATAAAAGGGAGAAAAACACTAAATCATAGGCATAATGAATCATCCCTAAAAATCATAACTCTATTCGTCATTTCTATCAACATCGACCATTAAAGCTTTTTGTATGAAGGATTGTTTCTCAAAGAAGAAAACTTACAAAAAAGTTGAAGGAGGAACTGTCATGATTGCCACGAAATGCCTGTTTTTTTATCTTAGATTCTTCACTTCTATAATTATTTAAGCTAAAATGTTATATTCATTGTTATATGTTATTCTCATGTTTGAACAAAAGCACATTATGAGCTAAACTTCTTTAAGTTAAGGATTTATGAAGTATTGAATCATGTATGTGGTTTAATGTGTTTATTGTTACAACCAAGATATGTTGGAGAACAATTCCTAGCCTTGTTTTGATGATAACAAAAGGTATTTTGTGGGAACAATTTAATGCACTAATAATTTAATTGTGTGCAGAAAATAAGCTAGAGGAAGCGCCCATGATTAGAGGAACTGCTTCTACTAGAGGATACCACCAGATGATACTACCAGAGAATATAACCAAAAGAAGTGACCAAAGGAAGTCACTAGAAGAAGCAAACAGATCAGAGGAAAGGAACAACACGCACCCTTCATTATGTTGAACTGTACATCAGAGGAAGCAAGCGGGTAAAAGGAAATGCAATAAAAGGATGGATCAGAGGATAGGAACTACACACGCCCTTCACTATGTTGAATTGTACATTCGAGGAAGCAAGCGGATTAAGAGGAAACAGAATAAAAGGATAGATTAGAGGAAATGAACAACGCATTCCCTTCAATAAAAGCAAGCATCTAACTCTGAGGAAAGTCAATTCTTATGATGAAAAAGTCAACGCAACATGAAAAAGTCAACATTTGGAAAAAAGTCAAGACTCTGGTAAAAATCATGACTCTAGATGCCGTTTTTGATGACACATTCTACATACGACTTAGAAATAGAATTTGATGAAGGCCCATTACCTTTGACTTTGATACTGAATATTCAAATGATCAAGCGGTTATTTTTGTCCACACTTGAATGGATTAAAGTGCCCAGTCAGTTACATTCTTACTTGCACCGAATTGAATAACTCACCAATTAGAAACAGTCCAATTCAAATTCACGACAACGGATCTATGCAATTAAAGATAGAACATCCTAGAATCAAAGCAACAATCAAGAATTGAATTTTAGTAACTAACAAGAAATGAATTTCAGCAACAGTCAAACAATGATCATAAAATTCAAAGCTCAAGAACAATAAACAAATTCAAAGCAACGGTCGACTAAGCATATGGACACAAATCAAAGCAACGATCGTTAGAACTTGAATTCAACGGAAAGATTAGAAAATTGAAGTAAACCCAAAAACAGAAAAATACACTTGTGTAACCTGGCCCGATAGTGGCTGTAAATCCTCAACAACTTGTGGTTTTCAAGTTGGATGTTGAGAAGACTTAATTTGGGAAGTTAACTGGTTGTAATTTGGTTTGAATTACTAGATTTAATCCTTCTGGGTAAAGGGAACTAGACATAACTATTGGGTTGGTAGTGAAGCAGGATAAATTACTATGTTATTCTTCTTCCCTATGTTTATTGCCTTTTTTTTACTTGTTCTATTTTCACTATTTGTTAACCCAAAAATTTCTTAAAAACTGAATACACAATTCAAACCCTCATTTCTTGTGTATTTTCCACCTACATTTATAGCATGGTTGCATTATTTATTCAAGCTTATCAAATGTTGTCTTTAACTCAAAATCTAATCACTTTAGATTTATTGCTAGTTTTTGAACTTGGAAAAAGGGAAAATGGATTTTCTTGTTTAATATGGATTAAGTCAAGTTACATGGACAAGTGGTTGACATTAAATAACTAGGAATAGTATTTAAATCCATAGAACTAAAGAAGAACTAAAAGTTGTGGCATGGATGGACGTGAACATGAACCCATGAATGATATTAATGCACTTCATAACCATGATGGATGAGTTGGAAAACCCCTAAGGTCACTTTGTTCATAATGCTAAAATCATGCTATAGCATTTTAGAGTCACAAACTTAATACAATACGTATTTTATCCTTAACTTGTTCCCATAATATGATTATTAGATACTTGATTGCTTACTCAAATTTGCACTGTTCAGTTTAAGTTTTACTTTAACTTGTTATTCCAAAATGACATCTTTTCATTTTTATAGAAAACAATTCGAATGTGTTAGAATAGTATTGAAATTAACGACATAGTCCATCCTCGTGGGTACAATCTTAATTTTTACTAATTGTACTAGACTATGTATACTTGCATACGCAACAAGTTTTTGGCGTTGTTGCGGGGGATTTAATTGTGTTAATTACTTCAACTATTTTCTAAACCATTTAACTTTTTTTGCCTTTTGTTACTAACATTGTGTTAATTGTGCTAAAGATCGGGTACTAAAACTATATGCCCAGGTCCATATCATCCCATGAGTTTAGACTTAAGCCTAAGAAGGAGAAGGAAACTCACTAGATCTTGGTTACGAAAATGGCAGAAGTGTTATCACAATAGATGAGAATGTTGGATTCTAGGATTTTGTAGTCTTCAAGTTGATGTTTCATCCAAAGTAGCTCAGAATTGTAGCTAGCTATTGAAATGTACTCAGCCTCTATTGTTGACATGACAATTGTGTTTTGTGTCTTACTTGACCAAGATATTAAGTTGTCACCTAGAAAGATGCAGTTTCCACTAGTTCTCTTTCTCTCAAGTTTATCTCCAGCATAATCAGAATCACAGTATCCACTCAATTTGTACTTAGGAGATTTCTTGTAGAACAAGGTAAGGTTGGTAGCGCCTTTTAGGTATCTAAGGATTCTCTTAAAGTAGTTAAATGTGATTCCTTATGGTCAGCTTGAAATCTTGCACATACATATACACAAACACTAAACATGATGTCAGATCTGGAAGCGGTAAGGTAAAGTAAGGATCCTATCATTCCTCTACCAATTGAGCTGGTAGTGGGAAAGAATGAACGGTGGTACTTACTAAAGGTGCAAACACGAGAAAAGGGGTTGAATTGTGTTTGCCAAAGTTGATAACTTTTTGCTAATTTGGTGAAGGTTGGTTGGTTTTTATGAATTACTTAGATAAGAAGCAATCAGATTCAGAGGTAGCAAACAATGAAAACATAAATAATTTGACACACAGATTTATCCCAGTTCACCACTAACTTGGCTACATCCAGTCCCCTCATTCAGAAGGTTTAATCCACTAATTTAAATACCTTGAATTACAAAACACCTGACCCTTCAAGTCAGTCTTCCCAAACAACTTGACAACCCCAGACTTCTGAGGAACTAACCACCTTGACCTTACGAGTCAAGTCTTCTTCTAACAACCTGACAACCCCAGATTGAAGAAGGAACTAAATCACTATCGAGTTGGATACAACAGATTGGAACTTTAAGTGTTGGCTTCAAACAACGCTTAAAATAATAATAACTCTCACACTCTAAGAAAAAACACTTAGAAAATAATTCTC
Source organism: Cicer yamashitae (assembly GCA_037974755.1). Taxonomy (NCBI): domain Eukaryota; kingdom Viridiplantae; phylum Streptophyta; class Magnoliopsida; order Fabales; family Fabaceae; genus Cicer; species Cicer yamashitae. Next base: position 14,494,875 of record JBBPBQ010000003.1, read on the forward strand.
ATCCGAACAAGTGTTTCTCTCTTTGAACTCTAAGATGAATTTGGAATTTAAGCTCAAGTTCTTCTACTCTCTTCTGATTTTCAATTATCTTTTTCTTCAGCCTTAAGTAACTATTTATAGTTAAAATTAGGGATTCAATTTAGTCCTTGTTTAATTCTGAATTGTATTTTTTTCAAATTGAGTTAGTAAATTCTTTAGATTGATTATGTTCTTATTTTGTTTAGATTAAGTTTTTAAATTCTTCAGATTGATTCTGTTCGTATTTTGTTCAGATTGTGTTTATAAATTCTTTAGATTGATTCTGTTCATATTTTGTTGTAGATAAATCTTGATCAAATCTTCTTCAAATCTTGATCAAATCTACTTTAAATCTTGATCAAATCTTCTTCAAATCTTGACCATATCTTCTTTTTACTTGGTCAAAGATTTTCTTCAATTATAAATATATACCAAATCTTATTTTAGATTTCATATCAATTATAAAATTTGAATCAAATTTTATTTTAGATTTTATTCAATTATAAACCTGAATCAAATCTTATTTTAGATTTTCCTTAATTATAAATTTGAATCAAATCTTATTTTAGATTTTTCTTCAATTATAAATTTGAATCAAATCGTAATTTAGATTTTCTTTAAGAATATGAATCTTCTTTCATACTCTTAGAAGTCAAATATATTATTGTCATAAAATAATTTTGTTATCATCAAAACTCTAAGTATAAAATTAACTTGGTTCCAACCCTTATCCCCTAGATACTGGGTTTGATTCCCACGAAAGGCAAAAACTCAGTAATTCCTAACTAGGTGGAAAGGCGTGAGAAGATCGTGAATAACAGTGTTAGTAACTGGGTCGAGCTGTTACAGATAAGAACCAAATTGAAACCGCTATGACATGTTTTCATGTCCATTTAGCTTTCTTGATATAGCCTTTTATAGTAGACTTAGTTTGTATACCCCTTCAAGGCATATACATCATTCCAGGGATGGATCGGATGTTAGAGAATTGTGTAACTCTAGTTTGTCACAATAGAATAGTTATAGTCCCACCTAGCATTCCATATCCAGAGGAACCAAAACTTCCTTCCTTGTCCAATGCTTCTCGACTCTTCCAATGTTTAGCCAATGGGGGTCAAGGTATATTGTTGTTACTTTCTTCAAGTTTTGGAATTGAAATAAATGTTTCAAAAATTCTAGTGGTGAATGAATTTGAGGATCTATTCTTTGGGGACATAATGTCCTTACTCCTGGAGAGAGAGAGAGAGGGAGAGAGAGAGAGAGAGAGAGAGATCTAATCCCTGGTGCAGGACCCATATCCATTGCTCCTTATAGGATGCCACCTTTGGAACTGGGTGAGCTTAAGAACCAATTAAATTCGAATAAAGTCTAAAGACATACTAAAAAAGTCTTTTTGAATGTAGTATGGACACTATGAGTTATTAGTTATGTCATTCAGTGTAACAAATGCTCTATTCGTGTTCATTGACTATATGAATAGGATCTTTAGTCCTTATCTAGACAAATTTGTTGTAGTTTTTATTGATGATATCTTGATTTATTCAAATACTCCAACATAACATACAAAGCATCTCAAGACAGTAGTGCAAATCCTAAGGGACAAGAATTTGTTTGCCAAACCAAGTGTGAGTTTTTGATGTCATAAGTAAAATTTCTAGGACATGTAATCTCCAAATGAGGGGGTAGTTGTAGATCCTTCCAAAGTAGAAGCAATACTGGAGTGTGAACGACCCAAAAATGTGACAGATGTTAAGAGTTTCATAGGCTTAGCAAGATACTACCGTAGGTTAATTAGAGAATTCTCTCGAATAGCTTTGCCTTTAACAAGGCTGACACGTAAGGGTCATTCTTTTGTTTGGGATCATGAATGTGAGAAAAGTTTTCAAACACTAAAAGCAAATTTGATTACAGCTCGTGTACTAGCCATTCCAGATTCATCTTTAGAATTTGAAGTCTTTTATGATGCCTCTTTGAAAGGTTGAGGTTGTGTTCTAATGCAAAATAAGCAGTTAGTTGCCTATGCCTCCCATTAACTCAAACCACATGAAGAAAATTATCCTACACATGACTTAGAACTTGCTGCAATAGTTTTCGCACTTAAAATTTGGAGTCATTATCTATATAGTGTACACTTTGATGTCTTCAGTGAACATAAGAGTTTGAAATACCTTTTTGATTAGAGGGAGCTTAACATGAGACAACATAGATGGATAGAATTCGTTAAGGACTATGACTATGAGTTAAGGCACCATCCGGGTAAAGCCAATGTAGTGGCAGATGCATTAAGTAGGAAATCCCTCCACATCTCTCACTTAATGAATCGAGAGTTTGACTTGAAAGAGAGCTTCAGATACCTTAACCTAAAGATGACTTCTCTTCGTGGCAGAGTCCTCTTAGACTAGTTGGAGATTTCTTGCGATCTTAGAACCCAAATTAGGCAATCCCAAGAATTAGGTGGAGAGTTACAAGCGAGGATGGATCAGTCAGAGTTCTCAATGGCAACAGATGGAATTATCCTTTTCAAAAACAAGATTTGTGTTCCTAAGGATGATAACTTGAAAAGGATAGTTTGACAGGAAGCCCATAAGAGTAACTTGTCCATTCACCCTGGATCCACTAAAATGTGTCAAGCCTCTAGAAAGAATTATCGGTGGCCAAGTAAGAAGACTAATGTAGAATTTTTTGTGGCCCAATGTTTGACATGTCAGAAAGTGAAAATAGAGCACCAAAAGCTAGCATGCATGTTATAACCATTGGTAAGTTAAAGGGAAAAAAAAAAAAAAAAAAAAAGGCAATTTCTTGTTAAACAACCCAGCAGTCGAGACACATCCTCTTTAGTAAACTCCTTGCATTTTTTTCTTCTATCTTAAAGCAAAAACAAACAAAAATACATAAAGTGTTGGTGCTTTGGTTTAGAGAACACAAACTCCATTTTAACACCTTGATCAAAGCCTCATTTCAAGAAGTCATAGGAAGTAAAATTGCTCCCCTCTACAATGTGGTGCTTGTGAGCTAATTTATTTGAGGTGAGACACTTACTTCCCTCCCTTTTTTTCCTAAATTCATAAGCTTTTATATGTGTGGGGGGATGAGTGAAATTTTTTAGTTCTTAACAAATCCTTTGATGCTTGTTGTTGTTGTTGAGAAAAGTGAAATAAAATGAAAACATTTTCCTTCTCTCCCTCTCAAACCAAGGGAAGATAATGTTTTGTTGGTTTTGTTTATTTAATTTGGTTTAATGTGAAATTAAGGAGGTGTTGGTGTTGAGTGTGTTATTTAAAAAAAAAAATTAATCCTTGTTATTGATATTGTTAGTACTGGTTAGGAAAAAAAATTGATTTTTGATGTGTTTGAGTTATGTAATGAGTTATTTTCAAATAAACGAGTTTGAACTGAAGTTGAAATTTTACAAGAAAATTTAAAGTTGTTAAAGTTGTGAAAAAGTTCAAATTTTAACTAAGTTAAAGAGTTTGAGCAAAAAGTTAGATTGAAATTAAAATGTTTAGAGTTAAAAATGTTACTCTTTTAATTACTCTTAGACTAAGTTTAAAGAAGTTTAGAATACTTTATTAACTCAAATTTTTTGTGCTCTAATGGTTGAGTGATATAACTTGAAAGATAAAAAGATTTAATTTTGGAATTATGATGTGGTGGTGAAAATTTTTTTATAAATCTTTATGTTTATGTAGTTAGCTCCTTGAGTCTCGGAAAGGAATCGAGACCGTTGACACGGAGTTAACGGTGGAGAGAACTCTAATATATTAATGTTGTTGTGGTGATTAAAGAAAAATGATTTTTCTTAGTTTATGCATTTCCAAAAATAGTTGTTATGATCGATGATCACGAATGTATACATGTGGTTATCAAATCTTTCAACTTGTGTTTTAAGGAAAATTAGTGAATTGTGATTTCAAGTTTTTATATGTATACTTTCAATTTTTAGAAAAGTTTGCATGATTTAATTAAAGTTTCAAGTTTATTAAGTAAAGGTTAAAGTCTTGAGTTAGAATTTCATTTTTTTTTTTAAGATTCCAAGTTTTCATGAATTAAAATACAAACTTTGTTCACAAGAAAATAAGAACAAAAAAGACATTTAATATATTTTGAAAGGAATGAAACTATTTCAAAGAGTTAGAACTTTGAAAATAGAAAAATATTTATTGATATATTTTTTTTTTGTATAGTTGCGTTGTTATGAGGTAAATACTTTGATTGAACATTTAGTCTTTACAAAGGTAGTAGATCAAACTTGTAGTTATTTGAAACAAAAAAATGAGTTACGGCAAATTTGAGAAAATTTGTGGTTGTGTTAAAAAAATTGAGAAAAATATTTAAGACGTTTGGAATGATTGTTCGTTAATTCTATGAGAAATTTGAAGGATGTTAATTTCTAAAAATATGTTTTATATGTTGAAAGTGTGTAATGTGAATAATATTACTATTAATCTTTACTCGTTGTAGATTCTTTTAGTGAAATATACTCTAAGGGGGTTAGGAGTAAGAAAAGGGTTTGTAAGGTAGTTAAAGTCTCAAGGACTAATTTAACTAAGTCAAACACTATTTGATTGAAGGTGTTGGCACGAGCGAGATTTTTGTTGTGTTTGATAGTGGTAGCGATAGTTGTTGAAAAAGCTATTATTGAGGTAAGGGCTCCTTCCAATTTTTTAGTTGGCACATAGGGACCTTATATATGTGGTTGATGTGTGAATATGTGATAATTAATATTGATGTGATTATGCATTCTTGAGTGATAATACGTGTTGCTACATGTTATGAATGTTATTAATGATAATGTGTCTTGATTATGCTCTGTGAAAAGTATCAAAAATTATTAGTGTGTAATGAGTATTTAAAAAGGAGTCTTTTAATAGCTACATTTATATAGTAATTGTTGAGAAAAGGTCAGAGTATGCTCATGCATTTCATAGTTAGTGGTGATCGTGATGGGCCACGGGATGGTTCCATGAGTTTATTGGTCCATCTTATCCTTACGAGGATTTTTTTTGTCGTGTAGCTCTGTGATAGACTGCATCTAGTTAATCGTGTTGATCTGTGATAGGTGGCACCTTGGTAATTAGTATTGGTCTATGAGAGGCGGTATATTTATGATTTACGCCCCTCGAGGAGGGTTTGGAAATTCTGGAATCATGTGCACTGGTATATAAGCATTGCATTAGGGTGCTTTGCACGCGAGTCATGTTTGTTATGATATGATATATGTATATTCATGCTCTGTTATTGTTGTTATCACGCTATAATTGCTAAATGGTTATTGCTTGTTTTTATGACATAATTGTTAAATGTTAATTGTTAATTTCGGTTGGTGAACCTTTACATTATTGTGGAAATTGGGCTTTGCCCTCAGAAGATACCCGAGTTTGTTCTACCGACTGTTACCCTGACGATGGAAACGTCGTTCGACTTCCTTGACCGGCATTCGCCGACTGCTTGGGTATACGACCCCATCTCAAGCAGGGCTACATATACCGGGAGAGTGGTGAGGACAAGTAGGAGAGCTGGGGCAGTATTTCACGTAGAGCTCACTCACGAGAGGATCGACTATCCTGTACCCTCGAGATTGGTACTCGAGGCGAATGGAGCATGGGAAGATGCAGAAGATGCATTAGTTAGAGGTGAGACGGAGGGCACCGTGGGTGTCGTGACTCCCACCGTAAGAGCAGGGGATGCAGTGCTTGGACCGGGGGCTTGCAAGAAGGATAGGGGCTGATGCCAACGGGGGAAGATATTGCAAGACCGTCTAGGCGGGTCGAGTTAGAGCTTCCACTTCAAGTGAATGATCCTCTACCGACTGTCACTAAGGTACTGAACTTTTTTTAGATTCCAGCGTCGCCGAAGCCACCTATCTCGTGGGTGGACCTGACCTCTGATGAGACTGATCCCTCTATGGTTGATGAGGAAGAGGAAGTTACTTTAAGGAGAGATACTGCGTCAGAAGGAACTTGTGTGGTGTGTGGAGGTCACCCTTATTACTGTAGTTGTTAATGGATGATCAGATTAGATTTGTTGTATAGGGCCTTAGTGTCTTTCTTTTGGTGGTTGTACTTATTTTATTTTGGGATGTCTGTATCTATAACATATCTTGACAGTTGACTTTTGTTTGGTGGGTCTATGTTCCATTTTTTTTACGTGACCATGGGGGAATAGCGTTCTTGGAGCAATACCTCTGCACAGGTGTTTGCCGAGAATATACCAGGGGTATGAGCGATGCTGATAGGTCTCATAGCCCCGATGTATTTTTTATTTGTATACTTTGGATTATTGTCCCAAAAACTATCTTACTTTGTTTGTATATATGATGTAATTATTTATGACTCTTGTCGTTTTGTGATACGACGTATTATTTTATTCAGTCGTTTTTTTTTATAAAAAAAAATGCACTCATTTTGTTTAAATATTGGGTGTTACAAAAGTCAAGAAGCTCAGTCCTCATTTTTAGGACCTTTTCAAATTTTTCAATGAGTAGGTCCCATGGCCTAACGATTAGCTTTACCACCTTGTTTGTTATAGTTACATAATATCTTCCATGTTTCTCAACTTAAAAAGTATGTCCCTAACCCTAATCAAATCTTAAGTCACGAGTTTGTCCAATTGAAACCAAACCTCACGTACATTTTGGTGCCAATTCATATTGTTGGCAGAAGTGTAAAGACATTAAGGAACAAGACCATTTCCTTGGTAAAAGTTATTTAGGGAGGATCATCGTAGGAAGAGGCCACATGGGAGACTAAGTTCGACATGATGAATGACTACCCCTATTTTTTCAATAGGTAAGCTCTTAAATTTTCAAGACAAAATTTTTTTAAAGGTTGGAGGATGTAACAACCCCTCTCACAACCTTACAAATACATAATAGGTTAAGATAGTATTCAGACCACTAATTTTGTTGTTAAGTAATAACAATTAATTACTAGTAATGTTTAATTTATATTGTTTTCTAGAATTCGGGTAGAAGAGTGGTAGTGTTATCAAGGACTAGTATTAAATGATGTATGTATAATGGGGTTTTGAAATTAAGAATGAGGGAAATTATAAGGTTTTGCATGTAGGTATTGTTGGCACTTCCATTCAATTTTTCAAGAATTCATCCATTTTGTATGCATGTTATGTTAATTCTGGTTTGCTATTAAATTGAAAGATTGAATGTTGAATGTTTGTGGATTGTCTGGTTTTAACTGTTGTACTTGGTCTCTCAACATTCTAATTCGATTTTGCCTGAAATTTCCCTCTAATCAACATAGTTCGACTCTGTCAAGAACTTTCTCTGACAGAAAATTCCCTCTATCTGGAACTTCCTTTGACTGAAACTTCCCTATGTTTGGAACTTCCTCTAACTGAAACTTCCCTATGTCTAGAACTTCCTCTAACTTAAACCTTCCTCTGTTTGGAACTTCCTCTGATTGAGACTTCCCTTTATCTAGAACTTCCTATGACTGAAACTTCCCTCTGTCTCGAACTTCCTATAATTGAAACTTCCCTATGTCTAGAACTTCTTCTGACTGAGAATTCCCTATGTCTCGAACTTTCCTATGACTGGGAGTTTCCTCTAACGAGAACTTTCCTCTCATGGGGACTTTCCTCTTATCTAGAACTAACTTTTATGTATTGTTTTTAAAGTAATTATGTTAAAGCTAGTCAATTAAATTGAAATTAGATTGATAATGAGGAATGTTTGATAAACATAACGTCATGATATGCATTGTTTTGATTGAAAATATTATGGTGGGATACGAGGATGATTCAATAATGAAACATCAATAATGGAAGAACAACTGTGTCGCTGGTTGTGATCATGGCAAAGACCTACCTTATAGAGGAAAATGATCAAAATTATCTTAATGGCCCACATTGAGATAATTGGGATGAATTGTCCATAATTTATGGAAAATGATTCAATTTTAAGAATTTGATAAAATCTGTTATGTTAAAAATTTCATCTAAACAAATTATTTCAAAACGTCCTTCCTATTTTTATATAATTCACTGATATTATTATCTCACCCCTTATTTTTATGTATTACAGCAGATAAGAGGACTTGTGTAACAGCCCATTTTTTTAAAAAACAAAATCAAATCCATAAATAAAGAAATACTTTTGGATAAAATTTTAAGTCGTAACACAACGACAAAAGTCAACAATATATACAAACAGCGGAAATAGTTATTGGGATTAAGATCCAAAGTATTTAAACAAAAAAATACACCAGGGCTATGAGACCTATCAGACATAGCACATACCCCTGGGGTATTCTCGGCAGACACCTACATAAAAGCACTGCCGCAAGAATCTCTACTTCCCACACGTCACATCAAAAAGTGGACCATGGACCCACCAAAAGAAAAGTCATCAGACAGTTTAAGCATAGGTACAATCATCCAAAATGAAATAAATAGAACCACAAAAGAAAGACATCTAGCCCATATACAACCATCTAATATGATCATGCTACAAAAACTAAACAACCTAGGTGATCTCCACGTGCCCGCAAAATCCTTCTGATGCAACCACGGTCAGGTATGACTAACTGCATCCCCGTCTCCAGGGTACTAACCGGTAGGACGGTCCTGATCCTCATCTAAGGGCAAAGCCCAGATTTCCCCAATAATTGTAAAGGTCACCAACCGAAATTAACAAATATCACATAGCATTTAATTTTTAAATGCACAAAATAACCTTTCAACTTAGCATACACCTTGAAAGGGTTTTCATATGCCAAACATGCATAAATGAAGTTGAAAAATGAAGTTTTTAACAAAATTGCACTGTCGTATTCGAATACAGCATCCTTGTATTCGAATACAGTGTTAATTCATAAGTCAGTAGCGAAAACAGCACAACTGGATTCGACTACAACATCCTCGTAGCCGAATACAAGTGCGAAGTAAGTGAAAATCCTGCACATTTGTATTCGACTACCACATGACTTAGCCGAATACAAGTGCTAAGTCAGTGGCAAAAATCATCATGTCGTATCCGAATACAGTCCTGTCGTATTCGAATACAAGTGCGAAATCATAAGTCAGTAGAAAACTCTGTGCTGTCGTATTCAAATACAGTCCTATCGTATCCGAATACAACTGTGAAAAATGCAAATTTTCAATTTTGAAAACGTTTTGAAATCATTCAACACTTTCAACACCAAGTCAATAAATCACACTTATCAATTACGGCACAATCACAAACATCAATCAAGTATGTATATAAAACCATCACAGTATATCAAACATGACTCGCGTGCAAAGCACCCTAATGCAATGCGTATATGCCAATGCGCATGATTCTGAATTTCCAAACCTAAAACTCTCCTCGAGAGCCGTAAATCGTAATTGTACTGCCTATCACAGGCCTAGATCAAATTACCAAGGTGCCACCTATCACAGTCCCGCACAATTTACTAAAGTGTAGCCTATCACAGGCCTTACACAACAATTCCAAACAAAAACCCTCCGCGAGGGGAGTAAACCATAATTGCACTGCCTATCAGAGGCCTAGTACAAATTACCGAGGTGCCACCAATCATAGGCCCGCACAATTTACTCAAGTGTAGCTTATCACAGGCCTAACACAACATTTAAAACCGGCGTAAATCTTAATTGCACTACCTATCATAGGCCTAGTACAAATTACCGAGGTGCCACCTATCACACGCCCGCACGATATACTAAAGTGTAGCCTATCACAGGCCTTACACTTACAGTTAAATCCTCGTAAGGATAAGATGGACCAACTATCGCATGGAACCATCCCGTGGCCCATCACGGTCACCACTTAACTTCGTGGCCCATCACATTAATTCAATAACATCAAAACACACATAAATCATACCAAACTACACCTCAACCACATCACTTTCAAATTCCACTAACTCACTCATAATCGCATTAAATTCATTTTCAATAAATTCACACATCAATTTCATCCATTTCAAACTCCACAAATACACATACAAAATCTTATATGCAAGCTAAAAATTTGGAAGGAGCCCTTACCTCAACGGTAACTCTAACAACCGATTACGGCACCGCAATTAATTCTGGTAAAAACTTTGTTCGCGTCGTCACTTCCAAAGCTAGCTCACTAGCACCGTAGCGTGGAGAGGAGCAACTTTCCCTTCTGTCACTTCTCGAATGGCAACTTAGATCTAGCTTTGATCTATTGAGGAGCATCTTTCCCCAATAGTCTACAATATACAACTAGAAAAATACATCGGGGCTATGAGACCTATCAGGCATTGCTCATACCCCTGGGGTATTCTCGGCAGACACCTGCACAAATTACTGCTCCAAGAATGCTATTCCCCCATGGTCACGTCAAAAAAATTGGAACATGGACCAACCAAAACAAAAGTCAACTGACAATATCTGTTATAGATACAGTCATCCCAAAATAAAATAAGTACAACCACCAGAAGAAAGACACTAAGTCCCTATACAACAAAACTAATCTAATCATCCACTAGCAACTACAATAACATGGGTGACCTCCACACACTCCGCAAGTCCCTTCTAATGCAGTATCCATCTTCGAGGTAACCTCCTCCTCATCAACATCCATAGAAGGATCGGTCTCTTCAAAAGTTAGATCCACCCACGAGATAGGTGGCTTTGGCGACGCTAGAATCTCAAAATAGTCCACTACTTCAGTGATAGTCGGTAAGGGATCATTCACCGGAAATGGAAGCTCTGACTCGGCCCGCCTAAATGGTCCTACAATATCTCTTCCCTCCGGCATCGTCCCCTTATCTCTTCCGCTAGTCCCTGCCCAACCACTGTATTCCTAGCTCTTACGGTGGCCTCCACCTCAACTCCATCTGAGGAATCCTCTGCATCTTCCCATGCTTCGTTCATCTCGAGCACCAATTCTGACGGTACCAGATAGTCGATCCTATCGCGAGTGAGCTCCACGAGATATACTGCCCAAGTTTTCCTACTTGTCCTCACTACCATCCCCGTATAAGTAGCCCTACTTGAGATGGGGTCGTATACCCAAGCTGTCGGCGAGTCTCGGTCAGGGAAGTCTAACGACGTTTTCGTCGTCAAGGTAACAGTCGGTGGAATGAACTCGGGTATCATCTGAGGGCAAAGCCCAATTTCCACAATAATATAAAGGGTCACCAACCGAAATTAACAAATAACATTTAGCGAAAAACTTATGTTTTAAATGCTCATGAGAACCTTTTAACTTTGTATACTCATAAAAAGGATTTTCATATATCAAAAATGCATAAACATTGTTGGAAAATTAAGTTTTTGACAAAATGCATTGTCGTATTCGAATACAGCGTATCGTAGTCGAATATGACAGGACAAGTCAGTAGCTAAAACTGAACAACTGTATTCGAATAAGACAGAATGTAGTCGAATACGACAGGACAAGTCAATAGCAAAATTCACTCATTGGTATTCGAATATAAGGTTTCAAATTCGAATACGATGTTAAAATTTTAAATAAAAATTGAACATTACAGATGTGTATTCGACTACACACTAGATGTAGCCGAATACAACTATGAAATAATGCAGGTTTTCAGTTTTGAAAAGGTTCTGAATCATTTAACACTCACGATATAAAGTCAAGCAATAACACTTAGCAATTACGGCATAATATCAATTAACAACAGAGCATGTATATACAATCATCACATTGTAACAAACATGACTCGCGTGCCAAACACTCAAATGCAATGCGTATATGCCAATCCACATGATTCCGGAATTTCCAAAACAAAACCCTCCTCGAGGGGCGTAAATCATAATTGTACCGCCTATCATAGGCCAGTACTAATTACTAAGGTGCCACCCATCACATATCAGCACGATTTACTAGAGTGTAGTCTATCACAGACCTACACGACAGTTAAATCCTCGTAAGGATAAGATCGACCAATCAACTCATGGAACCATTATGTAAATGCAGCTATTAAAAGACTCCCCCTTTTAATACTCATTTAACACTAATAATTTTTCATACTCATCACAGAGCACACTCATGACAGATTTTACTCAATAAAATTCATAACATATAACAACACGTATTTTCACTCAAGCATATATATATATTCACGTCAAAATTAATTATCGCACATTCACACATCAATCACACATATAGGGTCCCTATATGCAAACTAAAAATTTGGAAGGAGGCCTTACCTTAGTTATAGCTTTTACATCCGTTTTCTCTACCGCGATCAAACACGGCGAAAACCTCGCTCATGCCGACACCTCAAATAAATTATCTCCCAAGCACCGTAGTGTAGAGAGGAGCAACTTTCCCTCGTGACACTTCTCGAATGGAAGCTTAGATCTAGAAGATAAATGAGGGTTTATGTTTGGTTGTTTTTGAAAACCACCAACACGGTTTTCTTTGAAACAGAAAAAGGAAGGAGAAGAAATCGCGAGGCGCTGGAGGAAATGTTTTTCAGCTTTCTGTTATTTTTTTCTTATGCTTTCTTTCCTATATATATATATATATGCAAACAAACAAATAAATATCTAAAACTCTTATACACATCACCTCACTCACATCTCAATCTATTCTGATAAAAATATCTACTCTCGTTGCAACTCAATTGACAAATAATTTTTTTTTTTTTTGCAATAAGTGACATTTTAAAAAAAAAACTGTCCGGTATTAAATTCTTCGCAACATAATTAAATTATCTTACGACAAATAATTTTAATCGGGTCTCAATATATATATATATATATATATATATATATATATGCATATATTAAACATATTACAAACTCTAACAAAATATGTTTTTGGTACTTGATTCACAAAATAAAATAAAATTGAGCTAAATGCCTCAGCAATTCAACACAAAACACACTAAAATTTCATAAATTAGAATTTAAAATTAAGCGTCTTAAATTACTACCCCCCTAAAAATAGTTTCGTCCTCGAAACTACGCGTCGATAAACAAATCAGGGTGTTGTTCACTCATCTTGCTCTCCAATTCCCAAGTCGCATCTCCAGTAGTTGGGTTCCAAATCACTTTGACCAATGAAACTTCCTTATTCCTTAATCGCTTAATCTTCCTGTCGTCATTTCTTACAGGTAGTACTTCGAATGACAAATTATCCCTTAGTTGAATTGTGTCTGGTTCGATCACATGCGACGGATCCGGAATGTATTTTCTTGATTGCGACATGTGAACTACGTCGTGAATATTGGAGAGTATCGGAGGCAATGCAATCCGATAAGCTACAGGTCCAATTCGTGTAGAAATTTGGCATGGTCTAATAAATTTTGGAGTTAATTTCCTTGATTATATGGCTCTGCCAACTCCAGTCGTAGGTGTGACTCTCAGAAACACATGGTCACCCTGCTCGAATTCTAAAGGTCTGCGACACTTGTCCGCATAACTCCTATGACGATCTAGTGAGACCTTCATTTTCTCTTTTATCTTCTTGATCTTATCTGTAGTCTGTTGCACCATCTCAGGTCCTACAATCATACTTTCACCGTCCTTATACCAGCACAAAGGCGTTTGACACTTGCGTCCATACACAGCCTCATAAGGGTTCATTCCAATACTTGCGTGGAAACTATTGTTGTAGGTAAACTCAACCAATGGTAGTACATCATCCCAGCTTCCTCTATCATCTAATACACATGATTTCAATAAATCTTCCAAGGACTAATTTGTTCTCTCAGTTTGTCTGTCTGTTTGCGGATGGTATGCTGAACTCAGTCTTAATTTCGTTCAAAACGTTTCATGCAACGCCCCCTAAAAGTGCGACATGAATTTCGGGTCACGGTCTGATATAATACTAGACGGTACTCCGTGTAATCTCACAATCTTAGCAATGTAGATCTCTGTTAGCTTATCTACCTTATAGATGGTCTTTACTGGTAAAAAGTGTGCAGATTTAGTTAATCGATCCACTATCACCCAAATAGAATCATTATTTCTCCTTGTTTTTGGCAATCCATTTATAAAGTCCATGGAAATGATGTCCCACTTCCACTCAGGTATATCTAATGGTTGTAACATTCCAGCAGGCCACTGATGTTCCACTTTCGATTTCTGACAAATTAAACAAGTTGATACATACTCCGCCACGTGCCTCTTCATTCCAGGCCACCAATAATTCTGCCTCAAGTCCTAATACATCTTTGTTGCTCCGGGATGGATACTCAATTTACTCTTATGAGCCTCTTCTAAGATTGTTTTCCTCAGATCTGCAATTGTGGGTACACAAATCCTACCATTACATCTCAAAATATTATCTGGTCCAATCTTAAACTTAGTTGTCTTCCCTTGCACTATTAGGTTCCTCTTCTCTTGGATTAATGCGTCATCTTGAAATTTTGCAATGTCTTCAACTAGGCCACTCGAAATCTTAATCATTCCGAATTTCAAAATCCCCGGTGCAAACTCAATGTCCAAGTGTATGTCTATAAATGCTTCCAACAACTCTTGTTGTCTAGCCATTACTGCTGAAGACACTGACACACTCCTTCTACTCAACGCATCAGCCACCACATTGGCCTTCCTAGGGTGGTACTGCAATGTCAAATCAAAATCCTTGAGAGTCTCCATCCATCTTCTCTGACGCATGTTCAATTCCTTCTTATCAAACAAATATTTCAAACTCTTATGGTCACTGAAAACTGTGAATGTGCATCCATATAAGTAGTGCCTCTAGATCCTTAATGTAGAAACTACATCAGCAAGCTCTAAATCATGAGTAGGATAGTTTCTTTCATGAGTCTTCAATTGTCTTGAGGTGTAGGCTACAACTTTCTTATGTTGCATCAGAACACATCCCAAACCTTGGTGAGATGCATCACAGTAAACTTCATATGGTTCTTCTGGTTGTGGTAAAACAATTACTGGTGAGGTTGTCAACTTTTTCTTTAGTAACTGGAAATTTTCCTCACACTTATCTGCTCATGCGAACGGTTGATCCTTTCTAGTGAGTTGTGTCAATGGAGCTATAATATTAGCAAAACCTTCAATAAACCTCCTGTAGTATCTTGTCAGTCCGACGAAACTTCGTATGTCAGTGACAGTCTGAGGCTGTTTCCAAGCGAGGATTGTCTCAATCTTTCTCGGATCCACAGCGATTCCTTCCTTGGTTATCACATGTCATAAGAAGTTCACTTCTTCTAACCAAAACTTGCACTTGGACATATTGGGATACAATTGTTTCTCGCGTAAAACTTCAAGAACTTGACGCAAATGCTCTCCATGTTCTTCCTCAGTCCTTGAATAAATTAGTATATCATCGATAAACACCACAACAAACTTATCTAGAAATGGGCTGAACATTCTATTCATGTAACCTGGAATTTCTGTTGGAAATTGTTGACACCTAATTTTGTCCGCTTTTTATTTATTTATCTATTTATTTATTTTTTACTTTTTATTAAAAAAAAGGGAAATAATAATAATAAATGTATAGAAATATAAAAATAAAAATAAATAATTAGGGCATTAAACTTTAAACAATCACATATGTTCCCAGTTTTTGTTTGCCTCTAATTCCTGTTTAGACTCTTTTCTAAAAAAAAATTAGAAAATTATATAAAAATATATAAAAAATAATAACAAATAAATAAAGGCACATAATTGAATGAAAGAAACTGAAAAGAAATGGATTGATGGTCATAAAAATCGGTATAAGGAGGATCAATTGAATGGATTGATGGTCATAAAAATCGGTATAATGATCATCAATTGAAAGAAAAGAAACAAAAAAGAAAGAGATTAATAGTAATAAAATGGTGATCAATTGGCAATTATTCCCTTGTCTTTTGTAACCTACACCTGAAAGGCCTATAAATAATCGATAGTAAGAATAGAAGAGGGAGGACATTTTGAGAGCACAAAAAAAAAAAGAGAAGAGAGAATAGCAGGCGAAAGAGGAGCAGAGAAGGCGAAAGAGGAGCAGAGAATCTGGTCTTGGGGAAAATCAGTCCAGCAAGAAACCACGTAGTAAGGTACCACTTCTCTAATTTCTTCTTATTAGTCTTTGTATTGCATCCCTTTAAAAAATGTTCTTTTTTTTCTTTCTCTTTTTCTATTTATATAAAAATAAACTCATGTGTTAAGCTTTCATTTTTCTAAGGTTGTCTATTCTTAAAATTGTTTTCTTTGCAACACAAACTGCTAGAAAAATACAACTAATTGATGTTTATAAACCAATCACCAAGAAACAAATTTCACCATATCGTAATATTGAATTTATACCTCATATCACGTCTTTATCAAAATAACAAAAAAAATCATAACAACAAATGAATAGTTTTTCCTTAGGATTAGAATTAATGGTCGCTGCCGCCGGATGAAATTCATCCTCGCTCGCCGCGCCACATCTCACCTATTTTTTCATTATTATTATATTTTCGTTACGTTGCTTTTTTTTAACAAAAATTAATTTTTCTTTAAAACAAAAATAAAAAGATACAATCCGTGAACAAACATCTCACCTCTTTTTTCGTTATTATTATTATTATTATTATTATTATTATTATTATTATTATTATTATTATTATTATTATTATCACTATTATCATTATTACTATTATTATTATTATCACTATTATGTTGTTAATTTATTTTGATATGTATATATATAAAGTAAAATTAATAATAAAATCAGTCAACACATAAATATTTTCTACCCAAGAACTACGTCACCTGGGGATACGTAGGAGCACGGTTTTTTCCTTGTCAAACCAAATTAATAAAAAAAATATTTTTCCTTCTTTTAGTATTCTTTTTGGGGTAAAAAATAAATGAATAAATAAATAGGGTGGTAATACTTTCCCTACTCGTAATCGACTCCCGAACCCGAATTTTTGGTTCAAAAATCATTATTTTAGGTTTTATCCAATTTTTCCTTTGAATAAAATAAAATTGGTGGCGACTCATTTTTCGCGGACAAACCGGACGCGACAAAAATATGTTTGGGTACTCCTTGACAAGCACCACGTCTTCTATGCTCACATTTCTCTTTCCCTCCACGTTAGCTAATGAAATAAACTCTTGAGTTCCTTCTCTCAATGACACTCCGAGTTTGTTAGCAGTTAGATACTTAACGACTCCTAGCTCGGGGAAAAGAACCAATTTGCGAGCACAGTCCAAATTTACATAATGATACGACATCCAATCCATACCGAGAATGACCTCGAGTGATTGTAGGGGTAAACAAATCAAATTAATCAAGAAATCCCTATTTAGGATAGTTACTTGACAATGTAAACATGCAGTATTTACGGTCAAAGTCTTAGCAGGTGTGGAAACAACCAAATCAAAAGGCAGAGAAGACACAGATAACTTCAAACGATTTACCCAGTCCATAGCAATGAAGGAATGGGTTGCCCCCGAATCAAAAAGTGCAGTTAGAGTGTTACCTGCAATCTCGCAGTCTCGTTGGATCAAATTGTTAGATTGATTTCCAGTTTCAGCACCCATGCAATAAACGCGTCCTTTAGCAGTAGAACGAGTAGCCCTTGTTGCATTCATTGTTGGTTCCACCTTCGGAGCCTTGCAATCCCTTGCAAAGTTCCCTGGCTTCTGGCAATTGTAGTAAGTAAGACTCTTAGATGTATAAGCATTAGCATAAAGCCCCTCTTCCCCACATCGGAAACATCGAATCACTTGTCCCAATTGTCTTCCAAAGTTCTGGTTCCCCGGGTGATTCTGACCCCTGTTGTTGTTCTATGGTCGGTTATAGGGCTTAACAACTTCTTTTCCTTTGTTGTTCTGATGATTCACCCGACTAGGCCCCCCGTAACTAAAGTTCCCTCCTCGATTGGACCTCTTGTTCTTCATGTCCTCTCTTTCTCTACATTTATCCACTAAAAGATGGAAATGCTGAATTCCCAATGGCAGGACGGAGTCTTGAATCTCATACTTCAGTCCATTTTGGAAACGGTGACACATAAATTTTTCATCAACCTCTTCTCGGAACAATCTAAAATGTCTTGACAATGACTCAAACTTAGCAGCATATTCACCCACTGTCATATTTCCCTGATAGAGTTTAAGAAAATCATCGCCCAGCTTAGTCCTAGTACTCATCGGAAAGTATTTGTCTAACAACTTCCTTTTGAACGACTCCCAGTTCACTTCCTCATGAGTTGATCCCATCAAAATCTTTGTACTTTTCCACCAATATTCAGCATCCCCTCGTAGCAGATACGTAGCATAGTTGACTTTCACCTCTACCTGACAATTAATCATTTCGAAGATCTTTTCCACTTCTTGAATCCACTTATCAGCTTTTTCTAGACCCTCATCACCCTTGAACATTGGAGGATTGTAACGACGAAAATCTTCCAATCCCCTTGACTCAGCAGCACGGATCTCTCTTTCCCTCTTCTCCAGATCCCGCGGAGTCGTTGCAGCTGTCTGTGCAGCAACAGAAGCAGCCATGTTATCCATTGCTTCAGCCATTTGATCGTCCCGGTTGACGTTGACTCTTGCAGCGTCATTCCTTCTTGGAGGCATTGTTTCCTACAAAAATAACTTTCGACTTCATCAACACATAACAAGTACACCAAACCTGACAACTCAAACAATTTACTCATATATATATAGATACCACAATGTAACACACCGACGCATGATCAGATAACGACTCTCAACTTACAGGTCGACCTACAATCTAACCAAAACTCTGATACCACAATGTAACACCCCAATTTTTAACAGCGCGAGTGCATTTTTTTTTAAACAAATTAATAAAATACCAAGTCGTAACACAAACGATAAAAGTCATAAATAATTACGTCATAAATATACAACCGGCTAAAATAGTATTTGGCCAATAATCTATAGTATACAACTAGAAAAATACATCGGGGATATGAGACCTATCAGGCATCACTCATACCCTTGGGGTATTCTCGGCAGACACCTGCACAAAGTACTGCCCCAAGAATGCTATTCCCCTCATGGTCACGTCAAAAAAATTGGAACATGAACCCACCAAAACAAAAGTCAACTGACAATATATGTTATAGATACAGTCATCCCAAAATAAAATAAGTACAACCACTAGAAGAAAGACACTAAGTCCCTATACAACAAAACTAATTTGATCATCCATTAGCAACTACAATACCATGGGTGACCTCCACACACTCCGCAAGTCCCTTACGACGCAATATCCACTTTGAGGTAACCTCCTCCTCATCAACATCCATAGAAGGATCGGTCTCCTCAGAAGTCAGATCCACCCACGAGATAGGTGGCTTCGGCAGCGCTGGAATCTCAAAACAGTCCACTACTTCAGTGACAGTCGGTAAGGGATCATTCACCAGAAATGGAAGCTCTGACTCGGCCCGCTTAGATGGTCCTCCAATATCTCTTCCCTCCGGCATCGGCCCCTTATCTCTTTCGCTAGTCCCCGACCCAACCACTGTATTCCTAGCTCTTATGGTGGCCTCCACCTCAACTCTAACTGAGGAATCCTCCGCATCTTCCCATGCTCCATTCATCCCAAGCACCAATCGTGATGGTACCGGATAGTCGATCCTCTCGCGAGTGAGCTCCACGAGATATACTGCCCCAGCTTTCCTACTTGTCCTCACTACCCTCCCCGTATAAGTAGCCCTGCTTGAGATGGGGTCGTATACCCAAGCAGTCGGTGACTCTCGGTCAAGGACGTCTAACGACGTTTCCGTCGTCAAGGTAACAGTCGGTGGAACGAACTCGGGTATCATCTGAGGGCAAAACCCAATTTCCATAATAATGTAAAGGGTCACCAACCGAAATTAACAAATCACATCTAGCAATAAACTTATGTTTTAAATGCTCAGGAGAACCTTTTAACTTAGTATACTCATAAAAAGGATTTTCATATATCAAAAATGCATAAAAAATGTTGCAAAATAAATTTTTGACAAAATGCACTGTCGTATTCGAATACAGCTTATCGTAGTCGAATACAGGTGATAAGTCAATAGCTAAAACTGAACATATGTATTCGAATACGACAGGATTAGCCGAATACGACAGGACAAGTCAGTAGCTAAAATTGAACATCTGTATACGAATACGACAGAATGTAGCCGAATACGATAGGACAAGTCAGCAGCAAAATTCACTCATCACAGATCAGCACGATTTACTCGTGGGGCGTAAATCATAATTGTACCGCCTATCACAGGCCAGTACTAATTACTGAGGTGCCACCCATCACAGATCATCACGATTTACTAGAGTGTAGTCTATCACATACCTACACGACAGTTAAATCCTCGTAAGGATAAGATTGACCAATCAACTCATTGAACCATCCCATGGCCCATCACGGTCACCACTTAACATCGTGGCCCATCACTATCACCACTAACATTGTGGCCCATCACGGTCACCACTAACACTGTTGCCCATCACGGTCACCACTAGCTATGAAATGCATGATTTAACACTAATAAAAGACTCCCTTTTTCACAAAAATGGCTCTGACTCTTTTCACAAAAATCATTATGTAAATGTAGCTATTAAAAGACTCCCCTTTTAATACTCATTTAACACTAATAATTTTTCATACGTATCACAGAGCACACTCATGACAGATTTTCCTCAATAAAATTCATAACATATAACAACACGTATTTTCACTCAAGCATATATAATCATGTCAATATTTAATCATCAATTCATAACATGTACCCATACGTATTTTCACTCAAAAATATATATATTCACGTCAAAATTAATTATCACACATTCACACATATAGGGTCCCTACATGCAAACTAAAAATTTGGAAGGAGGCCTTACCTTAGTTATTGGTTTTACAACCGTTTTCTCTATTGCGATCAAACACGGCAAAAATCTCGCTTGTGTCGACACCTCAAATAAATTATCTCCCAAGCACCGTAGTGTAGAGAGGAGCAACTTTCCCTCGTGACACTTCTCGAATGGAAGCTTAGATCTAGAAGATAAATGTGGGTTTGTGTTTGGTTGTTTTTGAAAACCACCAACACGGTTTTCTTTGAAACAGAAAAAGGAAGGAGAAGAAATCGCGAGGCGCAGGAGGAAAAGTTTTTCAGCTTTCTATTTTTTTTCTTACGATTTCTTTCCTTTATATATATATATATATATATATATATACAAACAAACAAACAAATAAATAAATATCTAAAACTCTTACACACATCACCTCACTCACATCTCAATCTATTTTGATAAAAATATCTACTCTCGTCGCAACTCAATTGACAGATAAATTATTTTTTTTTGCAATAAGTGACATTTTAAAAAAAAAAACTGTCCGGTATTAAATTCTTCACAACATAATTAAATTATCCTCTGATAAATAATTTTAATTTGGTCTCAAAATATATATATATATATATATATATAGATATATATGCATATATTAAACATATTACAAACTCTAACAAAATATGTTTTTGGTACTTGATTCACAAAATAAAATAAAATTGAGCTAAATGCCTCAGCAATTCAACACAAAACACACTAAAATTGCACTAATTAGAATTTAAAATTAAGGGTCTTACACAACCCACATTCTAAGGAAGAAACATAAGGTAACATCCAATTCTAACCAAACTACTCCTATTATTTTTGGTGATACGAGTAGTAATGAACAACATGAACCAGAACCTCTTACTCCATTTACCCAAAATACACACTTAGTTGTCCATCCCTCTAATCCTACACCTACTACCTCAATTGACTCTGACTCTGACACCTCTCATAAGATGTTTGAGGCAACCTTAGTCGAACATTTTCCTACCCTCCGACATACAACCCATCCCCTCCCTCTCAAGACCAATACTCCACACCCAACACCACCAGTCACTAAAACTAACGCTCCAACACACCTCCCAAGTCTAACATTCCTCAAACACCTACCCTCTCCACCCCTACATATAACCCTACCACCCCAAGACCTGTAAATCCCCCCCGCCAAGAAGCTTAGACAACAGCTCAAGTCCTTAGTGACTTAGTCTTTGATACATCATCAAAAGACTTATTTGCTCCTCTCTCACCCCTTTTTCACTTTGAACCTGCCACCTCCACCATCCTGCTAGACCTCATTCCCCTCACCTACTTCATTCCCTCTATGCAGACTCCATTGGCAAAAGGGTCAACCTTTAGCCATGGTTACAGCACTAGACCTAGGAATTGAGAATAGACCAAACGTCATTTCTCAATCTAAATTCAATGCCAGTACTGTCTATGAATGGAACATAGATGGTATGTCTGAATACAATATCCTAAGTCTTCTCCAACAAATGACTATGGCATCTAATGCCTACAGAACCCAAGGAAATACACCTGACAAAGCCATAGTTGAACTCATAATAGCAGGATTCTCTGGTCAGCTTAAAGGTTGGTGGGATTACCATCTCACACCTTCTCAACACTTAGAAATTTTAAGTGTTATCCAAACCACAGAGGAAGGTATTCCCATCCTCGACGAAATAGGAAACCCTATACTGGATGCAGTTGCAACGCTAATTCACATAATTAGCTTGCACTTCATAGGTGATCCTTCTCACTTAAAAGACAAAAATGCTGAACTTCTTTCAAACCTTAGATGCAAAAAATTATCTGATTTCCAGTATTACAAAAACATTTTCCTAACCAGAGTCATGCTTAGGGAAGACTCTAACCAACCTTTCTGGAAGGAAAAATTCCTTACAAGACTCCCAGCCCTCCTAGGAGAAAAGATTAGAAACAAAATTAAGGAAATCTTTGGAGTAAACCAAATTCCATACAACCATTTAACCTATGGGGAATTAGTTAGCTTTACCCAAAAGGAAGGATTGAAAATCTGTCAAGATTTGAAACTTCAAAAACATCTGAAATGGGAAATGAAAAGAACTAGGCAAGAACTAGGATCTTTCTGCAAATAATTTGAAATACCAACAACCAATACTCCTAAAGACTGTGGAGGTTCTTGTTCCAAAACCTTTAGAAAACCTCACCGAAAACCTTTCTCCAAACCAAGAAAACAAGATTTCTATAAATCTTCCAAACCTCAAAATGCCTACAATCAAAGGAACCCAAATTTTCACAAGAAAAAACCCTTTCATAGGAAATTCAAACCCCAAACTTCAAAGCAAATAACTTGTTATAAGTGTGGTCAAACAGGACACATTTCAAGTTATTGCAACAGAACCAAAAGGCTTCATGAATTGCAAATTGATGAGCAATTATTGCAAAAGATTGAAGAAATTCTTTTAGAAACTTCAGAAGAAGAAAGATTCTCAGAATCTGAATTAGGATCTTCTGAAGATGAAAAACCTTTACAGTTTGATGATTTAGGAACTTCTGAGTCTCCTAGTGAAATAGAGCATAGTTCTAAGTCGATCAATTTCCTAACAAAAGATCAGGAATTAATTCTTGAAATTATAAAGCAAGTTGAGGACACAAACTTACAAAAGGATATAATAGGAAAACTTCTAAATACTTTTGAGTCAAAGCAAAATCGACCTTCCACCTCTTCTTCGAAGCTACTTCCTACTTCCTAAGACCACCTATGATCTGACCAATATCTTAGGTGCAAAAAGAAAATTTTAAAACCCGGTTACCATCCAATCTCTTTAAGAAGAGATAAAACTTGTTAAACAAGAGTTAAAAACTCTTAAGCAAAAACAAGACTTGGATTCAAATATTCTCCAGACCCTTCTTTCCCAAATTCAAAATCAAACTGCTTCTGACCCAGAACGAGATGAAGAGGCAGAAGACAATGAAGACTACTCTCTACCCTTACCCTTAGAAAACAAAATCGATAGCTTAAAAGAAATCCCAGAAGATTTCTTATGTATTTTGAGATCGATAACCACGAGAAAATATTTAATCAAAATCAATTTGGTCTTTTATGAAGATTTTAAATTTGAAACAATTGCACTTTTTGATACAGGAGCAGATCTAAACTGCTTAAAAAATAGTATTGTTCCAGTTAGATTTCTCCAGAAAACTAATGAAAAACTTGTTCCCGCAAACAACTCCAAAATGACTATAACAAATAAAACTGAAGCCTCTATTTAAAATGGTAACGTTTCTATCAAAACTCCCTTTGTTTTACTAGAAAATATATCTTATTCTGTCATTTTAGGGACTCCTTTCATTAACATGATAACTCCCTATTATGTCAATTATGATAGTATTTCTTGCAAAACAAAAGATGCCAAAATCGTTTTCCCTTTTATTGAGAAACCCAGAACAAAGAACTTAAATCTTTTAAAAGCTTGTTCTGTTTATAAAAATAAATTGAATTGTTTAATTCAAGGAAAAGAAAAACATTTATGTTTTCTAAAACAAGATGTTTCCTTCCTCAGAATTGAACAACAATTACGAAAGGATTTTATAAAACAAAAAATTTCTGAATTACAAAAGAGAATTGAAACTGAAATTTGTTCAGATATGTCAAATGCTTTTTGGGATAGAAAACAACACATGAAAAAGATTTTTTAAACAAGCAAATCCCAACTAAAGCCAGACCTATCCAAATGAATTATGAGCTAGAAGAACATTGCAAAAAAGAGATCCAAGATTTAGAACAAAAACGTCTAATTACTAAATCTAGATCTCCCTGGAGTTGTGCAGCTTTCTATGTTAACAAAAATTCAGAAAT
Source organism: Cicer yamashitae (assembly GCA_037974755.1). NCBI lineage: Eukaryota > Viridiplantae > Streptophyta > Magnoliopsida > Fabales > Fabaceae > Cicer > Cicer yamashitae. Next base: position 14,519,494 of record JBBPBQ010000003.1, read on the forward strand.
AGAAAGAGGAACACCTAGGCTAGTAATAAATTACAAACCTTTGAACACAGCCCTAAATGGATTTGTTATCCTATCCCAAACAAAAAAGATCTTTTGCAAAAATTACATTCTTCATTTGTATTTTAAAAAGGAAATTCTTTCAATTGTCATGTGCATCACAAAATTCCAAAGTGATTTACTCAATCAAAAATTTTTACTTCGTATTGACTGCAAATCAGCAAAAGAAGTTTTACAAAAAGATGTTCAAAACATTGCATCAAAACAAATTTTTGTCAGATGGCAAGCTATCCTTAGTATTTTTGATATTGAATATATAAGAGGAGACAAAAACTCAGTTCCAGATTTTCTAACCAGATAATTTATCCAAAACAGGACTTGAGAGATGCCTAGAAAAACCAAAAGAATTGAGGTCCAGAAGGACCAACCACAAGAAAACCCAAAACCCATTTCTTCTGCAAAACCCATGAAGAAGAAGAAGAAGAAGAAGAAGAAGAAGAAGAAGAAGAAGAAGAAGAAGAAGAAGAAGAAGAAGAAGAAGAAGAAGAGAGGACTAATGTTAGATGACATTAACTTTCAAAAGGCTGCAAGGCTCCAGGAACTCCAAATAGAGATTAAAAGTCTCTCAATGGAACTTCCATTTTCACAAAAAACTGAAAGGGGAGAATCTTCAAAAATCCCTACACAAAAAATTATTTCAAAACCTTCACAGGAGGGATCATCCTGTAAAATCATTTCAAAATATCTGGACAATGGAGAATCACTATTACAATAAAAATCCTCAATTGATCATTTCAAAAAATTTCTCAGATGGTTAGTTTTTTTAAACCTTGGGATTTTTCAAAACCACAACCTTATTATAAAGCTATTCTTGAATTGACGGGTTCAATAACAATTCAAGACAACCCAAAAGAAGGCCCAGTGGATTACTCCACTGCGAAAATTCATAAAATTATCCCACCATGAGAATGGGGACCAAACCTATATACTGCAAAACAATTCCCAATTGACTTCAAAACAACATTCAACCATTGTAGAACTTTCCACTACTGGGAATACCAACAGGTCTTGTATAATGCTTTCCTCATCCAAAATAAAAAATTCAGTTATACTTGGCTCTTTTTCTTGAACCTCACCATGGATGCATCAAAGATCCCTGAATGGTTTGCCCATTGGTGGAAATTTTACGGATCCATCCCTAAAATACTAAACCGGAAGTCCAAAATAGCTTCCAACTTTTCAAAACACAATATAAACCATCAGACAGAGAATGCATTTTTCACCCTCTAATGTTATTCTCTACAAAATTCTTTTTACCATGGGTAATCTTGAATACATAGATCTTCGTAATCAAAAACTTTATTCTTTATATATATATATATTGTATAAGTTGTAAAAATATGTTGATAAATAAGAGTATTGAGATGAATCGTATGTACTTTGACGGATTTCTTTAGTATAGGAGAAATAAAATTTTACGGTGAGTTGACTGAATTCGTTCAGTAAAGGGGAATTAGTAAGGGAAGAGCAAGTATGACGCTTCTTGCAGTCATGACGTCTATCCTACCTTACTATGGACTAGTATCTCTCAGGTGACTCACGCTTGAGGGATCTAGTATACGAGTTTTGTAAAATATTCTTGATTGTTATCAGATAAATTTTTCAATTTATATGGTAAGTATATGATTCATATTAATACCTGAAATAGGAGTTTAGTTGTATTATCTTACAGACAAGTTTAAGAATTATTAATGAGATGATTTTTCTATGTTTAACACACTAGCATGACTGAAAACATCTTTAAGTTTTTTATAATTTCTATATTGCTGAATTTTTATAACTCACAAATTGTTGGAGTGGTGTTTTTTAGGTATTAGGATTGAAGAATTGAATAGTATATCCGGATTACTCCTCAGCTATTTAATTTAGAGTGAAGTTGCGATATCGGATCACATTTAGAGTCTTAAATTATGACCTCTTTTGTTTAATTTTATTATTTTTACTCCTCTATCCATCTTTAGATCTTTGTGTTAATTACTTACTTTTCTATTCCAATTAAATTATAAATTTTTTATTTTCTAATTCCACAACTTATTTTATTTTACTTTAAAATTATTTTAATTTTAAAAATAATTATATTTTATTAAAAACCTTATCGAAAGAATATGGAGTTACAATTTTCTCTTCAAATGGAAAAGATTTGGGCTAAAAAAGGGAAGAGCATTTCTAAACTACAAAATATTAACGTAAAACTGAATGGTTTCAATTTAAAACTTTGCCGAGAAGATTTGACTTTCTTCATAAATCTTCCAAGATTTAGTTTTCCCCTTACTTTTTTTTATTAAAGAACGAAAGAATAAATTCTCAGGAGAAAAAATGTGAGACTCAATTTAGTAAAAATAAATATATTGTTTAGTTTTTAAGAAAATTTAACTAGAACAATTTAATCTCTATCTTTTACACAGTTGATAAAGTAAAGAAAATAAAATGAAAAGAAGAGAAAATAACCTTAAAGTAATTTGATATTCAATAGTTTGGTATAAAAAAAAAATATATATGTGTATAAAATATACATATGATTTTTCCTTTTGAGAGTCTTAAAAATAACCTTATTTTTCTTTTTATACTTTATGATTTTTTTATTGACTGTAATAAAATACTTATTTTAATTTATTTTTATTCTTTTTATCATATTTAACTTTTGTTTAAGGACATTTATATAATTTTATAAATACACTTTTTTTTTTCTATCAGCATTTCTTTGCATTTTCTCTTGTATAAAACTACTAAATAATCAAATTACTTTCTATTTATGTTTTTATCTTTTCACTTTTTTTTTATTTCATTCGTTAACCAAACAAAATATAAAAAGATAGAAACTTAGTTGTCCCAATTTAATTTTTTTAATGATTAAAAGTTAAATTTATTTTTTTTATGAACTAAAATAAATAACCACTCAAAAAAAAATTAAAAATTATTTTATCGTATGAGATTCTAAATATATTTTAAAAAACTTAATTTAAATTTTTTAGAATTAAATTAAGTGGGCCGGTGTAGTAATTTAGATGAAATTCAATTTATGTTCCAAGAATCTTATTGAATGAGTGTTTTGAGTAGGATTCGGTTTATTTTTTAAAAAATAAAATAAAACGAGTGTTTTGAGTAGGAATTTCAATTTTTCATTACCAACCGATACTAGCTCTTAGAGATCTACTTGAGTAGGGTTGAGCGGATTTTAATGAAATTTGTTACTTGAATTAATCAATTATTTTTGAGTTGAAATGAGTTTTAAATTCGTATTTTTCTCATTTAACTGGAACCGAACTAACCTGATCATAAACAAGTTAGATTGAGTTGAGTTCACAGATTATAAAGAACAAATGTATTTTTTATTTTTAGAAAAATATAATTAAATTTAAATACTTGAAGATCTCAAAATAATAAAACTATATCACAACATATCATTCGATACTTAAAATACATTCACAAAAACAATAAAATACTTAAATCAGTTAAATTAGCAACAAATTCTCAAATATAATCCAACAACTAAATTTTAACTATACATCAATAGTAAAAAAAATATATGTCACGTTAATATGTTGGGTTCGTGGGTACGCTAATTTAAAATGTTAAATCCGCTACCCAAACTGAACATCATTAAGTTTAAATTTGTTGGTTCGGGTTAGACCCAAACTTAAATAGGTTGGATCAAAGTGCGGATTAAATTAGTTTGGATAATTTAATTCGCGGGTTTATCCGTACCTACGAATATCCTTGACTGTAATTTTAATTTTGTTATTTTTTAATTTATTTTTCTTTATATAAATAAAATAACAAATAAATTCGTATACAACTTATATAAGAGATATTTTTTGGTTTATTTTAATGCCTATATATATTTTTTTTCTTTTGACAGAAACATAACCAAATCTTTATAAACATAAGGAGAAGGAGGGATTATTTCTTCTTCTTGATATAAATCTTAAATTTCATTGATTTCATGAAACCCAAAAGCCCCATATTTAACCACCCAACACTCCTAAAGTTGCAAAAATGCAACAACCTCAATACCCTTAAACAAATCCATGCCCAAATCATAACAACTGGTCTTTCATTTCAAACATATTGTCTTAGTCACCTCATTAACGTATCCTCCAAATTTAACTTACCCTATGCTTTCACAATCTTTAATTATATCCCAAACCCAACAATTTTCCTCTACAACACACTCATTTCGTCATTGATTAATCAACATAGTGAAATCCATCTAGCATTCAAACTTTATAACAAAATTATCATACACAAAAGTCTCCAACCTAATAGTTTCACTTTTCCCTCTCTTTTCAAGGCTTGTTGTTCTAACCCAACATGGTTTCAATTTGGCCCAAAACTTCATACCCATGTTTTGAAATTGCTTCAACCACCCTTTGATCATTTTGTTCAAGCTTCATTGCTTAATTTTTATGCTAAATATGGGAAAATGTGTGTGTCCAGATATCTTTTTGATCAAATTAATGGACCTGATTTGGCCACATGGAATATTATTTTGGGTTCTTATGCAAATAGTGTGAGTCATCATGGGTACTCAACTAGATTTGATGATTCTAATTTGTCTTTAGAGGCATTGTATTTGTTTCATGAAATGCAAGTTGCTCAAATTAAACCTAATGAAGTTACAATTGTTGCATTAATTAGTGCATGTTCTAATTTAGGTGCTCTTAGTCAAGGTTTTTGGTTTCATTGTTTTGTTTTAAGGAACAAGCTTAAGATGAATAGGTTTCTGGGAACTGCATTGGTTGATATGTATTCAAAATGTGGATGTTTGAATCTTGCTTGTCAACTGTTTGATGAAATGCCTGAAAGTGATAAAGACACATTTTGCTATAATGCTATGATTGGTGGTTTTGCTCTTCATGGTTATGGAAATCAAGCACTTGAACTTTATAGAAAGATGAAGTTTAAGGGTATTGTTCCTGATGGTGCAACTTTTGTGGTTACTATGTTTGCTTGTTCTCATGTTGGACTAGTCGAAAAAGGGTTGGAGATTTTCAAGTCGATGAAGGAGGTTTGCGGGGTGGAACCGAAACTCGAGCATTACGGATGCCTGATCGATCTTCTGGGTCGAGCCGGGCGATTAAAGGAGGCAGAGGAGTGGTTACAAGATATGCCGATGAAACCAAATGCGGTTTTGTGGAGGTCTTTACTTGGTGCGGCAAGACTTCATGGGAATTTTGATGTTGGAGAAGTTGCTCTCAGAAAGTTAATAGAGTTAGAACCAGAAACTAGTGGGAACTATGTGCTTTTGTCTAATATGTATGCTAGTGTTGCTAGATGGGATGATGTTAATAGAGTGCGCATGGTGATGAAACATAATGGAGTTAACAAGTTACCGGGTTTTAGCCTAGTCGAAATAAATGGTTCCATGCATGAGTTTCTTACAGGTGACAAAACTCATCCATTTTCAAAGGAAATATATTTGAAAATTGAAGAGATTAATAGAAGAGTTCAAGAATATGGTCACAAAGCAAGAACATCAGAGGTTTTGTTTGATGTAGAAGAAGAAGATAAGGAAGGTGTTCTTTCTTACCATAGTGAAAGACTAGCCATAGCATTTGCTCTTATAGCATATCCTTCAAGTTTAGTCATAAGAATTATTAAAAACCTTAGAGTTTGTTGGGATTGCCATGTGATTACTAAGTTAATATCGGCTGCTTATCGAAGAGATATTATCGTTAGAGATCGAAATAGGTTTCATCATTTTAAAGATGGGAGTTGCTCTTGTCTTGATTACTGGTGATAATAATACCATGTTTCACCTCACAGCAAAATCAATACTTGATTGAAAACACATAGTTTGCTACACTCATGTGAAATTCATTTTATTTAAAAAGATCATATAGTTGCATGAGAAGCTTCCATAAGCGTATAATATTAATTTCAGTTTTTTCTTATGTACTATATATGTACTTAATTTCTCAGTAACTGAATCATGATTGAGATGGTGTTGACTGTATGAACCCAAATTAATATTCCAACTTGAAATACATTTTTAGTTTACTCCTTAATAGCAGTTGGGTCTCTCAACTTTGAGATTGAGCTGGTTCGAATTCAAAGATGGTGTCCGATAGAACTCAGAATTTTAATGGAAGAAAAAGGTAAATTATTTCTTAGAATATTTTTTGAATACCTTCCCCTCTTCCTATTCCCTCATTCTTATAACATAAAATAAATGATAAAATAAATGACGTTATTAACTAGTTTTTATTCCTTCCATTCATTCTTTTTGAAACTGAATGCCTTTCTCACTTCCCCTTCCGTCATTCCTTTAATAGAATATCAATATAATAAGAGACATTATTAACTAGCTTTTATTCCCTCCATCCATCATTCTAGAACTAAATGTGTGTGAGGTGTGTGAGGTGTGTGACTTGGGTGAGTGGGGCTCACTCTTTGAGCCCTCATTCCTCTTAATTTGCAATGTTCTGTCATTGCCACCCGCTTCAAAATGAGCCTTGTCCTCAAGGCTAACATTAAGACATCGATTATGTAGTAGACTTCTAGGTTCTCAGCTGATGGTTTCGTTATTCCCCTTCCATGTTATGATTTTTCTTGGCCTTAGTATATTTGTGGTAACAACATTAAGTTCTTTTTCGTGATTGATTCTCCAATTCTCTGGATTTTGACACTGCAGCTTCACAGCTTTACCTTTCCAGTCCAAGCAAATTGCCATTTCTTCCCAATTAAATAACACCATGCCTAACTTATGCAGCCAAGCCACTCCCAAATGTCATCACCTTGAAATTCCACTATGTAAGCTTCAGCAATGGTCTGGAACCTTCCAATTTGAATGTCAAACTTCCCACACTTCTCTGTTATGGCCACACGGAACCGTTTCCAAATTTCGTGTTCGTAACCGAGATCTATTCTACTGGAAACTCGCGTTCGTAACCGAGATCTATTCTACTGGAAGCTGCAGAATTGCATCCTTTGAGGAGAGTCATAAAATTGTAAGTAGCACCAGTGTCCATGATCATCGTGACCGATATACCCTTCACGGTACCTTCCAAACATAGGGGAAAAGGGAACGAATTTCAAGCTCTACCTTCCTCTTCTATTCCGAAGAGCATCGTGGAGTTGCATCCCCTTTCCTTCAGTTCGATAGCTAGGACTTCACCGACGTCGTCTGTCACTTCATCATCTCTCATAATTACCAAACGCAACTGTTTTTTGGCATTATGAAGAGGATGGAACCTTTCCCCACATCGAAAAACAGAGGCATCGCGCCTTACGATCCATTAATTCAGAATAGGGAAGATGCTTGGTTCCCCGATTGCGATTTTCATGGTTCCCCCGTCGCTCCTCATCACCATTTGTTCATGTTTGGTTTTGATTAAGGTTGGCTCTTAGAGTATTTATGGATTGGGTTCCCCCACTTGGCCCAGAACTCGCATTTCCCTTGTTTGGGCCTGGAAAAAAACCCAGTCCGGATCCATTTCTATTAGTAAGCCCATTACTTCCTTCTCTTCCCCTTTCCAATTTTGCAAACGACCTCCACCTCCGCCTCCTCTGTAACTCAACACACCCTGTAACTCTGTTTCAACATCACGAGCCATTTTCATCGCATCCACACGTGTCTTAGGGTTGAAGGTCCTTACTCGCAAACGTACCTCTGGTTGAAGGCCACCCAAAAAATACCCTAGGTATTGTTCTTCGGGGAGACACATAACCTAGGAAGAGAAATATTCGAAATCTGAAATGTACTCTTCCACATCTCCAGTTTGTTGAAGATCTTTCAATTCTTCGAATGGATTATCGCTCTTTCTTCCTCCATATCTTTCAATCAGCGCCTCCTTCAACTATAACCATGTGAGGTCATCCTCCGTTTCATGTAGAAGATTAAACCAATGAATAGTTGCTCCCTCCATGCTAATTTTCGCCAAACGAACCTTCACTTCTTCAGATATTCCCTGTAGCTCAAAATATGTCTCTGCTCGCGTGATCCACCCCACTGGATTGTCACCATCAAATGACGGCAACTCCACCTTCTTCACCGCCATCTTGTATTCCGTAACTGGATCCTCGGTTGTCTGCGACACCCCAGGTGTAGGCCGATTCAACAATTTCGCAAACTCTGTCAAAATAGCATGACGAAATTCATCCAAGGTTTGACGCACTGAACCTTCCATCTCAGCCATTCTTATCTCCAAAGCCTCAACTTTGTCAGACATTTTCGGTGGCATTCGATTTCGCTAGCTTCTATCTATATCCAGCAGGTCGAACCAATAATTGAACTCAGAATTTTAATGGAAGAAAAAGGTAAATTATTTTTTAGAACATTTTCTGAATATCTTCCCCTCTTTCTATTCCCTCATTCTTATAACATAAAATAAATGGCGTTATTAACTAGCTTTTATTCCTTCCATTCATCCATTTTGAAATTGAATGTCTTTCCTACTTCCCCTTCCCTCATTCCTTTAATGGAATATCAATAGAATAAGATACATTATTAACTAGCTTTTATTCCCTCCATCCATCGTTCTAGAACTAAATGTGTGAGGTGTGTGACTTGGGTGAGTGGGGCCCACTCTTTGGGCCCTCATTCCTCTTAATTTGTAGTGTTCTATGTAAACTTGTCCAAATTAACGGTATTCTAGTGAACTTTTCTTTTCAATTTTGATATAATTTTGCATTTCATACTTGCTTTCTTATAGGAATTAAATATTAGTATTCTTATTTAATCAGTCATATCTTTTTATTTTTTTAGGTACAAAGTCATATGTAATCCTTGTAGAATTGTTGGAATCACAATTTCTTTAAGAGATTAGTTCTTGAAAAGTTAACTTGTTATTCATTACCATTCACCCATACATATAAATGCTAATGATTTTTTTTTTTTTTCTGCAGATTCTTAAAAACCATGAATTATTTTTGATTTAGGATTTGTTTTTGGATCTATCTATTTGAGTATATTTACAAATATAAATACTATCGAGACTCTTTAAGAGAGTTTATGAAAAAAGTTATTGCATATTTATAAGTTGTTTTTCATATTATTTTTGTAAATTTTTTATGATAGTATATGAAAACAACTTATAAATTATATAAAAACAATTAACTTTTAGCTTAAAGTTAAATAGACTTAAGCCTTTAGTTTTTAGAACATAATCTTATGAGACTCGGCTTAATTGCACCTCTAAAAACTTCTTATTTAACTTCTAATAATATCTTCTAAAATAAATCATGTGAAATGTAAGTTATTAACTTATTTTTTATTGTTAAAAGGTTGATATATCTCATCATATATTTTTCCATGTCCACTTGTTAGATATATTCCCTTTAATCTTAATTATAAGAAGAAAAAACATAAAACATTAAAACCAATGAATTCATGTTGTAACCTATTTGAATAATTTTCCAAATATATATCTTAATGGAAAGTTGTGAAACATTAAATGCATTAACTAATATTAGAAAGACAAACACCTTAAATGAGAATAAAAAAAACACCAAAGTGTACTTATATTAATGTTAATATCTTAAAATTTGAAAAGTCAAATTCAATACTTTCAATTACAATGGTTATTTCAACAAATTAAATTTCTAACTACTTTTCTTAATATATATATATGAAAAAAATAATACACTTGTGAAAAGGGATAGATGAATAGAGGAAGTATTAAGGAAACGGATTGTCTAACTTCAGCGCGGGAATTATACGCTGACTTTCGCTCATTCTTCTCCATAAGATTCATCGAACAGTTGAAAATGTGCCATCTGGCCAACTTTCTCTCTTTCAATTTTTTTTTAAGAAAATACAACTTAAAAATAAAACCATCAGAACACATGGACACTAACGTCCTCCCTCGCCACAGTGGGGCTTGCAGGACACCCAAATATGAGTTGGGTATACTCTGAGGAAGAAGAACACCCAAATAACATATTATTTTACAGTGGTAATGTTTTCTAATTCACCAAGTTGTTGGAGCATATCCCTTCAATCTCAAACACCCACTCATTCGTCATGTTATGGCATTAATGAAATGCATAATTGGAGTGAACCAGAAGTGAAACCAAGAGAAAAATAGAGCTTTGTTAAAATCGAAGCAAGTTGTGCGAATCTGCTTAAACTATTATTTGTTATGTGTATGCTTCAAATATCCAATATAGTGAGACGGTCTATTCAACAAAAATGACGGCAAATTCCACAACACTGAGAAAGCCGGACAAAAAGTACAGCATGCATGAATTTCATGTGGTGGTAACCCATTATTTTAGAACCCCTATTTTTATCCATCACAACAAAAAACAAAAAAAGAAACAACCCTGAACTTTTAATTAAAAAAAAAAATCAAAATCAAAACCTCCATGGTAACCTAAACACACAGAAGGAGAGACAAAAAAAGGAATCTCCAATTCCTAATTTGCCTCCTTCCTACCCTGAGCGTCCCAAACAATGGCAGAAGAATTTTCCAAAGCAGTTGAAGAAGGTATAAGATTATCAAAACGATTATACTTCGGTAACGATAGAGCAGTATCACCACCGAAACCACCAACATCAATGCTTAAATCAAACACCGCCTTTCTTCCAACATCTCCCATGGTTTATGCCGTTATTCACGATCCTGCCATTGTTGATAATCCAGATGTACCTAGCTATCAACCTCACGTGCATGGGAGGTGTGATCCTCCTGCTCTTATTCCGCTTCATATGATTAATGTTGTTGAGCTTAAGGGGGATTGTTATTTTAATAGTGCGTTTCTTGAAGTTGTTGGATGTTGGAGGCTTCATTGTGTTTCTGGGAGTCGTGCTTGTGATTGTATTCTTGCTGTTCCTATGGGTCCTCAGGTTTGTTCTTATGCTTAATTTCTTAATTCTTAATGTTAACTCATTTCCTAATTCTCATTCAGTTTTTTTAAGAAAAGATAAATAATATTTTGGTGAATACCGTTTGGTTAAATGTATTTCTATGTCCTCCTTATTTTTTTTCTTTTAGTAAAATCGAAATATATTTCTATTCTAATATGTTTAGCTTTCTTTTATTTTAAACTATAAAAACCTTGGACCGTTATTATTTTTATACCGAAAGACTAAGATTCTTGTGTCAAAATTTCAGTTATTAATTATTTTAAAACAAGATTGTATATGATTCTTGTGCAAAATCCTTCTTTATAAGTGTACTGGTTAATATTTGTATAATTTTTATCACATTGTTGTATTTATATTTGTGTCAATTTATAACACGAAATTAGCCAAATCCATATATAAGTTTGTTGTGGATATTAAGTAAATTCTTCCACATTGTGAAATTAGCCATGAACAAATGTTTTGACAATTATAAGGATTCCATAGTAACTCCAGAACTTGTTACATTTGAATAATAATTTTTTAAAGGTGTTGCAGATTTTGTGTTCTGATACAATTTGGCTAACAGGGTTCAATTCTAGGTGTGGAGGTTAGTGTTCATAGGAAATCATATTCTACTCAACTGGTTGATATGGAAGACAAAACTGGGAAAGATAATTTGACCAGAACTCAAGATGGAGGCTTTCTCAAGTCCAATTTGTTTACTTTGACTATACCACAGGTATTATATATAATACAGTCTAGATTCTATACTGAAGGTTATTGACTGATATCTAGATTCTTGACCCATTTGGTTTTGTTATCTTGTTCTGATTTTGTTTGTAACAGATAGATGGAGGTTCAAATTTATCGGTTGAAATTAGATGGTCTCAGAAGATAACATGCTGCAATGATGTGTTCTCGTTGAATGTGCCATTTAACTTTCCGGATTATGTGAACCCTGCCGGGAAGAGAATGTCTAAAAAGGAAAAAGTACAAATAAACGTGAATGCTGTTACCGGTAGTGAGATTATGTGCAAGACAACAAGTCATCCTATGAAGGTTCATATTTAGTTGTTCAAGTTTTGTTTGATTGCAGTTGAAGTTTCATGTATAACCAATTAACCATGTATGTGATGAGGTTCTTTTGTTCCTTGATTGTGCAGGAAATAAAGCGCAACGCTGGGAGCATAGGTTTCTCACATGACACTGATGTTCTCTCCTGGTCAAAATTTGATTTTAGCTTCTCATATGCTGTAAGACTCAATGGTCACATTTAGTATCATTGTTATTTGCAGCTTCAGTTATTGGAATGTTACATATATACAGGTCTCTTCAAGTCAAATAAATGGGGGGGTTCTTTTGGATTCTGCATCTTTGGATGATGATGATCAGAGAGAGCTATTTTGCATGTACCTTTCTCCTGGAAATATTCAGAGTAAGAAGGTTGGTAAAGTCTCTAAACTGTGTACATTTTCCACATATAATTTTGTAATTCTTTCTTTGTTCTCATTGATGGTGCTATCTATGCTCATTTGTATCAGCTTCAACTTTAATGGAGCTTCTCAATTAAAATAGATTGCGACAAAATTTATGGAGTATTTAAATGAGAAAATTTCTGAAATATTTGAGATGCTGAAGTTAATTTCAATTTATACCATAATTTGTTGTTTAAAAAATTTGTAGTTATTGCACGATTTTCTTTTAATACTAATTTTTTCATAAGTACTTGTTGAGAAGTTTATCCAATCTGTCTAGGTATTCAGAAAAGACATTGTATTCGTTATCGACATAAGTGGAAGTATGCGAGGAAAGCTAATTGATGACACAAAGAAAGCATTATCATCTGCTCTCTCTAAGCTTGATCATGATGATTCATTTAGTATTATAGCATTTAATGGAGAGACATATCAATTTTCAACTTCAATGGAATTGGCTTCAAAGGATGCTGTTGAAAGGGCCATTGAATGGATCAACATAAACTTTGTTGCTGGGGGTGATACAAATATTTTGCATCCATTAAACATGGTAACTTAGATATTCATACAAATTTTCCTTTTTTCTTGGAATATTTGATAAATTTTATATGACACCATTATTTTGTGTCTGGTTAGTAACAAATGGATGTTTTGGTACAAATCTGCATCATTCATCCAACTTACTGAGAAATGGTTACATATAAAACTCAGATACTTCAAAAACAGAGTTCTTTTTTTTGTTCTTTGTTGAGTATATTTGTATTATATATTTATCTTGCCTCTTCTTTTCAGGCAATAGAGATGCTTTCCGATACCCGAAGATCAGTTCCCATTATTTTTCTAGTTACTGATGGAACTGTTGAAGATGAGAGACAAATTTGTGATATGATAAAGAATCATACAATCAGAGGAGAATCAATGTGCCCTCGAATTTACACTCTGGGCATAGGTATGATTTCTCTTTTCTATTACATCAAGACTAATTCAAAATTTAACAATATTACATTATTCTCCAATTGAAATTTTTAATATTCTAACAATTTTAATTCATTGTACAAATTTGTTAATTGTTCGCTTATACTAATCATAAAACCTTATTCGATCCCAGGTTCATTCTGCAATCATTATTTCTTGCGGATGCTTGCCATGATTAGTAGGGGCCAACATATTGCAGCATTGGATGTAGGCAAGTTCTGAATTTTAACTTCAAAAAGTAAATATCATTTTCATTGTTTATCTTTCTTTTTGTTATAAGCTTACTGACATTGTTGGGTTCTAGTGAAATTTTTATCATTAACCTTGTCAATAAACATATTCCTAAGCCTAACTTGAGGTTGGTTGCATAATCTATGCATCTTAATCGGAGAACCTGATTTTGTTGACAAACTTGACTACTCCATGAATTAAATGCATTACACTGAGTTTTACAACAAGTTTCATGAAGCTTATGAAGAAATAACCCACCCTCTTTTTCTCTTAGCATGTTTTTTACCCTTTTTGAAAAACTTTAGATGTTAAACTCTTACACGTATCTTCAATGTGACTATGACCTATTTCAATTATTTATTGCCAGATTTGGTTGAGCCTCAAATGCTAAAACTGTTTGATAAAGCTTCATCTATTGTTCTTGCAAATATCACGATGAACTTTGATGATCTTGATGAAGTTGAGGTAAACTTTTTACTGGTAACTGGATAGATAGATGGGAAAAAGTATGTGTCACTGTTACCTGTGTTTTTCTCTTTTTACAGCACTTACTACCAAACATATCCATATTGGTTACAAGAACTGTCTTCATTAATTTAATCCTTTTACTTCAGTTCTTCTGCATCATTTGTCATGCTTTTTTCTGTTTCTATCTTCTTTAAAGAAGTATTAAAATGTGAAGACTCTTTTATATGATGATATCATGTTGGAATTCACATATTGTGTCAATTTTTTGCAATTAATTTTCTATAGTATGTGTTGCATTTTTATCTATCTGTCCTTAATCTTGTAGCTCAGAAATGGAATTATTTGCACTGTTTGTATAGGTGTACCCGTCGCATATTCCGGATCTTTCATCAGATAGTCCATTGACTTTATCCGGAAGATACAGGGGAAGCTTTCCAGATGTTCTTAAAGTAAAAGGTGTCTTGGCTGATTTCAGTAACTTTGTAATAAATTTGAAGATACAAAATGCTAAGGACATGCCTATAGAAAGGGTAATGTTCTCTGCACTATATAGCATCTCTAAAACTCAAGTTTTTATTATTTATAATTATACCTACAATTTCATAGAGGAGGCGTTCAATTTTGTTTTATGGGTGTTCGGGATCTATTTGGTACTCTCCCATTCTCTTTTAACCTATGTAGCACCGAATCACCTATACTTTTGATCGAAGGAGTATTCGGTGTCAAATACGTTTAGGTGTCTGACTCCGACATGTGGTTACGTTCAATCACTTTGATTTTCTTAAACTATTTTCGGTATTTATGTATCAATATCGTATTCGGTGTTCGTGTTTGTATTAGTGCTTCATAGCTTTTAACTGTGACGAGTGATGGGGACAAAGAAGGAATTGATGACGTGTCTAGTGGGACACATAGTGCACCTAAGGTATGGAGAGTGTATGCTAGAAAATCCAAGAAAGGTGAGCTGGCCCCATCACTTATATAGGAGAGAGGTTAGTAAGGAGAGAGGGAACAATTCTGTTAATTGTTAGTTGAGGGAAGATTCTCTCTTATTGGAGTGAGCATAGCTCTCAGGAGTAAAAGGAAGGCTTGTTTTCTTTGCTCAATTTCCCTTTATCATCAATAAAATACACTATCATATATTCATTACTTTCTCATTAATTCATATTGTCGCATTTATAAATTGAGGACCTATCAACGAGTGATCTATTTAAATAACTGTATTTCATTTCCTTCATTATTGATTGTAATTTTGTTGCGCTGCATTTTTCTTTAACAGGTTTTTGCAAGAGAACAAATAGAGTATCTTACTGCTCAAGCATGGCTTTCTAAAGATAAACAACTAGAACAGAAGGTTTGTTATTTCTTTTTGTTTCATCACTCCACGTATTCACATGTTTGAGTTGAAAATTTTAATTTGAGTTATAATGGTCCCTCGCTTGAATAGTCAGCCATTTATATTTCTCTTTTTCTTTCAATAATTTTTTTGTGCAACATTATTTTAATTGGCAGGTTGCAAAAATAAGCTTACAAACCGGCTTTTTGTCCGAGTATACACACATGGCAATTCTTGAGAATGATCATCTAAAGAAAGCCAAGCAATCAGATGAAACAAAAGTATGTATCAAAAGCTTGAAGGTTTTTTCCAAATAATGTTATTATTGTATAGAGTTTAACTAGTATATACAGACAATTTAATAAATAAAAAATGACACCAAAGTCCAATCATGTTTCACCACCATGTCATGGTGCAATGTTACTTAATAAATACTTGCATAAATCTATATGGTGAAATATGACTAGACATCAGTAATTTTTACATCGTCAATACATAATAATTATCTTTAACTTTTATATGCAAAGGGTGAGCTTAACTTTTATCTTTAAACTAGCCAGTTGGTATTTGAATGCTCATAATTCAATTTTCTTTTGTGATACTACATATATTCTTTTTTCAAATTAGACAAACTCGTACTTATAATATAAACTTTTCTAATCTTTCTTTGGAAATTATGGCAAAAAGGTATCAAAAGGGAAAGGTGGAAATGTCCAAGGCCAGAGAATGATTTTGCTCCCAAAATTAGGTATAGGCTTTGGCAACTTGACTGCAACATCTGAGAACATTCCACCAGGAGTTGAAGAAACAAGTTTGACTGATGGTGCTGAAATCTTTGTTAAGAAAGCCGCAGATTGTTGTGGAAGCTTCTGCAACCATTGCTGTTGTTGCATGTGCTGCATCCAAGCCTGTACCAAGATAAACAACCAATGTGCAATTGCATTTACTCAGCTTTGTGTTGGTTTAGGATGCTACAGCTGCCTCAGCTGTTGTTCTGATATATGTTGTTCTGGAAATGAAAGTTGAAATCTCAGTTTGTTGTATTTTACTACATAGAAAATTACTGGTTTGTGGGGTTGTTATCATGGAAATGTATATCCTTAAGTCATCTGTTTTGTTTTATAGTTCATTTCATTGTCTTCCAGATTTGTTTTGTATTAGATTTTTCCAAGAGTTTAGGCCAGCATATTAAATTTTGCAGTAGGAAGTCAAAATTTTCATTTTCAAATGTTATCTGTCAAAACAGAAAGAACTCCTTCCTTTTGCAATGATCTCTGCTTATTTTACATTTAGAAAAATAAAATCACAATGGATGTCTGTTTAAAAATAAACAAATTTAAAGGACCTCTACTGTCATTTTATAATCTGTGTTAGTACAAGAGAAAATGGACGAAAATACCCTATCTCTTTTCCTTGTCCCTCTAAGCCAGATAAATGATATAATTATACAATCTATTCTAACACTAGTCATATTGACTGGCAATTGGCATATGAAGCTGCATCAGCATTTGCATACTTCTAGTTTCTCTTTCTTTCATCCTTATAATTCTTTACACCATTGCAAATTCATTCCCTTTCCCTGTGAGATTTTCTGTGACATTTGTCTCAATTGCTACACCTGTTTCTTCTTCCTCATCATCCGATGAAACTACTGTTTTGTGATGGAAAGTCTGCTGAATTTTAGTCACTCCCTTTTCCACCGGCCCTATCGCTTGATTTATCGTCAGTACAACATCCTCGACAACCTGTTTTTGTTGATATACAAACAAAATAAATATTACAATGATGAATTGGACGCTCCTAAGTGTTAAAAGTGTCAATTAATACAACTTATGTTATTGGCTATGCAACGAACTTACTCGTTGACCACCTTCAACAACTATATCTTGGACGCTCTCTGTGACACTTGTTCTTGGAGCCTCCACTTGAGTCGTTGTCTCTTTAACCACAGCTGGTTTTTTCTCCCCCTCTTCATCTATCTCCAACCTTGCTTCTAATGTTTCCTTTGTGACTTTACCATGTGCATAAGAAGCTGGAAGAAAATGATATGGTTTTGCGGAAAATACAAATACATGAGCAACAGCTGCAACGGCCATCTGCATCACAATAAAATGAGTTATAATTAGTCTTGGACGAAAAGGAACTGAAAATATTTATGCTCACACATGGTGATTTATTCTCGAATTCCATTTTGTTAGGCTTGCATGTAGAAAATGGATACAAAGTTTGAAAAGTTCAAAGAGGCAAATAAAATGGACCAATTTTCCTTCTATCAGATAGGCATGAGAAATGATATATCAAACCTAGCTTCTGAAAATGTAAAATACTATAGAGTATAAAAGTGGTTAAGAAAAAGACCACATTATTTTACTATAGCATAAAGAAGAAAATAACCTTGATACTAACACGAACAAGACACTGACCATGTCGACACCAATAATAATTTGATAAAATGAATTTATTGAATGTAATTAATGTGTCGGTGTTGTGTCGGTGTCAGACACTGGGACATGCCTTCTATCAGAAGTATCAGTGCTACAAAGGAAATACCTCTATACAAATTAAGAAATCCTGCAGGCCAGTTTGCAATTTTCCTTCATTGGGTAGCACTCTAAATGTACACAATAGCACAATGCCTACACCCTGCCACCAAGTAGCAAACACTATAGCCTTAAAACTGATGAACTTTGCAAGTGGCTTTATTGGTTGAAGTCTCTCATGAGTAACATTATAGAACTGCACAAGACAGTAAAGTGCCCACATTTGGCTGAAATTCAATACTACTGCTATATATGGATACCTGCAAAATGATTTATAGTTAACAAAGTTGAAGATGTGTTTGCCTTAATAGTTAATACTATTAATGTGTTAAATTAATAGGATGGAAAATATATGGCTGTGCGGACGATGTGGCCGCTATTGTGGTTGAGATGGCGTTGCATAGACCTCTAAAACTGTTATATTGCAGCCGTAGTTGTGATTGTGGACCGCAATTTAGAACCATGACTATGATAAACCAGGTCTTGGATTCTAGTTTTGCATAAGGAACTGTTGATAAATTAATGTAAAGTATGTGTCAAATCCTTAATCAAGGGATTTTCCTTCCTCCTTTCCCTTTGCTATTTATTTCTTACGATTCTGATTCCTTTAATTCAGGAATCTGTCCCCTCTCTATTTAAGCTGTATTACTGTGATGTAATATTTAACTTAATAAAAACAAATAGTTCTACAGAAACATACCCGTAGTACCATTTGAATTCACCATCACCATAAACGCCAAAAAGTTCCAATATAATTGCTAAGAATGCACAAACAGTCTTCAGGATCATCTGCACTATATCTAAGTGACATTAGGCTTATAGTCACATTAAAGCTTCATAAGGAAAATTTTAGCACCTACATATTGGACAAGACCGAATTTTTCAATAGAAAGAAGATCTTTTCCAAGCTTGCATGGATGCCAAAAGAAGTTGCAAAACGATCTATGTTCCATGCCATTATTCTTGTCTGAACTATGCAACAAGGGCTTTTTGAGGTGTTCTTCAGATTCATCTTCAAGTAGTTCTACAACCCTTCTTTCACCACCTAACAGTTTTCATATAATGAAGAGAATTATGTGAAATACTTTCAAAGTTCTGACATTTAGCATGACAGTATACAACTTTTCGTTAAAACGAAGAAAAAAAGACCTAAGATATGCTATGTAATTGGTTTGAGAAACTGTATTCTATTTTTATTTCTTATTAAAAAATCATTGAATGTGGTTGTGTGGTTCAACACAAGATTGCAAGTCTCAACAACCATCATAACTGGCTTTCGAAATAAAAGTTACATATGCAAGATATCAAAACATCATGAACGATCTTTGTATGACATCGAAGTCATAGTATGCAACTTACCAAGACAGGCTATCAGATATCTTCCAAAAGAATATAGAGCAAAGGCTTCATAGTAGTTTCTTAAAATGTCACAAGCAAGAGATAATCTTGGATTCCACAAAGAAATAATCTGGAATGATAGAGAACAATAAACAAAAAGTTGAGTTATCATTGATATTACTACTCCATACTTTATCAGAATGTAGAAATTCAATTGAAGACATCAGCATGAATAGCCTGCATTCCACTAAGTTTAACAAGGAAGACCAGCAGTGTGATTTATTATGTAACAGATATGGTTATCTAGGATGATAACGTCCCTCTTTGAAGTGAAGAACTTTCATACTTCAAGTAGAATAAGCAAACTTTTTTTTTTTTTGGATTGGTTCATAAAAAATAGGAATCTGTATTTGACATTTGTTTCTTTCTATATGATATCAACCAATAATCTTTTTTCAATGCTAAGCAGATGATATTTTGATTATATCCTTTCCAAAATTTCCAATAAAAGCATGGATTTGTCCATGATCAACTGATGCATGACTTTCATCCAATAGGGTTGGCCTAGTGGTTAGAGCTTTAAATAAAGGTTTGCAACCGCAATCTAGACTGCAACATAACGGTTTTTTATGTTGCAGCAACCGCAATGAGATTGCAGTGGAAGCTGCATCGGCCGCATCTCACCATGATATCAAAGACCATGACGCGACACAACTGCTATTTAAAACACTACTAGTGGTGGTTGAGAAGACGTACTCCTTAACTCAACAACTTAGGTTTCAACCACATTCTCTTACCTCACAACATCATACACCTCATTAACCAACCTGCAAGCTTAACCAAAAATTTAACAGACCTATCCACCAATTTAAAAGAAATTCATGTAATGTTTAGAATTAGAACACTTCAAGATTAGATACAATCCATTCCGTGTATTAATCACTAACATAGTAATGCTAAATGAAATCAGAAATATGTTAGTCATAGTAATTGAATCTTACAGACTCGGTGGCATAGATCGGGACCATTGAAATGACCGCAACAATCCACTTTTGTTCCTGAACCCAAACAAATTTCGGGTTAGCCAAAGCTGTTCCTATCTCTTTCATTTATAAATCTCATTTTCAAGGTAAAAGGATGCAACTAGAATATGTGAAAGCATGCATAATTTGTTACTTTCGCTTTCATTTCTAAGAAATGCAAGAGTTTCTCAGATTGAAGACATATCTGGTGTCCGACACGTGTCAATGTCTGACACTGACCCATGTAGTTACATTCGGTCACTTTTATTATCTTAAGTTATTATCGATATCTATGTATCATTGTTGTGTCCGGTGTAAGTGTCGGTGCTTCATAGTTTTCAATATCCTGAAATTGCTTGTAAAACCATTGTAAAACACTAACTACATTCTATACTTATACAAATCCAATGACCAAGCTACCATGGCATATAAAAAGAAAACAATAATTAAAATAACAAAATAAATACGAGAAAAACAATATACCGAAGGATTGGTATATGATCGAAGATGCTGAAAAATGAGAAAAATGGAGAGCACTAGAGCTACAAGCACAGAACACCCCGCAATGATGAGACCAGGTTGGTGAATATTGTTATATATTCCTTCATAGTTTAAGAAATGATTTGATGCCATTCCTCAAGCATCTTTATCTCCAAGTACTTCAGAATTTTGGCAGGTAAATGAGCATTTATTGCAGCTTTTCCTAAAGCAAGATGCAACCATAAATGAAGCATGAATTCATAGCAAAATGTAATCACTCAACCCTACAATTATAGGAGCATTTCTATTTTCCCTTAATAGATAATATATATAGATGAATAAGTTCAAGTTCTTCATTAAAAGTCATTCAAATGCTAATTATCTGCATTTTTCATTCATCAATAACTTCATGTTCATAAAAATTAAGTCAACTATTTCCAAACATGTTAAGGAGATTTTAACACAAGCATTGGGGTAATTCTCTTTTGTTATTTTTGTTCTTTGGTAAGAGAATTTTTCCTACCAGAGAATATCCTACTCTTAGTGTCCAACATTGTTGGACACTAAACATAAATGTCTCTTTCACCAGAGTTTCAATTTTTTCAATTTGTACTATCATGTTGTTTCAGATTAACCTCTTCTGTCAGACTCAACCCCCTATATTAGAATCAATCAATCTCTTGAAAATGCAAAATGGGATTCTCTATAATTGATCAACTTGGCCATTTTTATCAAGGCTCGTTTATCACACACACACCTTATGTGCGTCAATCTCTGCAAATACTTCAATGATATTAAGGATTCAAATGTGTGAGACTTGTCTATGTTTTCTAGCATGTTGTTTGTAACATGTATAAAGATTCAGAAAAAGGAAAATTTCACATTCTACTGACAAAAAAATAACAAATTTCGAATTTGCATGTTATATATGTAATAAATGGAACTTTAACTAGTACTATATATCACATAAAACACAATTAAAGAATCAATTAAAACATATAAAAGGAGATCCACAAACAAAGAAAACACAAAACCGACCTATATTTAACAAGACAACCTTATCTTCCACAATCCAAACTCAGAAACAGAAATGTTATTTGAGTATGAAATCACTCCGCACCAAATGTTACGAATTACAAAAAGTTTATGTGTATTGTATTTTGTTGGAAGATATACAAGTGTAACAAAATGTGCATCATGATGCCATGTCTAACAAAGGGATCTCGTTATAATATAATAACTTGACACGTTTTGCTTGTTATTCCACAACGTGACACGTTAGCTTCATTTTGAAATTCATATAGGACAGACACTATCAAATTAAATTCAGTTAGTTACATTTTCGCTCCTTCTAATTTATTTTCCACCCCTTTACCTTTCTTGTAAGTAAATTAATGATAAACATGAATTGTATTTTTCAAATAATATTTTTATTTGGGCATATCTGAATAAAAATAAGAGTGAAGTCACACTCTCGTCAAAAATGAAAAAAAAAAAAAATTCACATTTTTTCCATAACAAAAATTTTTAAAAAAAAGTTGGTGGGGTGAGAGAGGCTCGAACTCTCGACCTCAGGATAACTCTTAGCTATGAGACCTACGCGCTAGCCAACTGCGCCACCACCCCATGTTGTTTTCTAACTGGACATAAACTTTACATTATTGGCTAGGTTTTTATATTGCTTTATCGGCTAGAAAATTATGAAGATTATTATCTCAATTCAACATGGTTTGCGGTGTTTATGGCTTTTGTGAACATGTTTTGTTCTAGAGGAGAATTTTAAATAGTGTTTTGGTTTCATCTAAGGAAATTAAAATCAAAGTAAAGCGGTCAATTCAATTAATTAAATCAATTTAAATAATTCAAAAAATATCCTACATAAAATCTAGTATAAAAATCGAAAAATATGACCAAAAATGGAAAAATCGCTCAAATTTGGCGATTAAGCCAATTTTGAGGTTTGGACCGTTTTTTTCTGGAAAATGCTTAAAACGACTTCATTCTTATAGGAATAAAGATTTGTATTGAAATTAATAAACCTCTAAATTAAAGAAGAATAGAACATAATAGAACTTTTGTATTGTTTTGTAACTTTACAAAAGAAGGTAAAACTTATTTATAGAACACACATAGATAAATGAAAGAACCCTATTAAATACCACCAATTATTTAATTCACTAATAAGAGTTATGTGAATGGGAGTTGTGGGAATATGAAAGACTAATAAATGAACATCCATTAACACATAACACTCTCATTGGATGTCCATGAGATTATGCATGTCTCATTAAAACTGTATTAGGAAAAACTCAATGGAAAAATCATAGTGAAGAAAAAGAGTACAACATTGATGAAGAAAAAAGAGTACCTCATTAAAAAAGAGTATTAGGAAAATCCAATTGAAAAAAACCATGGTGAAAGAATACGAAGGAAAAAAGAGTGCAAAATATTTTTATTTCTCCCCCTCATAGTTACAATGATATTTGAAATGATGAAGATCAATTTTTTGTAGTTGTTAAAAAACTTTACTTGGTAGTGACTTTGTAATGATAAATAAGATATTATTACATAAATGACTTTGTTGATGTTTGTTACACCCCTTGGTTGAAGATCACGAGCAATTACATATTAAATAAGATATTATTGAATAGTGCATACAATATTATCTTTATAAAGAACTATTGTAATCATATTTATGGAACACAAACCATAAGTCTCTTGCATGTGTTGGATCCTAAGCCTCAACCAAAACATATTCTCGACTTGTCTTATGTAGCTCTAAAATTCTACATTTGTAAGAGGATCGTGTATACATTTGACCTTGTTCGAATGGCTTTGTGTACGCAAAGAACTATACTTGTTTAATAAATTAACAACAAATAATATTTCACAACGTATATCTATCAAGGAACATTAGTTTCTGACTGCACTAATATATGACATTTTAAGACTAATTAATTATTTTGTTACTTTTATTGATGACTGTTCCAGGAAACTATGGGTTTATGTTCTGAAGACAAAAGACCAAGTGTTGGAGAAATTCAAACAATTTCATGCTTTGGTTGAGAGGCAGACAGGCAAGAAGCTGAAACGTGTTCGTACTGACAACGGTGGTGAGTATTGCGGACCCTTTGATGTCTATTGCAAACGGCAGGGTATAGCACATGAAAAGACTCCTCCTAAAACTCCTCAGCTGAATGGTTTAGCAGAGAGGATGAATCAGACACTTGTTGAGAGAGTGAGGTGTATGCTCTCTGAAGCTAAGTTGCCTAAACATTATTGGGGTGAGGCACTGTACACGGCGGTGCATGTTATTAATCTTACTCCTACTGTCGCTTTGAATAGTGAGGTACCAAACAAGGTATGGTTTGGGAAGAATGTCAAGTATGATCACTTGAGAGTCTTTGGTTGCAAGGCTTTTGTGCATGTTCCGAAGGATGAAAGATCCAAGTTGGATGCAAAGTCAAAGTAATGTATCTTCATTGGTTATGGTGAGGATGAATTTGGCTACAAGTTGTACGATCCTATAAACAAAAAGGTTATTAGAAGTCGTGATGTAGTGTTCATGGAAGACCAAACTATTGAAGACATTGATAAGGTGGAGAAGACTACACTTGAGAGAGATAACGCCTTAGCTGATGGTGATCCAGTTCGGTCACTTGTTCCTGATTTGGATACTAATGATGGTAATGTTCAGAATGATGAGCCACATGATTGTGTTGATGATCATCGACTTAGAGATGAGGTAAATATTCCAACTAGTGAAGCTCATGAGTTTTCACACGATGAGAATCTTAGTGATGCTTCTGAATCATCTCTAACCCAACTCAAGAGGTCTAAGAGGCAGAGACAACCATCTACAAGGTATGTTTCTGATGAGTATGTGAATTTGACTGATGAAGGGGAACCTAAGTGTTTTCGAGAGGCCATGGAAAGTAAAGAAAGTCAAAAGTGGTTGGATGCAATGCATGATGAGATGAAATCCTTGCATGATAATCACACTTATGATTTGGTGAAGTTGCCAAAAGGCAAAAGGGCTTTGGAAAATAGGTGGATCTATAGAGTGAAACTTGAGAGTAACTCAAAGTTTCCAAGGTATAAAGCCAGATTAGTGGTGAAAGGTTTCTGTCAAAGAAAGGGTGTTGATTTTAATGAGATTTTCTCACCTGTGGTAAAAATGTCATCAATTAGAACCGTGTTGAGTTTGACAGCTACTCTTGACTTAGAGGTAGAGCAAATGGATGTAAAAACGGCTTTCCTTCATGGTGATTTGGAGGAAGAGATTTACATGAAGCAACCTGATGGTTTTCTTGTTGAAGGCAAGGAAGACTATGTGTGTAGACTAAGAAAGAGTCTATACGGTTTGAAGCAAGCTCCAAGGCAGTGGTACAAAAAGTTTGAGTTTGTTATGTGTGACCAAGGATACATGAAGACTACTTCTGACCATTGTGTATTTGTTAGAAAATTTTTTAACGATGATTTCATTATCCTGTTATTATATGTTGATGACATACTTATTGTTGGGAAAAATATTTCCAAGATTGACAAGTTAAAGAAGCAGTTGGGCGAGTCTTTTGCCATGAAAGACATGGGAGCAGCTAAACAGATTCTTGGCATAAGAATCATGTGTGACAGAAAGGAGAAGAAACTTTGGATGTCACAAGAACACTGTATTGAGAGAGTGTTGCAAAGGTTTCAAATGGAAAACTCTAAGGCTGTAAGTACTCCTCTTGCTACTCATTTTAAGTTGAGTTCTAAACAAAGTCCTTCTAGTGAAGATGAGAAAAGATACATGGAACGAGTTCCTTATGCTTCTATTGTGGGTAGTTTGATGTATGCAATGGTGTGCACAATACCAGATATTGCGCATGTTGTTGGTACAGTCAGTAGATTTTTTTCAAATCCAGGTAGAGAGCATTGGAATGCTGTAAAATAGATTTTGAGGTATCTTCGTGGTACTACATGTATGAGGCTTTGTTTCGGAGGTGACAAACCTATTTTGGTGGGGTACTCCGACTCAGATATGGCTGGAGATATTGACTCGAGAAAGTCAACTTCAGGCTACATGATTAAATTTGCAGATGGAGTTGTGGCTTGACAGTCGAGATTACAGAAATGTGTAGCATTGTCTACAACTGAGGCAAAGTTTATTGCCATTACCGAAGCATGCAAATAGTTGATTTGGTTGAAGAAATTCTTGCAGGAGCTTGGGTTTATTCAAGACAAATATGTATTATTTGTCGATAGTCAAAGTGCTATTCATCTTGGTAAGAATTCAACGTTTCATAGCAGGTCCAAACACATTGATGTGAGGTATCATTGGATACGTGATGTTTTGCAAGCTAAGTTGTTGGAGTTGGCTAAAGTTCATACTAATTATAATGGTTCTGATATGATGACTAAAGCATTACCAAGAGGGAAGTTTGAAACTTGTTGTGATATCGCCGGTTTGGCGATTATCTCCACATAGTTGTGAGGGGGAGATGTGTTGGGTATTGAGCTCCCTTCCTATGTGGAGAAAAGCCCAAATATTTTAGTCCATGTGTCTCACTTATTTAAGTGGAGAGTGGTCTAATTAGGGTTGCAAGAGAGAGACTATTTTGAGAGGAAAGACAATCACCAAAAGAGAAAAGAGAAGAGTAAACCTTATCCCCGATTTTGTTAAATCAGTCTCAGAAAAATATCGATTGCGCATCCGTTAACCGTTGGATCGGGATGAATTTTGGACAATAGGTTTGCAACATTCAGGGCTTCGGTTTCAACGGTCGGATCGGCGAAACGACGTCTGGAGGGGGAGAAATCGTGCTTGCACAGCAGCAGGGTTTTGAGTGTTTTTCTTCTTCTTGCTTTTTACTTGTAAGCTTTAACGCTTTGTTATTTTGGCTGGTTGTAGGCATACTTTGTGCATCTTTTTGAGACTCTCTTGTACCATTATTTGATTATAGTGGAGCTATTTCTTTGGTCTGGACGACCCGTGGTTTTTACCCTTACATTGATGGGTTTTCCACGTTAAAATATCGGTGTTCTTTACGCTCTTTTATTTTGATTAATTTGCTGCCATATATTTGTTGTTGCTCCTCACGGGTTCTTGCAAGTTGGGGGAATTTTATATCCGCTGCGTATTACTTGTTATTGTGTTTTTGTGTTTATTCCCCATCAATTTAATCATATTTATATCATCAACATAACCATCAATTTTAACAAATTTATTTCCAACTCTTTTTGTAAACAAACATGGACAAATAATGTTATTTGCATATCCCCTCATTTAAAAATATTCACCGAAAATGTTAATACACAACATTCATCTATATTGTTTAAGTACATAAAGAGACTTACTCACCTTACTACATTGTATTGTAGCAATTGGAATATATACAATACATCCAAAAATACTTATATGGAGTAATTAGGTTATTAACCAAAAATAATTGTAAATTCAGATGAGGACTTACATATATGATAATTTGTTAACTTGATGTGAATCAATATCTCAACATAGATGATTGTATGTCTCCAAAGTAGATTTTAGAAGTTATGATCTCATATCGATTACACAATTAACTTTAAACGTATAAAGAATAGATCTTCAAGTTCAATTTTTTTTTGTATGTACATATTCTAAAAGATGTTTAATATCCATATCAATTGACATATGATACGTATCAAATGCTTTTTGTACAATTTAGAAAATAAGCTCTTAGACAAATCAATTGAGAAAACAATCTCACAAACTTTTATTTGTAAATTGACAATGAATATACATGTGATCATTTAGAATAAAAATATGATAAGATAATTATTTAGACACAAAGAGAGATAAGAAATTTATTATTATTAAAACATAAACTTTATTATCATTAACATTAGGAATTCAAAAAACACTCAAAGATAAGGCTGAATTTAAAATACACTAAGAAGATACAACTTTATTATTATTATTATTAGAATTAAATAAGTTTTTATTCCTTATCAAATTTTGAAATTTCATTTTTAATCTTTGTAAAAAATGTCACATTATTTAGTCTCTACAAAATTATTATGCAAGTTTTTTTAGTCGCTATTAGAACATCAACATATATTTTTGAATGAATTTTTTGTATAAGAATTTTTATCTTAAACATATGACATTTCAAAAGTTCATATTTAATTTATCTATGTTAAAAAAATTTAAATTTTCAGTAGATGAATTTTTAATAATATTTCTTATTTTAAGATCAAAAGGTTCCTTTTTGCATCTTCATTCTCCGTAAGCATGATTTCATTAGAAGAGGTCTTGGGGACTTTAGTCAATTTAATGTCTTTAATGAAAACAACCGAAGGTGAAGCCTTCTGTAACAATCCCAAGTTTTGTACAATGAGAAAAAATGAAAAATTGTTAAATACAATGAGAAAAAAGAGGTAAAAAAATGAAAATGAACGATTCTCTTAAAGAAGATAAAGGCCATTATAGAAAGAAAAAATTAAATTTAAAGAGAAAGACCACTTAAAGAGAATGAGGATTTTATGCCATTTATAACAGTTGATTTAAAGACCACTTAAAGAGAAAGAGAATGAGAATGCCATTAAAATTTAATTTAGAGAGAATGAGAAAGACCACTTAATTGATAAAAGAAAATAAATGCATAAACCTAAAGAAAGAAGTTCTTTAAATGTTTTTTTTTGACAAAAAGAAAAATGATTTTCATTTTATTTACATCGATGTAGTATATAAGATACAAAACACATATTCAACATCGTTAAAAACAAAAAGAATGAATTTGTAAATATACTCACAACAGTCAAGTTAATAACATAAAACGACTTACAAATAATTTGCTAAAATCAAAGTGGCTGGAATGCTCATGTCTTCGGATCTGTAACGTTAAAGACCTAATCATTGGTTGAATAAATAATTGATCGAAGTTTGATTTGTCAATCTAAATCAAACGAAATACTGCAACAAGACGGAAAATTAAATAACGTTGACTTAAGACAGTAAAAAAAAAACAGGAAAGAAAAATTTAATTTGTATGAAAATCACTTATTTATATTCAAATCGAAGAAAAAGAAACACATGAATGATTCCAAATCAAAAAATTACTCAAAATCACAACTTTATGTGAATGAAGAAGAAAAAAAAATTAAAGAAAAAATAACTTTATCTCCTAAAAAAAATTAGGACCGGCCTACGAGAGCTCGAATGATTTATTTTAACACAACTATTATCAATCTTATAGCTTTTACTCCGGTATAGATTATTTAAATGGTTGAAATGTAAAAACGTGATGATCACATAAAAATGAAAATAAAATAATCTTTTTTTATCAGATGAGGTTGAATTGCTGAAAGATATAAGGAAAAGTAAAAGAAGGAGCGTTTTAATTTGTACATAGTGTTAGTGAAAAAAGTTGTATACAACCAATCAATTATTACCCATGATTTATAAAAATCAAATACTATTAATATTTTAATAATTATAATTGATTAATAATGTATAAACTCTTTGATTGATTGTATATATAAATTAAATTTGAAAAAACCTAAATTATAAAGAATATAAAATTCAAATACGATAAAAGCAAAATGGTTGGGAACATTTTTGTAATGATCCCTTAAATATGTGAACATACTAAATTCAATTTACCAAAAAATACAAATCATCTTATTTCTATTTTTATAATTGGTGAAAATAGATAAATAAAGTTAAAGACCATCACCTTTTAAGAAAATATAAATGTATGTTTTTGAAATAAATAAATGGTTAAATAA
>JBBPBQ010000003.1:14549484-14586001 GCA_037974755.1 Cicer yamashitae
ATGAGATGGTTATAATATCCTAAATCAACGTAGACGTAAAAATTATAAGGATACAAATGTGTTGGCTTAAAACATTGATAAAAAAATGAAAAATTTTTAAAATAAAAAAGTTAATAAATTTTTAAAAAAAATTAAAAATAAAATGTTAAAATTTTATAATTACTTAAAACTTATTTACTACTATAAAAATTTTATACATAATTATGTACTTTATTATCTGAAGATTATAGTATACTCTCCATATAGTTATGAAACTCTCGACTAATTTTGTCGCAATGTAGTTTTCTTTCATCTATGAATTTTTTTATGAACTTATTTTTCAATTTCTCTTTTTGATAGAAAAATAATATTTCATTAATAAGAAACAAGACACCATTATAAAAATAAAAGGAATTAAATTTAATCAAAATCTATATCCTAAAATTCAACCATAAAAAATTTTCTACATATAGATTTAATAGATTTAGATTGAGATTCTAAAATCTTTATAAATATCTTGATACAAACCATTTTTTCAACTTTAAATTCAAATTGATTATATACAATATCTAATTTGCCTAAAATTACAATAAGTTTTTCGATATTTTGAGATGAGTGAAGATAACACCAATAATGGTGGCATGCATCTACATTTAGTTGTGAGAACAATACTCCAAAACGGAAAATACCAAGACGACGAACACCACTATACGACAAAATTATATAAATAAAAATATGATAAAGAAAAAAAAACTAAACTTATATAAAAATCACTTATTTAAATAAAATGAGAGAATAAAATGACTTAAGAAGTAATTTTAGACTTAAAATAATATTCATCTTCTTGAAAGATACATACTCATTTTTTCTTTTTCTATCTTGCTATATTAAGCAATTACGTATCCCTATCAGTCTTTTACCAAATAAAAGTATCAATCTTTTTTTTTGGTCAATATATTCCCTATCAATCTTTGTGATGGTTAAAACTTAAATGGATAATGAGACATCATGTACCACCAACATTGCCCCGTAGCTCACGCGAGATATATAGATTGTGGACTTGTTTGTGGCTGAAATGTATCGTAATGATTTTAAGAAAGGGAGGAATTATAATATTTCATATAAATAAATAAATGAACATCCAAATTAATCCCTAACATTTTAGACATGAGTCATTTTTGTCTTTGAAAAAATATAATATCTAAATTAATCTCTAACATAGAGGTTTAATCAAAATTTAATTGATGTGATCTCTAACAGTAGTAACATTTCAATTATCTATCTTATAGTATTAAAAATTATCTAACGTGTAAATAAATTGATGTGAAAGCAACATAATTTTGTGGCTCTGATTTGAAGCAACATATTTTATATGATTTATGAACTAATAAAATTCACATAGAGAAAACTAGATAATGAACCAAAGTATAATATTTTGATTCAACGAAAATAGTAGAATTTACAAGTTCAAAGCTTATATACAAGAGACTAGCTGATTAGGAAATAACATAATGCTAAGTGTCATAACTAATTATTCTAACTAACTATTGCATCATCTAAACCGTGTAATACTCTCCCACAAGCCTAAGATTGATAAATGTCCATCAATATGAGCTTGGCTGTAAGATGAAAGAAAGTTTAAGGAGCTAAAGCTTTAGCGAACTAGTTTACTTTCTAATTAAAAGATAATAGTGTCGACACCTTCATCAAATCAGTTAACATCATCTCTCTAACTACATGACAGTCAATCTCAAGATGGTTCGTCCATTCATGACAAATGGATTTTACAACGATAGAAAACATATTCTTGTTATCACAATATAGAACTAGGAGTTTAATACGATCAATCTTCAAATCATACACTAAGTAGCATAGCCATTTCAACTCACTTTTTTGCGGCTAGTGCACGATGTTCAGCTTCTAAGTTGGAGCAAGCGATGGTGTTTTGCTTCTTTGAACACCAAGTGGTTAAAGAATTTCTCAAGAAGAAGAAATATCTACTAATGGAACGACAAGTATCTAGACATCCAGTCCAATCTGAGTCACTGAAAACGTGTAATTCAAGTGAAAAATTCCTACTAAATAAGAGACCTTGGCCAAGAGTTCCCTTTAACTGGCGTAATACTAGGAGCTAGTACCAATCAAAAGTAAAAGAAATGAACACAAGAATGGGATTAAATTTTAATTTAACTATTTCTCTTATAAATATTGTTTCTAAAGATCTTTTATATGAAGATGTAATTAACACTCATTAGTTAAAAGATTTGTTTAGAAAACAACAGACAATGTTAGAGTGATTAATCATCGTCAAAAACGTGTTAGATTAAATAATAATAGGCAATAAAGAGATAGAGGTAGAGATAGATGCACATAACGATTTATCTTGGTTCACTATCAACTTGATAGCTATGTCATGTTCCTTCTAACCTTAGAAGAATTTTTACACTATTCAATAACTGAATACACTTGAGAGTATCTCTTGGTTGTCTCTCAACCTATACTACTACTTCTTAACAATGACACTAATTGTGTCTATTAAGTAACTCTTGCCTTCAATCCACAAGAAACAACTATTTCAAGCGAAAATGTTTTGGTTCTAATTGGTTAAGAAAACTCAACACGAGTTATTTTTCACAACAAAAGACTTGATCTAAATTCTTAACAGTTTTTACGATTTAAGTTCTTGGATATGAAATTCAACAACATAAATTTTCTTTGTAGTTGTTGATGATGAAACTTCAAATCTTCATTTGATTTTTATAGTCTATCTAATGTCATAAAATCATTACTCATATTGTCCTTGTTTTTTCTTGATCATTTGACTTGTCACATTGGAAGGTAGCAAGTCCTACATATATGAGGCGATGTTCTACGATTTTTGATATTGTCTTTTCAAATTTGAATTTTCATTTATGTCTATCTTTGGTAAATGATAAAAGTATCTGTTATACTCATACCAAAGTTAATTCTTAGTTAAGAGTAAAGGATTAACAGAAGGAATGTTGGGGTCAGATGGAGTGACTTTAGTTTCGAGCAGATCATGCGATGACAATTTCAAGATGCTACAACTTGAATAGACAGATGATACTTCACAAAAATTCATTGATCTTCTAGTAGATGGAAGTTACATTTTAGTAACTCGTTGATGGTTCTAGAAGACTTCGTTGATGTAGATTCTTGGATTTGTTGATGGAGAAACTTAGATCGCTAGATGAATGCATAGAAAATGCAATGCTATTTCTTCTAGCTTTGGTCCTGTATTTTCTAAGTTCTTCTAAGATGACTTTTATAACATGCACACTCAAGTAAATCTATCAATTAACAAATGATAAAGTGTTCACTTTATATATATATATATGTGTGTGGGGGTTATCATTAAAAAAACATTGGGGCTAGAGTTCCAATTCACTTTGGTTCTAACATAACCTTTATCATTCAACATTCTAAGAGATATTAAATTCCTCTTCAAATTAGGTACATGTCTTATCCCTTGCGATATCCTTATTCCTTCATTTGCAAGTTTAAGTTGTATGGAGCCAATCCTAGTAATGCTTGATCTTCATCATCAATCTTGATTTCAATATTCTCGAAATACATAATGAATTTGTTGAAATAATCCAAATGATCCTCCAAAGTCTTCCCTGTTGGCATCTTAAAAGTGTACAATTTTTATTTCAAATATAACTTGTTTGCCAAATACTTGGTCAAGTCAATTACAAGTTCTCAAGTTTGACCGATATGTCAGCAATAGTTTTCTCGTTCGAGACCACTCTAAGAACCATGCCACCAAGACATACAACCAATTTGTTATGTACTTTATCAAGCATGTCCTTTTTCTCCTTGTTAGATAGGGCGTTGGACAATTTTGCTTCACCAGCTAAAGCATATTCAAGTCCTTATTGAACCAAGAATGCCTTCAGATTAAAATCGTTTTTTCCAGTGAACTTTTTTCTGTATCAAACATCACATAACCCTATCTCATCTTTTTTACCGAAGAACTCCCATGAGCCTCTAACCAGAGCTACTGATACCAATTTGTTACGAACAAATACCGCAAAATTCCTTGTTTAATTATTAACTTAGAGAGCAATCAAAAAAGAGAACTATTAGAGAAGACAAAATATGAAGAAAAAAAAAAGATTATTCTCATTAGTATGAATTACATCACATTACAAGCTTTACTAATACCTCTCACCAAGAGGTTAGATTTCAAATATAGAAACAAAAGATTAAAAGTGTATTAGAATTTGTGTATTTAATTTTTTAAATATTTAAATTTTATTTTTTACGATGTAGAATTTTTATTTTTTAACAAGTATCCGTACTCTTAGAATCTAAATTCTCAACAGCATACATTCTTTAGCCACTATTAACATATAAAATGAAACTAGCAATGAAGTTTCTAAGCAACTGTCCATTTCTTTGTTACATTGCCTTGTTCACCAACGGGTTTAATTATACCACCACATTTGTTTACCTTTCCATTCCACCATAAAAAATAAAATAAAAAACTGGTGGCTGAGGTGACAAGTAAATTAAAGAAGAAAATATAAAACTAAGGTTGGGAAGAATGGATGATTAAAAAACAAGATAGAGAAAAGAAGGGGATTCGTAAAGTAGCTATTTTGGAACTAGAACCACTAACTTACCAACTACTCTTTTCCTCCGTAATTATATATACAACCTTATATCGACATTTTTCTTGATTATTAAAAAATTTATAGTGTAAATAACGTGTATAATTTGTGTACAGTTCCTCTATTGTACATTACATGACTCCAAAAGTTTGAAGGTCTCAAAATATTAATTATATATTGTCAACTTTTATAAATTATTAAATATTTTGTAATAGTTCAATGACAAAATATAATATTTTCATGTATGTGATATTAGATATGTGGCAGAATGTAATGTTTATATCTCATACGGACAAAAAAACTTAAAAAGTGTAATGTAATAAATGTATCTAAAAATGTGTAAAGGGTTTTATATTTAGAGAAATAATTATGCAAAAGTAACTTATAATTATAATTAAGGAAGGAGGGAGAAGCCTATTTAAACCCCTTTAAACCTCACCACTTGTTGTACTTGCCTTCTTGGATCTGTTTGAGCACACCCTACTACTTCACTCTTCCACCTTCAAAAATTTATTTCCTTTTATTTTAGATCCTCTAAAACCAATTCACCATAACATGAAGGTAAAGAAAATTTTGCGTCGCTTATCGTATAGTATTATTAATTGCGAATTAGTTTTACTATTTTTAAGATCTTAATAACTTTTTCTATTTGCAGATTTTTAAATGGATGCAAAATAGACTTAATGGTAGCAATGAGAAAAAGAAACCAAGCTCAGTTTCAGCTACGCGTAAGCATTTTTTTTCTATGTTAATTTGCATCACTCTCCAATCACCCTAAGATCCTCATCCTCAATATATACACATTTCACATTAATTACATATATAAATTCAAGTATGATTATGAAATTGATTGTAAATTTTGTTTCTAGATGCACAGAATACATGCTCCATCAAAAATGAAATTTAATAAAAAATGTTAATTGAAAAATTGATGTATCTAAACTAAATTATTAATTAGATACATCAATTTGTCGACTACTATTTTTATTTATATTTCATTTCAGATGGAGTAATGATTAAACACTATTACTATTCTCTAGAGAGTTCATAATACAATCATGCTCTCGGAATTAATGTTCATATATACTATCTTTGTCTCTATATAAGACATTGTTGACAAATAATGAGAATTAATAGAGTTGATGATAGTATTAAATTTGTTGATAATTTGAATTGTTTTACTAATTTACTTTTGAAAAGATAAAATTAGTTTATGTTTTTATTGTAGTATTTATTGCAGATTGTTCATAAAAAGATATAACATAATTAGAAGTAGGTTAGTAAAAAAATATTAATGTAGTTCAAAAATTAAAATGGATTTTATAAAAAGGTATAAGAAAAATTTCGACAAAATATTTTTGATTTTTGTCCGAGAAATAAATTTTTTCGATTTTTTCTCAAAATTTTCCGATAAAAATGATTTATAAATTTTTTTCGAGAAAAAGAATTTTTTGATTTTTCTCAAAAAAAAATGATTTAAAATTTTTTACGAGAAATAAATGTTTTAAATTTTATCGAGAAAATTAAATTTCAAAAATTTTTCAAAAACAAAATTCAATCAACAAAATATTGGACCTATCAACCTCTCACTTAAACTCACAAAAAATAGTGAAATAATTGACCGGAATTTGGAGCTATATTGATAGCTCTACTAATGAGTAGTGTGATGTGATATTAATTTTCTTTTATAGATTATATGGTGAATGATACTAATAAACAAGAGTTCAACGACTTGCCTCAAGCACTAGTACTTGCAATTGGAACATTTGGGAATAACAATTTGAAAGAAGATTCTAATAAAAGTATTGCTGAAGAGGAGTCACCATCCTTTCATGATTGCTCTTTTGAAGAAGTTGGAAATTTTCATAATGAATTGAACATAAATTTGGAAGAGAACAATTTCAACCTAATCAACAATTTAATATATAACAAGGGAAAGGAGTGTTTGGATAAAAGTAAGAATGGCGTTTCCAAAAAATCACTTACTTTCCTTCTTAAGATGTTTGTTTGTGGAAGTAGATTGCCACCTACTCCTTTGTTCAAAGATCCACTCTCCATAGAGTCTAGAATAGAGAAGGTAAATGACGTTTTTAAGAGTTATTTTTGTACAAAACATTGAAATCTCATCTCTCAAAACACTTAGTAATATCACTTTGGAATATATTTAAGAAAATAATAAACATATTTAGTAATTTGAAATGAAATTTATAATTAAGAATAATCTTTTTGAGAAAAAATGAATTTACATCTTATCACAATTAAGAAAAAGTGTTTGTAAACTCTAATTAGTTTTTTTTTATAAGAATAAACTCTAATTATTTTCTTAAAAGAGTATATAAAAATAAGCGGAAAATAATATATAAACTATATATTTTTATAGGTTATTTCAACCACACACTTTAACTTTAATCTTTAACTTCTTTATAGTATATTTTTGTAAAATAAAAAAAACTCCTTTAATGCAAATTTAAATTTTGTTTCAACCTCAAACCTTAACTTTAAACTTTAACTCCTCTATGAGATTAACAGAATCATTAGTCATCACAATTTAATAAAAATTATATTTTAAAATTTTAATAAAATGACGATATCACAGAATTATTAGTCATCACAATTTAATAAAAATTATATTTTAAAATTTTAATAAAATGACGATATTACTGTGATTTTGACAAACTTATCATCAATTCAAATATGCACTTAGTGTTTATCTTTGTAATTATATTTATCTTCCTTTGCTTGCTTGTGAATTATAATTACAGATTATGAGGGCAGTACTTCACAAAAAGATACATCCAGATGGTTCATGTTCAACAACTTTTGTAAAGAAGTACCTTGAAAAAGATCCAATGCCCCAATATGACGATATTGATGATGATGATGAAGAGGAGGAGGAGGTTACTACTAGTCCTATAGACAAAGGATGCAAATGGGTTAAGACAGATTCTGAATGTAAGACAGTATTTCTATGAAATTTAAATAATTTAAAAATTAGTTAATTTGAAAAATATTTTAGTGGTTAAAAATGAATTAAATACAATAATATATATTTATAATTTTAGAAAAATAAAAGTATTTTAATATATATATCATTTTAAATGAGATCAACGTTGTCTAAAAGATGTTTAATTACGAAAATAAAAATTTTGTTTGATTCAATAGCCTTTTTTTTACTGGTTCATTAATTAATTCAATAGTTACATAAAAGAAAATTCAAAATATAATTTGATTGTGTAAAAACAAAATATAATTTGATTTAATACCAAAATTCTAGAATCATGTAGTCATCATAACTAGACGCATATGAAAGTATGACTCTCTCGTACACGCGTGTTTATCATTTTACCATTAAAATTTATCGAATTTGAAACTTAAAAAATATATAAGTAGAGCCTAATAAATTTAAAATACATTATATTTGATTCTTACACTCATCTTTTATATATATATATCAAACATGAGAATCTAAACACTACACAGAGGTCACGTAGAATCATAATGAAGTGATTTTATGTTAGTTATTTAATTTTTTTTCAAATGTTTTTTTATGGAGGATGTAAATATGTATAGGAAAAAGTAAATTATTTACGTATATTTTCTAAGTGGGCTCATATTATAAAAAGATGTTGAAATATTTAATATGAGTGTTTGTGCAATTTTTGCCACTAGATTCTTTGAAATAAATATTAAAAATTAATTACAGCTAAGTGATTATTTAATTTTTTATAACTACTAATTATTCTTATCAATTTTTGTGGTTGCAGATATCGTTCTTGAGATATAAATGGATTCTTCTCATGTACTATTGATCTGATTATTTATGATCATGGAAGCTATATTGTAGCTATGGAAGTTGTGGACCTACTCTCTTGGATGTATGAACCCCGCCAAGAAAATGTGACAAACTAGCTAGAGGATATTCGAGAAAATGTTCATATTTTAAAACATGTACATTTTGTAAAACATGAATGTCAAGTTACATTCCAATTTCTTACAGAAGATATATGTATCTTAATGTCTATATATACTTGTGATAAAGTGATAATTAAACAATAATAACAAGCTTTTCTTATTTTACAAGCCTTGAAGGAAATTTTCGGACATACATTTTTTGCAATGTCCAGTTGATAAATAAGGCTAGATAGAAGAAGAAGAATGTCTTTTAAGTGACAACTCAACTGATAAATACCCATATTGCTTGGTTTGACGTCTTGTCTCGGGTTCGAACCTGAGACTTTATAGTTGTGTGAGTTAATTATGGTGAAATTTATCATCTTTTCTAAGACCAAAAAAAGAAAAAGAAGAACAAGAATTGAAGCACTACACAAAAATATAGATTTTATAGCGCACCTTTAACAGTGCTTTTTAAGTAAAAGCGCTGTTGTATTATATTTGAAAAATACACAGAGGTTAAGATAATGCTTTTTCGAAAAGCGCTGTCATAGGTACTAATAGTTAAATATAATAACAAAGCCTTTGACAACGTTTTTTTTTTATAAAAGCGTTGTCATAGAGTCAAAATATTTACAACATTTTTTTTATAAGCGCTGTTAAAAGGTCATATAGTGTTTTCATTTGGTCTTTTAAAGCGCTTTTTATAAAAGCGTTGTCATATATATGGTCTCATAAAATTATGGTCTTTTAAAGCATTTTTAAAAAAAGCGCTGTCATAGGGTCTTTCTAAATTTTTAAGTATATGCATATGTAACTGGTTTTCTTCATTTTGTGCGTTTCTTCACTCTCTGTGAGAACTCTCCCTACGAACCCTCTCTGCGCGGACCCTCTATGCATTTCTTCAACCTAGTAGTTGCGTCAGGTATAGGCAATGAATTTGTGATTGCTAGTGTTCTTGAGTTTTAGGGTTCTGTTTCAAATTTTTACGTTCATCGTGTCGTATTCGTAGATCTAGAACCTACCGTTATCGACGAAGTCAGGTTCGGTACCTATCGACAACTCTTTCACCCTGAACAAATCATCTCCGGTAAGGAAGACGCCGCTAACAATTTTGCTACAGGACGTTACACTAGTTTGTGATTTACTCGTTTTTTCTTCAAACCTAACCCTAATTTCTATTCTTTTTCTCACTTTTTGTTGTTTTATTTGGTTTTAGTTGGCAAGGAAATCGTAGATCTGTGCCTCAATTGTGTTAGAAAGTTGGCTAATAACTGTATCGGTCTTCAAGGGTTTTTGGTCTTCAACATCATCGGAGGTGGTACCGGTTCCGGTTCCTTATTGTTGGAACGCATCTCCGTTGATTATGGCAAAAAGTCCAAACTCGGATTCACCATCTACCTTTCTCCTCAGGTATAACAAATCAATCTTAAAACTAGTGTTTCAAACTTGAGAATCACGATATTCGATGTTGGGATTCAAATATTGTTGATGCACATCTTGATTTTGCTATCTAGATTCAAAAATGTGTTGGAGATGTAAGTGTAGCAGTATACTATTCATTATTGACTATTGTCTCTTTTTACTCACTCAACCAATCAAAACCCTAAATTACAATTCAAACTAGCTAAATTACGATTGTACATTTGTTAAACATTTATGGTGGTTCAGAACAAGAAACGCGTCAGTTTCACATATGAGTTGTCCCTAAAAGTGAAAGGTGAGTTATTACATGTTAAATCCAATTTTTCTTTTTTATTTTGCATTTATGTCTAACTACTTTGTATACAGGGGAATGGATTATACGAGGAGATAAGAGGTTGCTTGGCGGGCACATAGATGTTCTAGAGATCTCATTCGGTGAACTCGATGACTTGCAGGTACCTCTTATCTTAATACTGAGATTGCTGCACATTTATTTTGTGATAGCTTAATAGCCACACCTATTGTAGAAAATATGGTAGAATCGTCTTTGTCGATTTTAGCTTCTGTAAAGAAGGCTTATTAAAGAGGGTAGACCAAATGGAGGACAATCTTAGTAGAGGGAGATCAAGAAAAACCATAGGTCAAACCGTCGGGAAAGATGTGTTAAACCAATGGTTTTTCATTAGACATGACTCACAATAGAAAATACTATGATGTTGTTCCATCTATCTAGTTAATCTCACTGATAGAAACTAGTTCAGATTAAGAATAGAAAAATATTATTTTTATTGAGAAAAAAGGGTTGAAAGGGAGGGCCGTCTTTTTGTTGATAATTAGAATTGAGATTAGGGAGTCGTAGATCTCTTGAATATCAAGGAATTTACATACTTTTTGCACATTTATTTTGGAACCTTCCCTTTATTGAATATGTAATGTAATATGAAATATTTTTTGAACCTGTAAGCAAAACAAGACTATATGAAATGCAATTACTTTATGATCAATGAACCAATATAAAATACAGAAGAGATGCACCAAACAGTTCCAAAATTGAAAATTTTAATTCAGGTAATTGATTCCCTATATGTGTTGATTGATTATTTCAATTCAAATCAGAAATTTATCACATAATGTAATCGTTTTTACCTATTCTAATAAGAAATAAATTTTCACATATCAAAACCAAAATTGTATAGAATTTAAAAGATAACGATAAAGAATTTACAAAGACTTGTGTTGGCTAAACCTCATCCAGTTTTGAAGCCAACTTTTGAGATAACTCACTATTGAAATTGTATATCAATTACAATAAAAATGTAATATGAAAAATGCTTTTGTTGTTATTTTTTTACATAACATGCTAAGTTTGGCTTGCTTAACTCATTTAGTGAAACACATAACTTATTCAACCAAATAGATTATGATGTTTATGACAGATGAACAAGTCAAGTTTTTTCCATTAATTATTTGCATGTATTATTAACTCACTTTTCTGCTTTAATTAAAATTATGGCAAATTTTTCTTGTGCCGATGGAAGTGAGACTTAATGAAGCATCGAAAATCTCGCATCAAGATAAAATTGACATATGCAACAACTTGAAACTATTTTTACAGCTTGTTCGGGAAAAGCTGCTTCAATTTGAACGACAACTCAAAGATAGATAATGACAAAAGCCATGTAGTTTTTGCTTTCAGTTTGATTTGATTGGGTACTAGTATTTTTGGTACAACCTGAGAAAGATTATGAAGAAGTTGGTGCTAAAGGAGTAGAAGATGAAGATGAAGGGGAGGATTATTTATGTCGCAATATGTAGTGCAGGCCGTTTTTCTTACATTTGATTGTTTCAAGCAAAAGAGGGTATATGCTTTGTTACATTACCCTCCACTCGTACTGTTCTTTTATTTCCTGTGTGATATAATTCCATCATTCAAACTTGTGAAATGGTCGTCATTATTAAGTTAAGAACTATATGAAAAGTAATTAAACAAATGCACTTAAGTTTTATTCTAAGAAATAATTTTTGATCATTCAAATTTCTTTAGCAAGCCTAAAAGGGATATCACGAATGAAATTTGCGGTTATTAAATACATACAACAATGTTTTTTAGAGAAAAAAAGCGCTGTAAGATACCACATACGACAACGCTTTTTAAAAAAGCGCTGTAAAATGAGATACCTACAACAAAACTTTTATTCAAAAAGCGCTATAAAAGAATATTTTGGGGAGTTAGGGGGAGAGGGGATTCAGGGGAATTCTACGCTTTATGAGTGAAATATTTTGGGGAGTTATTTTTCTTCATAATACAAAATCCTCCTTTTATGTTGTTATAATAGTCTAAAAATTAAAAATATATTAATCACAAGCATTCTCTATAAAATCTCTCTCTCTCTCTCTCTCTTAAATAAGGTGAAATATTTATCTTTATTTCTCTCTTCTAGTTTCCCTAAATCCCCTCCAAACTTAGGGCTAAGCAAAACCAATTAACCCGACTGATCGAGCCACCTGAATGAGCCAATTTTATAATCGGGTGAGTTATATTGGTTCACAGGTCACACATATTCGCAAATGTGGGTATATATGAGTTTGAGTGGTCGGTGCAGGTGAGAAAAATGAGTCCACAATTACCCAAACATAATAATGCATTTAAAACTCTAGGTATAAAAATCTAATTTTTTTTATAGTGAGTCTCTCAATCTCACTTAGTCATCATACAACCAATATGATAAATAGGTTGTTTGATAAAAACCTACTCAAACATTGACACAAATATTGAATGTCCAATATGTTTTTCCTTATAAATATGAATTTGAATTTAACATTCCAACAAGAAATAAAAAACCCATCACTTGAACCAATCCACTTGCATGACCTACAAATTCGCACTAACCGATGCAAAAATCGAACCCACCCATACTCGACTGATGCTTAACCTGTCTTGAACGAAGCTTAAAACAACAAATATACATTCAAATGATCTCTAATCAAACCACATACATAATTAAGTTATTCAAAAAACAAGATAAGAAAATTGAGGTGTTACAAATATACCTCCTATTAATGCGGGTAATTTGTCATAGAAGATTCAAAACTAGAATTTGACATAGTTTTACTTATAAATGATATTTTAGGAAGATTCATACACAATAAATGCATTAAATACACTCTTTTTTTTAGCGCATCTTATTTTGTTAATATATTTGAATGATAAAAGGTCTTATAATTAGTGAGGGATGTAGCAATTTGAGAAAATGTATAACACATAAGGGCAAACATAAGATATACAACTATGTACTTATATTCAAATAATTAATTACCACTCTCATGACGCCGTTCTCACACAACCATTATTCTTAGGATATTCTTTGGCCTATCTGTTCACTACTTTGTGTCTTGTGTTATCGTTGTAATATCATGCTTCAAAACTCTTCCTTATTTAAAATAATGTATTCTCTATTTTACAAAATTAACTATAACCGTTATACTTTGGCCAACTGAGAATACAATCAAGCCCCCCACCTTATCTATTCATTCCACACCATAACTTCACTTTCTGAATATTTTTATATCAATACACAAACACTTAAAGTTGTGTAATGTAAACTCCACCAAAACAAAATGTATAAATTGGAGTATAAAATAGTTAAAATCCATCCTACTACCGTCCAATAAGATTCAACTCTATTAATTCCGGTGATTAAAATTCTATTGCTTTCATTCTCAAAAAAAAAAAATTATTCTATTATAAAAATACCTTTTGCTAGTGCCCTTGCTCCAAAATATTGGACCAAGAGAAACCACTTTCAGTTAATCCATTTCCTTTATGTTCATTGAACCAAAAAAGAGTTATTTTATTATAAAAAAACCTTTAACTAGTGTCCTTGATTCAAAATATTAGATCAAGAGATACCACTTTTAGTTAATCTATTTACTTCGTATTAAAGTTCACTTTCATATTATTTTGTCGACAAACTTTCATTTTCATTTTATGACAAATAAATTTTTACTTTTTAATATTTTTTTTATTACTAACTCGCTTTACAAAAAGATACGAACAAAAATGAAATTAAAATAATTAATATACTTTATAAATTTTAGATACATTAATTTTTTTAAATATCTTTTTTATTTATTTATTGAGTGAGTATTTGATTTGATATTATTTTATACCAACCAAAAATTATTATTTGTAGATATGTTTTTGGTTTTCTCATAAAGAAAAAGATATGTTTTTTTTTTAAAAGAAAAAAGATATGTTATTTATTTATTAGCCTTCTTACCAAAAATGGCTATACATTACAGAAATTACAGAAAATAAAAAAAATCAAATATCCTGCAAAGTTTCCAAACCAAACTGGTGAAGCTCGAAGGCTTAAAGGTCAAACTGGTAGTGACAGTGCAACAAGCTTTGTTTTTTCATTCTCACTCTCACTCTACAAAAATAGAGAGAGAAACAAACAACATCAAAGATACAATTTTTCTCTCACGAAACTCTCCGATCGAAAAGGTTCAACCTTACCCCTTTAAAATGTTAAATGCTTTTGAATTAATCCTTTTGTTATTTTTCTTGTTAAAGTTTTAGTTTTTGAAACATGGGTTTTTTTTTTTGGAAGAAATTTTGGGTTTGAGTGAAAAAAAATTGATAATGTGCAAAGTTTTTGTTTTTGGGATTGTGTGGGGTTGAAGTGGCATTGAGTTTGAAGAAATCATTGGATC
This sequence comes from Cicer yamashitae, assembly GCA_037974755.1. Classification (NCBI taxonomy): domain Eukaryota; kingdom Viridiplantae; phylum Streptophyta; class Magnoliopsida; order Fabales; family Fabaceae; genus Cicer; species Cicer yamashitae. Next base: position 14,564,133 of record JBBPBQ010000003.1, read on the forward strand.
AAAGTTGGTTGCTTTTTCAGGTTTCATACAAGAATTAGCTCAATGTCTTGGGCTGCTCCTGATGAGCTCTTGCTCTCCACCTCCCTTGCTACATATCTTGACAGTAATCTCTCTCTCTCTCAGATTTTTTTGCTCAATTATCACATGCAAATCTGTTTTGAAGAGAGTAATTTGTACTAAATTTGTATGTTTTTTTCCCTGTTTCACCATAGACTTTGTCTTTGTGGTATTTTTACGTGAACTGTTGATTGCAGTGATTATAATTCTTGTTGGAATGTATGAAGAAAAACAATTTTATAAACTAATGTTTTCACCAAAGAGAAAATTTTGCTATGCATGTGAATTAGTAGTAGACAGATATTCATATGAAGAAAGGATGATGAGGTATGTCACATAGGAATAAGGGTAACCTATGAAGCACCAATATATATATAGATATAGACACGACATTGACACGTTGACACCAATAATAATTTGAAAAATTGAAGTAATTGAATGTAGTTACATGTGTCGATGTCGGACATGATACCAACACGTGTTTGACACTAGAAACGCTTTCAATCTGAGGTGTAGGGGCTACATAGTGGGTAGCAGCTCTTAGATGTACCAAAAAATAACCAGTTCTTGATTCTGTAGAATACTCATGCATGTGAACACTTGTTAAGTAAATTCTAATGTAACTCTCCTCATCACTGAACGCATACTGGTTTAGAAAATGGTAGAAGTGAGCCTATTTAAAGAGTTCCCAGCCTGTTTATTTGTGCAATTACTTGCTGAAAGCTTGAGAGTGTTTTGTGTGTTCTACAAATAGTGCTTTAGATCACTGCATCTTGAATTAAACTATTGGCCTTTCTCCTGCAACTATCATTGGTTAAGTAGAGGCTGAAATCATTGGACTGAATGATGAGATATGACAATGTATAATAAAAATTTTGTGCTAAATTATATATACTTTTTTGCAGAAAAACTTCTTGTCCTGTTACGAGATGGTCGAAAACTTTTGGGTTTATTACGCTCGTTTGATCAATTTGGTAACTACTGATTCTACTTGCATTCTTCTTTGTGAAGTATCTATTATTCTTTTTATTGTTATTTCCATCTTATATTAACTGACAATTTGACGTGATGACCATTCACAGCTAATGTTGTTCTAGAGGGTGCGTGTGAACGTGTAATTGTCGGCGATCTTTATTGTGATGTCCCTTTAGGCCTTTATGTAATTCGTGGGGAAAATGTTGTCTTAATTGGAGAGCTGGTAAGTATGATGTGTTCTTGATTGTTTGAGATCATTTTACTATGATTATGTGCTTCTTAAAGGAGTCTTGATAATTTTGTAATCTTTATCATTGATTTAGGACTTGGGGAAGGAAGAACTTCCACCGCATATGATATGTGTCTCAGAGGCTGACATAAGAAAGGTTAGTTCTTGATAAAACAATTGAATGTTTATCTCTCATTTTTACCATAATAATAATTATGAGGATCCTGTTTGGATAAGCGGCTTAATTAAGTGTTTATCATATAAATTCTTATATATAAGCTCTTTCTATAACAAAAGAATAAAATAATATCAAACTATTTTCATATAAGCTATCAGCTACTTTCATAAGCTATCCTGTAGAGCTTATGGAGATAAGCTGAAAATGGCTTATGAACATATCATAAGTTGTTTCCATAAATTCTCCCAAATAATCTTGTAAGTGTTTATGTTAGTAGATAAAATTAAATAAGTCAGTCCAAACAGACCCCAAAAATTATTGTATTCAAGTGGGTTTTTTTAGAGGAAATGAGGAATCTCTTGATGTGTGCAACTTTAGTTAGTTATATCAGTTACATCTTACATCTAATGTAACTAAATGGAGTTGCTATACTCTAAAAATGACTAATCCTATCTGACCGCTGTCAGTTAGTCTTTAGATTAGCCTATAAATAGTTGCTCTTTATTGGTACCTGTAACAGAAATTTGTTATCAAGACAATTCAGTTTTAGACAGTTATTCTTCTCTATTCTCTCAGTTCGGTATCCTGCTGTTGTAATGTCAATAGGATGAACTCTATTGGATAGTTCACCTTAATTGCTGCCTATATTGCACCAATACAACACCTTCTGTGTACTGGGTTGAGGGGGAAGGTTTAGTCTCACATCGCCTAATAGATAGCCTTTGTATTGCTTAAAAGGCTTGGCCAGGTCCTTATCTTAAAAGCCAGTTTTGTGGAGATGAGTTAGACCTGAGCCCAAATTATAAAATCATGTAAGAGCTTATCCTAGATATGTTGTTGGGTTAAGGTTAACTGCAATTTCCATGCTCGAGGCCCCTGGGTGTGCCACCCCTGCGGTCTAGTATTGGACCACTTTTTCTACCTTCATTGTTGCGGTATAGCACTCTTAGGGCCCACTTTGTGAAAACACTTTCTGTTTTCAACATTTGTTTCACTTTTGATTACAAAATTGTCACATCATTTTCAATTTGTTTCCTGTTTACCGTGTTTGTACAAGAGACACTGGAAACAAAACAAGTTGTTTCAGGTGTTTTCTATACAAATTCTTTGAAAACAAGAAACAAGTTGAAAACAAGGTGGAAGTTTTGTAAATAAAAGTGAAAACAGAAAATACTTTCACAAAGTAAATTGGCCCTTAGTGACACTGATGGGTTGAGGGGGTGAGTTTAGTTCCACTTCTCCTACAGATATACCCTTTAAAGTGTTTTGTAGTGCTTATAAGGCTTGGGAAGTACTCAACTTAAAAGTTAGTTTTGCGAGGATAAGTTAGGTCACATCTTAGAAACTCTATTCTGAAGTGCTGAAAAATATGAATCTAAGATATATTTTGAGTTCAAGGGTCGCTATGAATGTGTTCCAAATTTATATACAAAACAGGTTCATAATCTGGTAACCCAATTTCAGTCATTACAAATTGCTGACTAAAAGATAGAACCTGTGCATTTGTTTTATGTCATGTTATTTGAAGATATTTATTCGTCTAGGATAGTATAGGAACAAAAGAGAAAATGAGTAAAACTGCATTTGGTTTTTTATTATTCCCTCGACAAGTTATTCTTTTTATCTAAAGTAAAAGGGCTGGAAACTATTTGATGCTCCGCTTCCGATATCATATTCTCAGTAGAAATGTCAGCTTTCCCTAAACAATTGAGAGTTCCGATCGGTTAAGAGTCTCCCATTGGATGAGATGTGGTATGAAAATGTGTTTATAAGTGGGGGCATCCCCCACCATGCCAGTTTTATAGGGTTTGAGTTAGACTCAATTCAACCCACATTTTAAAATGATAATCAGAGTGTACCGTTTAGAACCCACGAATGGATACAAAAGGTAGAACTGTTTTATCAAGAAAGAATAAAGAGTCACTACTCCATTCACAAAAGTTGACAATACTCAATAATGATCTCTATCCTTGTGTTCTTCTATTTATACAGATACTTTCTAACTAATCAGTTAACTAACAAACTTCCCTAACTAAAACCCCTTTATTCTGTATATCCTAACACTATCATTAGGATATAGAATAAAGGGAGTTAGGAGATAGGAGCTTTTATAGGTCTGTTAGTTATTTTCTATTTCTGTTTTAGGTTTGTAGAGAGGGTACAGAAAAAGAAGAGGGTAGAGAAAGAGAAGAGAGAGATGAGAAAAAGAGAAGAGAGAAAGAGATGGTCCCATCTCTCTCTTCCCTCTCTCTACCTTATCACTCTCCTCTCTACCCTCTCTTCTCTTTGTCTTCTCCTACATCTTTTCTCTCTTTCCTATATATCATTTTTCTCTCTTATCTCTCTCTCTATCTCTCTTTTCTTTGTCATCTCTTCTCTCTCTCATATATATATATATTACAATGGACATCTCTAAATTATTTGAAAATTTTAGTAAATCCTTAAACTAAAAATTTGTAAATAGGTCTTTCAACCAATATATATTTTTTAATTAGGTTCTTTCATTCAAAATATTTTTACTTTTTCAAAAGGAAAATAAGAAGTTAAAACAAACGCATTTTTTAAATCTTGAAATTTTGAAAATGAAAATTGTGTTTAAAAAATGAAAATAGGAAATTAAAACATGAAATATTTTCGCAAACCAAACCGACCCTTAGTGTTCTGTTTCTGTTTTCCTATTTCTTAGGCTAGAGTTGATTGATCCTTATCCCTTTTATCCTATTATATAGAGAACCTATAGATAAATGTTCTCTTCCCATTAGAAAGGATCTTTTGCCAAATTAGAATTATCTTAACTGGTATTCTGGTTGTAGGGTGCATTCGCCCTTAGGAGCATATCTGCTCGTGTATCTTGTTTGGAGAGATTCTCTCTTATTATTTCTTATCTTTTTCTAAATATTTGTGTTCTTCCTCAAATTATTTCGGAATCCAATCTTGGGTTCCTAACACTATCCAAAATCCGTTAGGCCACCCGCTATCGTGCCACTCGGGTCACATTTCAATGTCCAGCCTTGGGCGTGTGTGTTAAGTGTCTCATATTGGATGAGATATGAAATGAAAATGTGTTTATAAGTGGGGGCATCCCTCACTTTACAAGACCAGCTTTTGTTTAAGACTATCAACAAATTATTTTTATTGGAAACATGAATCATAAAATTACTCTATTTTGGTAACAAGTTAATTCATTAATTTTCTATGTTGCTCATGGACCAATTTTAATTCTTTTTGTTTTCTGTATTTCAGGCTCAAAAAGCAGAACGTGATGCTAGTGATCTAAAGGGCATGATGAGGAAAAGGATGGAATTTCTTGATTTTGACTGAGACTTCCTACAAGCATAATAATCAAGCTGGTCTCATCTGCAAATTTTAATGCAGCTGTGACTCATGTTGGACAACAATGGGTGGAGTGGAAGAATAAGTATGGTAGATGTGCATTTGTGTTCTTTAGAAACCAGCGAGACATGAGACCGAATACTTTGCAGCTAGCAATTTACTTTTTTTTTTTGTAACCAAGGTCGAAATTAGTAATTTATGTTTTGGCTTCTTAGAGCTACCAGCAATCATCATGATTCATGCATGCCCTATTGTTGCATGTGGATTTTATGTTAATTATATGTTATGTTATTGGGTTCTTAAATTCCATAGTTTGGAATAGATAATCTGACATAGTGGTGGATATGATTACTTGTTTGTGCTCATTTACAATGCATTTTTTCTTTCTTTCAAAGTATTGTTATTTTAAGTATGTGCTTTCTGCAGCTGTTATATGCATGGTTTAACTTTCTCTTAAGTGTTAACTGTTGTATGATAAATTTGAAGGTGAAAAATTTCTTAATGGTTTTTGTAATAATGTATGGTTAGATTGTCTTTATTGTGTTCAAAATGTCTTAAATTCTTGGAAGGGAAAATTGGAATCAGAATACAGTCTTGTCTCTGATGATCCATATTACCATTTACAACGATGTCCTATGATAAAATTCTACCAAACTTAGCAGATATACTATGTTATGATAAAAATCCAAAAAAAATAAGTTCAAAATTCAATGTATATTTCCAAAGTTCTGTTACTTTTTTGTTTCTCAAGCCTTAAATTTTTTTATTTAATTTATTCCTTGTTAAAAAATATGAACGGTATAAAAAATTAGTAGACGTAGAAGTAGAGATTAACACTCTTGACAAAAAATATTCTAGGGATTAAAAGTTGAATTAAATTTTTATAAGTATTAAACAAAATTTTGAAATTTTTATTAGTTATTTGCATAGAGATGATCGTAGGTTTTGCACAAAATTTTGAAATTTTTTTTAGTTATTTGCATAGAGATGATTGCAGGTTTTTGCAAAAGTTGTTTTTAGAAGTTGTCTTAAGAAATTTGTTAAAATAGGTTGAGAACATTTGTATTGTAGACATATATAATACAAAATTTTCCAAAAGGCTTCCTAGATTTTGATGGCCGTAAAAACCAGTTTTCCCTTTCTTGTCTTTCATTTTATGAGTAATTTTGTGGACAATAATTATTATTTTTAGAACTATTTTTTTTTTATACCTCACAATGTTCTAGATTCTATTTTTGATGAATAAAACCTATTTTGAGCGCCATAGCATAACGTATCATTTATTTATTTTTCTTTGTTAGTGTATGATTCTTAAATCCTGCAAGAGCCAATTCGACTGGTTGTGAATGATGATGTAACTTACTAATATATTTATATGTATAATAAGGATGGATGATCAAATGAAATCTAGAGTTTGCTTTCAACTGCTCGTAATGGATGTGCAAACTCTAGTACCCAGTCTCAAATATAAGAAATACATATAATTTTGGAAGGCCAAAATATTCAATTAATTTAGAATTTAATATTGAGGATTATACATGCACCTCCACATCTAAACCTGTCACCCCCTCAATCAACGTGAAAATACATTTTGCCCTTTATAAAATCTTCAACTTTTTTAACTTCTCATTTTGTCACCCTCTTTTCAAAATATTCGAAAGTTTTCAAAGTTTTGAAATGAAAATTTCCAGAATTTTCGAACAATTCGAAACTTCCGAAATAGAAAATTTCAGAATTTTCAAAACTTTCAAATAATTCAAAACTTTCGAAATAGGAAAATTGCGGAACTTTTCATATTTGAAAATTTCGAAACTTTCCATATTTGGAAAATTTCGAAATTTTTCAAATTTTCGAAATGTAATCCTTATTTCGAAAGTTTCCAGATTTGGAAACTTTCAAAATTTTCCAGATTTGGAAATTTTCGAAACTTTTCAGATTTGGAAACTTTCGAAACTTTCCAAATTTTCGAAATGTAATCCTTATTTCGAAAATTTGAAACTTCCGAAAGTTTCGAAAATTTAAAACTTCCGAAACTATCAATTTTCAAACTTATTATAAATTGTTAAAATTGTATTTTTATGTGTCTTGAGGGGGTGGCAGGTATAGGTGTGGGGTGCATGCTATAATCCTCTTTAATATTTCAATAATTTTACACGGGCTACCATTACCTCTGGTTCTGTTTTCTTGTTCTTGTCTCAAAAATATAAAGTAGTGATACTCCTTCCCCCCAATTAATATTTAAAAATTCCAAAAATAAATTACATAAAATAAATAAAAGAGCCTCGGAAATTGATTGTTCATATACAAGCTAGTGTTGTATTGCCTAATATATAAATAACTTTACACAAGAAAGAACAATTGAAGTGAGAGTTAGAATACAATTACAAATAGAAGCAATGTCTTGTATTCGATATACATAAAAAAAAATACTAGAAAACAAAAATCCTGGAAATATAAACTTATCAACACTAAAAAAATTTAATTCTTTACAAACTTAAGTAATGCTGTCCTAAAATGGTTTCTATTGCACATACTTTACAAGGGCCAATATCAGCATAATGAGGCTAAGCATGGACTTAAATTTCTAGCTCCTCTTGAAATATGACTTCTGTTTCATAATTTAAGGTAAGTACTTTAGATCATAATATATGAAGCTATCCAATTCCAACCTTTCACTTTTTCAAGTTTCAACCCTTTTTAATCTATTGACACCGAATTAGACACTAACCGGTAATAATTTAAGAAAATTGAATGTAACCACATTATTGGTATGTGTCAGTGTCAGACACAACACGTGTCAAACACCAGAACACGCCTTTAATCCGAAGTAGCAGTGCCACATAGGATTCTGATAAGTTGAAATATTTCGCTTTGGCTTGCAATTCTCACCTATAAATGAAACTTTGAATTAAGTTATCTTCTTTATTGATATAACCTTTAGAGTTGCACCTCCTCTATCCTTCTAATAGCTTCCTTCATGTGTACTCTTTGATCTGGGTTGCTTTCGGTGCAAGCAGCACCGATTTGGAGAAGTTGCAACATTTGATTCATTGAATTTGCATTGTTTTGTAACTCGGGATCAATCAATTCAGCTTCTCTTCTCTCCGAAATCGCGGTGAGTACCCATTGAACAACGTCAGTACCACCTTTACCATTGCTGTGATACTGAGAAGGGAATTTTCCTGTAATGATTTCAAGAATGATGATTCCGAGGCAATAAACATCAGCCTTTTGCGAAAGCTTCTGGTTTTGAATGTAATCTGGTGTTTTGTATGCAAACATTGCTTGCACTGCAATGCTTGGGTTGATTAGTGGTTGAAAAGCATAGTCACTTAATAGAGGCTCATAATCATCATTTAGTAGAACATTGCTGGATTTGAGGTTTCCATGGGGTAGGTCATAGGTGGAAAACTCAGTGTAGAGGAAGCTTAAGCCTCTTGCAATTCCTTTAGCGATTTTTAAACGGATTGGCCATGTTAACTCTGAATGGGATGTTCCTCTATCACCTGAGAAAACATAATGAAACATTCATTGTGTTATCATCATGTATTATATATTGCAGTTTGCACTTGCACATAAACAATTGAGAAGGGACAATGGGAAAGATCAATATGGATTTATTTTCATTGACAAGTTTTTGAATAGTTCTAAATTGCGGGCTGCAACCACAATTGTGGCCACAATATAAAAAGTATTAGAGGTCTCTACAATGGCATCACAACCGTAATTGCGGACTTGGATTCTTGCTATCTCTCCGGCTGCACCTATTGGATTAATTTTGAAGGCTAAGTGTATTATATCTCAACTGTTATATTAATTCAATGGAGGAGTTGCAATATGCATGGAGATGCAAAGTATCTGATATCACATGCTTATCACAATAACCCCATTTTCTTCTCTACTTCTCATTTTCTTTTTCTTCTCAATACACCTATCTCCCACCTCTAATGATATAATGAAACATTTTTAACTTCTATATGAGGCCCTACTATGATTTGCACTTACTGATCTAAATATTATATATCTTAAACTTTACTTTTTTTGTAAACAGTATTCCTAATCCTATGTTTTTCCCCATTGAATTTCAGACTCTCAATATGAATAAATCACTTTTACATTGACATCAAACAAAAAACCATTATTTTTGACAAAATAGTAGTTTTTCATTAGATATCATTGGAAAATTGATTTAATTGACAGTGCACCTATCCTTTAAATGCGATGATTGACGCTTACCGTGCAAGACATATAACAAGCTTCCTTTAGGCTTATACTCAGTAACAAAAAGCTTCTCCTCTCTTCTATAATGATAAGCCAAAGGAGTCAAAATATTAGTATGTCTAATCCTCCCAAACTGTCTCATCTCAGCATCAAAAACATCTTTCCCAATTTTATTCATCTCCCTCATCCTCTTCACGACCACACTCAACCCATTCGCCATAGCAGCTTTATAAGCAGATCCCAACCCACCATTCCCCAATACCTCAGCAGCAGCTTTCATCAAATCCTGCAAACCAAACGAACCCTTCTCATCATTCACCATCACAATATCACCTATCCCAGTCCTAGCACCTCCCATTCCACTTCCTCTCTTCGACGATTCTCCAACGTTCCTCCTTCCGACCCGCTCCGATGAAGCTCGAGTTATCGGCACGTGCACTTGCATCACTTCGTCGACACTGCTGTCTCTGCTAACAACGCTGAAATCATCGTCTTCGCGCCTTCGTTGCTTCGATTTTACTAACAGAAATATGATCGCCGCTATAACTGCTAAAAACAGAATTACTATCACTTTAACCGCCCAACCAGAACCGTAACCGTTTTCCGTTTCGGGACTCGGCAGCGAATAATATGATGAAAATGAACCGTCACATGGCTTTTCCAACGGTTTTCCGCATAGATTTGCGTTACCGGCAAACGAGACTGCACCGAATTTGGAAAGACCTTCCGGAATCGGACCTTCTAATTTGTTATTCGAAACGTCGAATGATTTAAGATCTTGTTTTAAATTCGGTAACTGACCGGAGAATTCGTTGCTTTCGAGGTGAAGTTCTTTGAGGAGATCGAGTTCGGTTAAAGAAACCGGAATGTCGCCGGAGAATTTGTTACCGGAGAACCAGACTTTTTTCAAAGAGGCTAAATGCGAGAAGAAGTCCTGAGGAATCGGACCGGAGAATTGGTTTTGCGTGAGGAGAAGAGATTTGATGGTTCCGAGTTTGTTGAACTGGGGAATGGGACCGGTGAAAGAGTTGTTCACGAAGCTGAGGGTACGAAGGCCGCGAATCTCGGCGATTGCGTCAATGTCGATTGTTCCGGAGAGACTTAGGTCGGAGAGATGGAGACCGGTGATAATGTTGTTGAAGCAGACGACGCCTATCCATGTGCCGGAACAAGGGGAGACGTTGGGGATCCATGACGATAAGATTTTGTCGGAGTTTTTGAAGGATTGTTTTAGTTTGAGGAGGGATTGGGTTTCGGAGGGTGGTGTTTGTGCGGTGGAGAGAGAAAACGAGGAGAGAGAGAGGAGGAGGAGGAGAAGGACAGCAGTGGCCATTGTTTGTTATGCCAGCTGCCGAGTATTTTAGGAACGGGAGACCGTTGGTCGGAGAGATTAATGTTGGTATTTTGATGTCTTTGTTTTTGTTTTTGTTGTTGTTGGTTATTGGTGGTGGCGAAAGAGTGTGACATGTTGGTGTGTGTGTGTTTTGTGTTTTGGGGGTGAGAGAGAGAGGGAATTGGTGATGATGGTGTTTTGCCAAAAATTGTTGTTAGATTCTAAGAATAGAGATTGCATGGAATTTGTTGGAGTTGATATAGGTTGTGGGGATTTATTGCGTTGACCAAGTCACATGCATTTTAAGGGTTTTCTATTTTTGGCATATCATTGATCAACTACCTCATCTTGACATAGAACACAAAGGATCCGTCAACCAACACAAATAATTATTTTCTACACTTCAATATGAATTCAGAATTTTGAACTTACATTGCAAGGAGCATGGAAACTTGGCATGTATACTTCAATTGATTATTTTAAAATAGTATAAAACATTGATATGCAGCTAAATTTACGGTGGTATTTTGCGGATGGTACCCACCTTAAGAAAACATAAGCTCACAATGATTTAATATGTGTTAGCTTGACAAAAATAAAATGAATATTCATTTTAAACACAGATTTATATTTTTTTGTTGTTGAATTAATATTAATTAGCATTATTTTAACCATAAGAAGCAAAAAGATTATGAACTTATATTTTTAAGGGCATCATTATAAGTTGTTAAAGCTTTAAGTGATTTTTAAATATTATTTTCTCTGTTACACAATAAATGTCGTTTAAGATTTTTGCATACATATTAACAAATATAATAATTAGAAGAATGAGAGAATTAATTTTACCAGACTATCTATCTTAATTATTGGTGGATTAATTTTTCACTATTATTAATACAAAATATAATAATATTTTAGAAGTTGTATATATATTAATCATTAAAGGGTGGTATAAGAATATTATTATTAAAGTTGCATTGAAAATTGTAAATAAATTTATTTTGAAACAATTTTTTGTTGTTAAAATGACCTTTATTATGAAATAGAAGAAATAATTTACAACGGACCATGTCAAATCCGCCCTAATAAATAGTTAAAAGGTGTACAAATAACAAGCTAATTTTGATTTTAAAACTGAAGTGTGAATTCAAAACAGATAAAATTACTAACCGTTATTTATTAGAGGCTATACACAGGGATGGGTATCACTATTATTCTGTTAGCTGCTTCACAGGGATGCATCCTTAATTTTGAAGAGAATAAGGATTCATCTAAAAAAGAGAATCAAGGAACGGAAAATACATCACGTGGAGACTACAAAGATAATGATTGGTTTGTCTAATGCTTCAATGCTTTTGTCTGAAGATTTAAATAAAAAAATGTGATATCAAATAAAGGATCTTAATTACAACTTTAAGGTTCATGACTATAATTTTTTTTTTTTGGATAAATTTAGGATGTTGTAAGTTGAAAATATGGAGGAAACATAAAAAAAATCTGTCCTATTATTTGTTACTGATAACACACTGCATTACGCAAGTCATTCTCATACAAAATTGAAGTATCTACTGCAAATTGGTTAAGGCCAGCTAAAACATGACATGGGAGGGAACATAATTCAGCATTAACAAATCCAATAACATGGCAAGTTACACTAATCTATGTTGAGGATTCACAAATTACAATTTTGATGGTGATATTTGTTTAGGAAAATTCAGAACAGGGGACTTACAATGTACTCTCAACTGAATGTCAGCAAATTTATAAGAAATTTTTATTAAAAATAGTTACAATCATTTGGCAAGATTAGGGAGTTACCCTTTCATGAAGCTATTCTGCATATTAAACGCATGTCCCAAAAATAACACATGGATAATCATCTACATCTTAGAAGAAGAGAAATTAAAAACATAAACAATTTGCTGTGATACATCAATGATGATATATATGAAATAGAATATAACGGAGAGAAACTTCCCAAACAGCTCCATGCTATGTCAAAGACATTTCTTTCCCCTAAATTCTTTTTTAGGCATTAATGAACCTAAAATCCCTGATTTATGCAAGTAAATTTTTATGTGATTCAAATAGGAAACTGATCTTTTGAATTCTCATAACCAGGTAATAAATAAAAGTGAATGATCTAGGCCGCAACATAACAGTTTTTTATATTGCCAAAACCGCAATGCAATCGTGATTGAGGTCACAATTCTTTGCAGTATCAAGGATCAACTGATGCAAATTAAATGATCCAGTTTTATATCATACAAGAAGCTTCAAGCTTTCCAAATTATAAATTACAAGGAAAGCAGAAAACAATTAAAAAAACAATTCTCTTTTCATTTTGTTTTAAAGAATAAAAATCTTGTGTCAATTTTAAAACTCAGATTATGAAACACATTACATATAATTTATAACCAATGGATATTTCTAGCACAGCATTATATGCAGGTTCATTCTGATGCTTCTCCAAATCATATAGCACTTACTACCTTGAAGTGAAAGCCTGCACATGTGAAAACTTTTGTCATTACCATCCTCGTCACTCAAATTTACATAACTAGTAGTAATTGCAGGTGTTCAAAAAAAAAAAGTTGGATGGGAAAATGTGCTAGAAATCCACCCCCAGTAATTAAGGTGTCGCTGTTTTATTTTATTTTTACTTTTTGACAAATCATTTTTTATAGTAATAGATAGATAGGTAATAGTTAAATGAGTAGTAATTCATGGTTTTAAATTGTATTTGTGGCCGCGTTTACGCTGCAAAGTTTTATATTGCATGAAAATGCAGCTGAAATTGCTGTTGCGGATATTCCAAAATCCACACTATTGCAGCTGCAATTGCATTACGAACCGCAATATAAAGGTTTTGGAGGTTTCCACAAAAACATCGCAATTGTTGTTGCATCAGTCATATTTATTCCCATCCACTTCAATATCAAGGTTCGCAACATAATTGCAACTTGCAACCATGATGAAAAGTACTAGTAACACTTACAATCTTTTTTCCAACACTTTCTTTTACTTAGTAAAATTCATGTAAGTCCTACTAGTTTAGAAATGAGTTCCATATAAAATGGTGTCACTTACATAAAGAGACAAAAAATAGTGTTAAAGTAAATGTTGCTAGCACTTTTCTAATTGAATAACTATCTAAATTTGTTCTTCAAATTATGGAGTTGTATCAACCTAGTCCCACATTATCAATATTCCAAATGATCTCTGGAATAGCAAAATGTTAATCTAGTTCGTCCACCTCCTGTCTGCATCTATTATCAAATGCATCCCTAACATTGTTCACGCAATTTCGAATTCATCCTCAATATTACCAACTTAATGTGAGGGATTAGATTTATACCGTTCTAGAATTTCAAGGACTAATTTATGTGTTTATTCTCTTCTAATTAGATAATAGATAGAATAAGAGTAATAGACAGAAATAGACTTGTCACAACTCAATTCCAATATAAACAGCCCAAATAAGCAGCAAATTGATTAGAAACCAACAAATGCAAAATGAATGAAGTAAAAAAAATGAAAACTAATTACCGAGAAAATGTTGCAGTGACCAGGATCAGCAAGGTGAGCCATCAAATTTTCAATAGGACTATTCCCAGTATAAATAGCTTGAAAACAAAACCCAACAAAAGCAAGCATAGCAAGTCTCCCATTCTTAATCTCCTTAGTCCTCAAAACCATAACAGGCTCAGGTGAACCTCTTCCCCATCTCATTGGATCAAACCACAACCCACCTGGATAACCAACATCAGGCTTTGGATTGGGCCTATTTGGTAACTTGGGCTCAATGTCAACACTCCCTGGGTTAACTATATCAGCCCATCTTCTACCTTCAACCCAGCCCATTAAAACTAGTTGCACAATGAATAGGGTTGTTGGATCTGTGAAGTATTCAACAGAACCAGCATTGTACCAAGAGAAGTTTTCAACATAACCAATGTTTTGAAGTAGTTCTGGTATTAGAATTCCTGATACTCCTAACATTGCCCATCTTGAATGCATTAGCTCTGCTTGTGCAAACCATTTAAGTAACTCTGGATCAGACCCTGAATTGATTAATTTCATAGGTTAATTAATTACTTGTTGGTTAAATACCGACCGATATTGGCTGCAGTCAGACACATCTAGAACGTCCAATTATGATAAGACGGTCCAGATGAGGTGAATGCAGTGCAGTCATCTGCAGCAAATCCAGATTCGTAAAACACTACACATTAAACTAATGTTTTAAAAAAAAATTGAGCTGAACTAGAGAGTTTAACTGGTTGAACAGTGAACCGGCTCTGTCTATGGTTCAGTTATTCAATTGAAACTGTTTAAAGCTATTCAACCATAACCTATAAGTCTCGCCGGTTTGATGTTCTGTTTGATTTTTAAAACATTGCATTAAAATATATCAATTTGATGTGGTTAGTGAAAGTAAGACATACCTAATCCAAGAGGGTCAAAACCAAAATCACCAGGAAGACTGCAATTGGAAGAAGATTAAATGATTATGCTGAAGTTGTTTAATGATAGTCTATGGCATTTGGTTGTAAAAATGGCTAATTTTTAATGTTATATAATGTAGAATATAAAACATTGATGTGCTATACTAAACCAAAATGACTCAATTAACGATCGGATTCAAGTGTTTAATGAGTTTTAGTTGAAGACAAATCGTTCAGAAGAACTCAAATTCAAGTCAGACTTTATTTATCTACCAAAATGGTATCCTTTGATTGGACGTCAGTTTAAAATTGTTTTACATTAAACTCTTCTCCAAATTCATATTAGAAATTCTACATACAATAAAATGTTTTTTTGAAAATGTAAAGTAAAATTTAAACAATTTTTCTTTTTTAAATTTAAGTGAACATAAATTTTTTTAAAAGAATATCTAAGTGCGGCTAAAATTTCCGGTGTTACAAATATGTAAAAGGGTGATTTTACCTTAGCAAATTAACAAAATAATTAGTTATAACAAAAACAATTAGTTCATGAAACTGGTTTACCTGCCATCAAGCCATTCAGGAGGTGAACTACCAGGGAACCACAATGGCCTATCTGGAGGAAGTGGCTCACATACATCTGACACTCCTTTTGTTGCATTTCTAATTGTAATGCTTCTTCTTCTGCTTAACCATGATGTTGTTGCTGTTCCTTGAGTGAAAACCTTTTGACATATTTCTCTGCATCCAAATACAAACTACATACTTTAAGAATTAAACACTTAAATCAAAATAAGCATAACAATAGTCCATGAAATGTGAGCTGAGTCTTAAGAATTTGACTTTGTAATTTTGACAGACAGAGTTAAAATCTCTCAGAGACGGTTGTAAAATGAATGTCAATTTAATTAATAATAGTAATTTCTCAGACACCAATTTGTTAAGAAAACATTAGATAATAAGTTAATTTAAATGGCTGGAACAGAAAGAGTTGAACCTGTTTGCAAAACTTGATAATGAAGTGGAGGAAATGGCTAAAGCCATAACTTAGACAAAGGTTGCAGTAGCTGAATTTGTTAGATGGAATGAAAAAATGGTTTTATCACTTTATCTGTTATATATGGATGATGGATAACTTGTAATATTGTGTGCTTGTGGAACATGAATGTAATGAAAGGCCAATAGTATTTGAATTTCACACATTTGTTATTTGTTTTCCTTAATAGAAAATTGATTTTTGTACCCCTCAATTAGACTTGTATCCTCCTATATGTAAAAAAAAAAAAAAAATTCAACTTTATCCTTTTCAATTTTATTCATTTCATTGTAAAAAAACAGCTCTAAAATCCTACCCCTTTCACCAAAACTTCTAGTACGTATAATTTTTTTTCCAAAAATCCGGTACGCAAATTAATAGTACTGGAAATTTTGTTTTAAAAAATCCGGTATGCAATTTTTTTTTAAAATTGTCAAAAGATTTTGGATTTTTGAAATAGCAAAATTTTCGATAGTATAAGTTGTGTACCGAAATTTCGCTATTGAAATTCCGGTAGTTGATTTTAGTTACCGGAAATTTTTAAAGTTTGAAATTTCTGGTACATTTTCATTTTGCAATATTGGAAATTTCATATTGTTGAAAAATTTGGTATGTATTTTTTTTGAAATTGTTTTTTTTTTGAAGTAGGGATGGAAAAAAAACAACTATGTATAGATTTGACTGAATCATTTACAATTCATCAAATTTTTGAGTTACGAGAAGCTGTCATATCATGGACAAGAGAGGTTGAGCAACAAAATCGAGTAGTTGTAATCATTACTCGTTTTAACATAGAGCCCAGAAAGAGAGGAATGAAGTCAAAGTTAATTTTCGGTTGTGATGGAAGTGGAAAATATAAGTCAAATGAAGGTAACTCAGGGACTTCAACTAAAAGGTGCGTTAGAATCAAGTTGTATTTAAAGCACTAATGTTCTGTTTTAGTGTGCAGTTTTTAGATCAGGTTATTCTATATAAGTTCACGTTGCATCCTCTGATCTTTTGGTCCAAGTTAAATGAACACCATGGTTCCACTCTTTTTCCGCATTCTAAGTCTGGTGAACACGCTCTAAAGCGCGCCTTTGGTGACATTATCTAATACAAACAATGCTCTGACTAGTTTGGCTATGATAATCACAACAAAATCTGATCTCTCTACCTCTAGTAACCTGGACAAGCAAGTGATTGTCTGCCTTTGATAATCACAACAAGCATTTGATCTCTCTACCTCTGGTAACCTTGACATGTAAGTGATTTTCTGCCTCTGATAATCGAATCAAGCATCTGATCGTCTGGCTCTGTTTAATAGTCTATGCTACGATGAAAGTCAACGCTCTAAAGAAAATAATGCTTTTATGCATCCTCTGCTAAACACCCTGAATCTGTATTTGTTTGAAGGACATGCTTAAAAGTTTTTACATCTCTCATGATCCTGAACTCTAGGACATAGTCGAAGATGAGTGTGAGGCTCTAAAAGACGCTACTGGTGTTGAAATATCGAGAAATGATCTTAATGCTGATCAAAAGAAACAATACAAGATGCATCATAAAGCTATAACTTTTATGACAAATGCTATCACCTTTAAAGAGTTCGAAAAATGCTGCAACAAAGAAACAACAAAGAGTATCTTTGGTACTCTGGTTCTCAACTACAAAGGAAATAAGCAGGTATAAGAAACTAAGACAAATTTACTTGTCAGGAAGGATAAATTCTTCTAGATGGAAGAAAGTGAAGACATTGAGACAATGTTTTCTGTGACACCCTAAACCCCAAAATAATATATAATAATTTATAATAGAATTTTTAACTTTAATTCGCAGCGGATAAAGCAAATATGTTTTCAAGGAAATAAAAACTTTTATAATAATTTTGAGATATCACATTCCTCAAAATTCAAAATGAACACTTTAAACTTTTTCCTCCTATAAAATAGTGCAATCTCCATAAACTTTGATTTAACTAGAATTTCTTAATTTAATTCCAAAAATTTACTAGTTATAAGGTTTCATAGAAAAAGTTGTTTCTATTTAAACAAATAAGAATACAACTTATGACTCTCATTCCCGGCATCACCTATCAAAGCGGGGCTTCTCCCAAGCTTGAACTTCAAGACTCATTAAATTGTAATAACTGCGATTTCGCAAACGCAGGGCTAAGCCAGCCAAACACAAACAACAAAGGAAGTGAGTTTTGAAATCATGTTAATAGTATAATATAAGTAAGGAGAACACTCAATTAATCATAAATAAACTGTATCATTACACAAACATTCTTCAAGGAAAAACATAACATTATAAATTCAAAACTACTCAAGGAAAATCAATACATTTCACTATAACATCAAATCATCTAAGAAAAATTATTATTGCACACGACACATATTAATCACAAGAAAACAATCACAAGAAAACAATCACAAGAAAATGCAATGCTATGCATGAGCTTAGACTCTACTTCACAATGTGGTACCATTCTAACTCTCAAGTACTTGGTTAGGAGGCTTGATACTATGCCACCATCCCGGTGGACGGACAATTCAAATCGGCCCTATCCTCATAGATCCCCTCAACTCAACCCGATACACATATATGCGACAGTCGAGGTAAATGTGTGTTGCATGGTAGCTCCCGACATTTGGAGTGCTACCTCCAAGTCACCTAGGAATTCCCTACCTGAATACCTCAAAGGTCTAACAATCTTGCCTTAAGGCTCAACAACAGACCGCCACGATCAGGCTCATTCAATTGTACTTCCCCAGAATCACTAGGCTTGTCAAGCCCTACCTATATGATGACAAAATAATCTCCACTTCACAAATTCTCAATATTTATTTTCTCCCCTCGTTGGCCTATGATACTCCATTAAGACCACCATCTCAAACACAAAATGGAATCACCATTATTTCATCAACTATAAGGTTACTTCAATATTCTCATCACAAATTCACAACATCAATATCATTAATCATATCTCTTCACATAAACTCATCACAATTTTATAGCATCACTATCATCTATCATACATCATCACATAGAATTATCACAATGCATCTATCTTTTATTATCACATCACATAAACTCATCTAATCAAACATACACATAAAATTCATTTGAAGCCCAATATATCAATAATATCAAATACCACACTTTTAAAGAAATTAAATCAATCAACACCTTACAAATATTTCTATTCTATATTTTAATCTCACAATTTCCACATTTGCACATTAATTAATTTATCCCTCTAAGGACTACTGCCGTACGTAGCAAGCCACGGATGATTTGTTGGAAAATACGGTTTTCCCGTTCATCTCACCATATATTATACTCATGAATTCAAACGCTCTCTCACCCCTTACCTTATTTCGATGCTTTCACACACGAATACAATTCCAAGAGCAAACAACCTTTGTTCTTTGACTCTTTATCCTTCAATCGATCTAACTCGACAGTTTATGGGTAAATGCCAAAAGTAGATTATGAGAAGACACTCTATAAACTAATTTCGAAATTAAGTCAAGGAAACTTACCATAAATCAGAAAACCAATCAGTGGATAATATAGCCACTTTTCACACGATCGTTTTGGCGTTGGTTTCACTCAAATCGGACTTACGGTGAAGAAGAACGGTGCAAAATAAGGAATTCCATAGACGGAAAAGTCGGGTATTTTAGAGAAAAATTGATATGGTTAAAAATCTGGGAAAATGTGTTTAATTGACTAGCTAGATGAATGAAACAACATACTAAAATTTGGACGAAAACGGAAAAAGTTTTTTGAACAGTCGTGAGACACCGACATCGATTTCCTATTTAATTCTCACTGTTCCTGTTGCTACGTCCGGCTGCCGATGCCTTCCATTTTATTTCTCCTGTAGCTCTACAATTTGTCTCTTATTTTGTTAGGTTATTATTAACCTAACCTATTGAACCAATTTTATTTCTTTACCGTATTTTTTATTTTCACAAGGCCCAATTAATTACACACTTATTTTAATTTATTTATTTGTCATTAAAATAATATTTTTCAAAATATCAAGTTAAACTAATTATATTTTGAAAATAATTAAAATGACAAAATAAATAAATATAACATCAATATTTTAAAAATAGATTAATTAAAGTAGTTAACTTTTTAAAAATTACATATTACGAACAACTAAAACTCTCATATTCAAAATAATCAATATAATTATACTTATTTTTCAAAATACTCATATTAAAATACTACCATCATTAAAGTATAGTCAAAATCACAAAATATTTCAAGAAAATTCATCTATTCATCAAATGCATAACTCAAATATTCAAATAAACTCATATTTCTATTTCCAACAACATCAAATTCATCAAATAAAGAATGAAAATATGAGTTTATTTGAAGATTTGAGTTATGAATTTGATGAAATTTGGATTATATTGAAGATGATAATTAATTTTATGGGTTTTGTTTAAAAATTTTGATGAATTTTTGTAAAAAAATGATAACATTGTTGACATTTTAAGACATAAAGGATCAAATTGTTACTTAAAATTAAATAAAAGACTAAATCGAAAAGAAAAAAAAAAAAGGCTGAAGTGTTACCTGAAATTAAGTCAAGGGACCGCAGGAGCAATTATGCCTATAAGATTTTTATGATTATAAAGTTACAAGATAGGTGCAAGACAACCATTGAAAAACTTATAAAATTTATTTTATGGTTAAATAAGTTTTTAGTCTCTAAATTTTTTTGAAATTTGGTTTATAGTCCTTGTAAAAAAAAATGTTTTTGGTCTTTACAAAATTATTCTACAAGTTATTTTAGTCATTGCTGAAACGAAATATATTTCAACTTTTAAATTTTTGAATGAATTTTTGCAAGCATATTTAGAACATTATTAAAAGTTTATCCCTACATGTATTTAGAATTCTTAACTTGGGATGTTTGACACCCTAAACCCCAAAATAACATTTATAATAATTTATACTAAATTATTTGAAGAAAACTCGCAGCGGATGAAGAAAATCTTTTCAAGAAAATAAAAACTTTTATATCTATTTTAGGATATCACGTTTCTCTAAATACACGTGTAACAATTCAACTTTGTTCCTCAATCAAAACCATGCAATTTCAATGAACTTGATTTAACTAGAATTTCTTGATTTAATTCCCAAGACTTACTGGTACTAAGGTTTTCATATAAAAAGTCATATGTGCTTACATAAATAAAATATACATTACAACTCTTAATTCCCAGTATCACCTATCAGAGCGGGGTTTCTCCAAAACTTGAACTTCAGGACTCATTAACCTGTAATAACTGCGATTTCGCAAACGCAGGACCAAACCAGTCAAACAAAAACAACGAAGGAGGTGAGTTTTGAAATCATGTGAATAGTATAATATAAGTAAGAAGAACACGCAGTTAATCATAAATAAACCGTATCATTACACAAACATTCTTCAAGGAAAAACGTCACCTTATAAAGTCAAAATCACTTAAGGAAAATCGATACATTTCACTATAACATCAAATCATCTAAGAGAAACCATTATCGCACACGATACCTATTAATCATAACAAAACAATCACAAGAAAATGCAATGCTATGCATTAACTTAGACTCTACTTCATAATGTAGTACCATTCTAATTCTGAAGTACTTGGTTAGTGTAAGACCTGTAGTTTTAATTTGTACTTTTTGTTTTTGATGTGTTTTTATGTTGAATTTTGAGGCTTTTTAGCCAAATTTATTGGTATTTCGAATGTTAAATGCCAATGATATTTTTATGAGACCCGTTTAAAATTATTTGACGAGAAATAATTTAATTACGTTGCGGAAAATTTATTACGGGACTATTTTGTTAAAAATATCTCTAATTGCTAAAAAATTTACTTGTCAATTGAGTTGCAATGAGAATAAATATTTTTATCAAAATAGTTGAGGTGTGTGTATGAATATTTAGATATTTATTGATTTGGTTTAATTATAATATATATATATATATATATATAATATTATAATATTATGATAGTAAGTAATATATGTATATATGTTAGTATAAGTAGTAATAATATATA
>JBBPBQ010000003.1:14586250-14600808 GCA_037974755.1 Cicer yamashitae
AAAAAAAAAAAAAAACAAAGAGAGAGAAAGTAAAAATCAATTTCTTTCTCTTTCTTCACAAAACAAAAAAACTACTCACCCTCCCTCTTTCTTTTTACGTTCCTCCCTTTGTTGCTCTCTTTTCTTTGTTTTTTTCAAATTGTTGGTGGTAGAGAAATATAAACACAAAGCTTCAATTTTTGAAAGATTTAAGTTGAATCTCAAGAAAGTTTGTAAATCAAAGTTGGTAGTCTTGCTCTTGTGGTGCTTTTGATCCTTAGTTGAGGTGTCGGCACGAGCGAGATTTTTTGTTGTGTTGGTTTGTGGTAGTGTTAATTGGTTGTTTAAGCTATCGTTGAGGTAAGGGCTCCTTCCAAACTTTTAGTTTGCATTTAAGACATTATATGTGATTTTATGGAAAAGAAATTTGGTGTATTTGATGTGTAAAATGGTGAATATGAATTTAATTCGTTTATGCGTGAATTAGTGGAATTTAAAATTGATGCGGTTGAGGTGTAGTTTGAAACGATTTGTGCGCGATTTGCTGGGATTGAATTAATGTAGATTATTGGTTGTAAAAGTTTGGTGTGTGAAAAAGATATAATTTTAGATAAATTTTAGTTGTGAACAAATTGTTACAAATATTTATGTTTATGTAGTTAGCTCCTTGAGTCTCGAAAAGGAATCGAGGCTGTTGGCACCGAGTTAGCGGTGGGGAGAACTCTGAGATATTAATGTTGTTGTGGTGATTCATGTTTGGTGTGATTGATGTGTTCATAATTAATATTATGAATTTTGAGATGTATTTTATGTGTAGATTGGAGGAAAATGAATTTAATGTGTTTATGGGTGAAATTGTGGAAGTTGAATTTAATGTGTTTGAAATGTGGGTTGTGGTGATTCAAGTTTGGTGTGATTTATGTGTTCATAATTAATATTATGAATTTTTGAGATGTGATTTATGTGTGGATTATGGTTGTAAATTTTGGAGATTAGATTTGGTGGTTTATGTTTGAAAATGTGGAGTTTTAAATTGGTGATTTATGGTTGAAAATTTTGGAGATTAAATTTGGTGATTTATGGTTGAAAATTTTGGAGATTAAATTTGGTGGTTTATGTTTGAAATTGTGGAGTTGTGAATACGGGTGATTCATGATTAAATTTGGTGTGAAATTTTGGAATTTGAATTGATTGAATTTGTTGTGTTTGAGATGTGGATGTGTGGTGAATGTGCGATTGATGTATCCATAATTGATGGCGTATGCGTTATGAAATTTATGGATGAATATATGTTTGAGTATGCTCTGTGAAAAGATTGAAAAATCATTAGTGTTAAATGAGTATTAAAAAAGGGGAATCTTTTAATAGCTGCATTTACTTAATGGTTGTGGTGAAAAGAGTCAGAGTATGCTCATGCATTTCATAGTACATGGTGACCGCGATGGGCCATAGTGATAGTGGTAACCGTGATGGGCCACGAGATGATGTCATGTGAATAGTTGGTTCATCTTATCCTTGCGGGGATTTTCGCGTCGTGCTGATTTGTGAGAGATTGCACTCTTGTAAGTCGTGCTGATCTGTGAGCGATTGCACGCATAGAAAATTAGTACTGGTCTGTGAGAGGCTGTACGATAGTAAATTGTGCTGATCTGTGAGAGATTGCACCTTGATAATTAGTACTGGTCTGTGAGAGACTGTACAATTATGATTTACGCCCTTTCGAGGAGGGTTTTGGTTTGGAATTCCGGAATCATGTGCATTGGCATATACGCATTTCATTAGGGTGCTTGGCACGTGAGTCATGTTTGATATACTGTGAGGTTGTATATACATACTCGATTGTGGTTTGTAATTGTGTCGTATTTGATGAGTGTTATTGATTGACTTTATGTGGTAAGCGTTGAATGATATCGA
The DNA here is from genome assembly GCA_037974755.1 of Cicer yamashitae. Taxonomy (NCBI): domain Eukaryota; kingdom Viridiplantae; phylum Streptophyta; class Magnoliopsida; order Fabales; family Fabaceae; genus Cicer; species Cicer yamashitae. The sequence goes on from JBBPBQ010000003.1 coordinate 14,588,144, forward strand.
AACATTTTCAAAACTGAAAATTATGCCATTTTCACAGTTGTATTCGGATACAAGGATGCTGTATTTGAATACGACAGTGCAGTTTTTTAAAAACTTCATTTTTCAAATTTGATTATGCATGTGTGGCATATGAAAACCCTTGCTAGATGTATGCTAAGTTGAAAGGTTATTTTTTGCATTTAAAATTTAAATGCTATGTGATGGTTGTTAATTTCGGTTGGTGACCTTTACAATTATTGTGGAAATCTGGACTTTGCCCTCAGATGGGAATTAGGATCGTCCTACCAGTTAGTACTGTAGAGATAGGAACGGAGTTAGACTTACCTGACCACTGCTGTGTCATAAGGATTTATGCGGGGCGCGTGGAGATCACTTGGGTTATAGTTTTTTTGTAGCATGATCAGATTAGATGGCTGTATAGGGGCTAGATGTCTATCTGTTGTGGTTGTATTTATTTCATTCTGGAAGACTGTACCTATACCATATATTGTCAGCTTGACTTTTATTTTGATGGGTCCTTGTACCACTTTTTGATGTGACGTTGGGAAGTTAAAATTCTTGGGGCAGTGCTGTTGTACAGGTGTCTGCCGAGAATACCCCAGGGGTATGAGCTACGTTGGATAGGTCTCATAGTCCCGGTGTATTTTTCTGTTTTAAATATTTTGGATTTTCATTTCAAAGCCGTTTCCGCTGTTTGTAATTATTGTTGACTTTTGTCGTTGTGATACGACTTAAATATTTTATCCAAAGGTATTTCTCTCTTTATTATGAATTTTAATTTGTTTTAAAACAAAAAATCGGGCTGTTATAGTTAGGAGGCCTGATACTATGCCACCATCCAAGTGGACGGACAATTCAAATTGGCCTTGTCCTCATAGATCCCCTCAACTCAACCCGAGACACATATACGCGACAGTCGAGATAAACGTGTGTTGCATGGTAGCTCCCGGCATTTGAAGTGCTACCTCCAAGTCACCTAGGAATTCCCCACCCGAATACCTCCAAGGTCTAACAATCTCGCCTTAAGGCTCAACAGTAGACCACCACGATCAGGCTCAATACAATTGTACTTCTCCGGAATCACTAGGCTTGTCACGTCCTACCTATATGATGACAAAATAATCTCCACTTCACAAATTCTCAATATTTATTTTCTCCCCTCGTTGGCCTATGATACTCCATTAAGACCGTCATCTCAAACACAAATTGGAATCACGATTATTTCATCAGGAGTTACTTCAATATTTTCATCACAAATTCATAACATCACTATTATAAATCATACATCATCATCATTACATAAACTCATCACAATTTTATAGCATCACAAATTTATAAAATCACTACCATCAATCGTACCTCATCACATAAACTTATCACAAATTTATAAAATCACAATTATTATTCATACATCATCATCATCACATAAAATTATCACAACAGATCCATCTTTTATTATCAGATCACATAAACTCATCTAATCAAACATATACATAAAATTAATTCGACGCTTAATATCACAATATCATCAAATACCACACATTTAAAGAAATTAAATCAATCAACACCTTATAAATATTTCTATTTTATATTTTAATCTCACAATTCCCATATTTTCACATTAATTAATTTATCCCTCAAAGGGCTACTGCTGTACGTAGCGAGCCCCGGATGAATCGTTGGGAAATACGGTTTTCCCTTTCATCTCACAATATATTATACTCATGAATTCAAACGCTCTCTCACCCCTTACCTTATTTCGACGCTTTCACACACGAATACGATTCCACGAGCTAACAACCTTTATTCTCCGACTCTTTGTCCTTCAATCGATCTAACTCGACAGTTTATGGGTAAACGTTAAAAATAAATTATGAGAAGACACTCTAAAAACTAAATTTCGAAATTCTATCAAGGAAACTTACCATAAATTAGAAAACCAATCAACTGATAATATAGCCATTGTTTACACGGTCGTTTTGGCGTTGATTTCACTCAAATCGGAGTTACGGTGAAGAAGAAAGATGCAAAATAAGGAATTTTATAAACGGAGAAGTCGGGTATTTTAGAGAGAAATTGGGATGGTTAAAAATCTGAGGAAGTATGTTTATTTGACTACCTAATTGAATAAAATAACATACTGAAATTTGAACGAGAACGGAGAAAATTTTCTGGAACAATTATCGATCACCGTGCCAAACGATAGGTTGTTGTTGTGTTTCCTGTTTGGTTTTACGGCTGCCCAACTCCCTTCCCCCTTTTTTTTTTTTTTTATTAACAATTAGGGTTCACACATGGGTCAAACCCATTAGTCTCTTTATTTACTTTTTTGTTTTATTACTATTATTATTTTTATTTTGCTAAAACAAAATTAATAGTTACTTAATCTCATTTTTCTCATTTTTAATACTCCTCCAAACATCATTTAATTTTCAAAACAATATTACTAATATTTCATAACTAATATATGATAAATTAGAGTAATTAAAATAATTAACCTTTTAAAAAAATACATATTACTAACAATTGAAACTCTCATATTCAAAATAGTCACTATAATTATACTTACTTTTCAAAATACTCATATTAAAATACTACCATCATTAATTGTCAAAATCACAAAATAAATAAATATAACATTGCTACTTTATATTAATTACTAGATCATAATAAATATATATAAAATCACAATGCCACAACAAGTATATAAAAATAAAGGAAATCAAACACAAATATTATTACTATCCCAAGATAATTGTTTATAAATTAAATAACTAAAATATGAGATACTTAGAATTAATTAAAATATAAATATGTGCGTATTTAACATTAGTCAACCATACAAGGAAATATCACACTAATTACGAATGTACATATACACGTAAAATCACATAAAATCTTATTCTTTAAAATATGTACACTAAAATACTATTATTTTTAGAAAAATATATAAAATATATAAAATAATAAAATATAATATTTATTGTTTACATAACTCATTTAGTCAAATATGTACATATTAACACATCATAGAAAACACACATAAAAAGAAAATTAATCGTAAAACTAATCAACATATATCTAAAATAATTTTAACCCCAGATTAATTATCTAAAATAATATTATTAATAAAATAGTTTATTATAAAATTTGGGGTGTTACAATTCTCCCCTCCTAAAAGAAACTTCGTCCTAAAAATTTGTAGTGAACAATACACAACTAATATCTAACTAACCACCCTCAACATTCAAACTTAGTCTATAAATATTTTTAAGGCATTCAATACTCATTTAGGTACAATATGTCAAAAATCAATTAGTTTAGCATAATAGGCTAGCATGACACAATAAATCTATTAAACACATCATATTTAACAACAACATACCACATTTAGTTGCATCAAATAACACATATATCAAATATACTTTTAAGTTCAACTAACTTCTCAAACAATATTGTAATGGTTTTACTCTCCTTAAAGAATATCTAAATCCAAACAATAATTACTCAACAGGTTTCACAAAAGTTAGACATAAAGAAAAACATTTAAAAAATTTCACACCTTCAAGAATTACAAATAGAAATGCATATAACAACTCAATGACATACAATCACTTAATATTTAAAAAAATTTGGGCGTATAATCATAGTGAAATAAGATAAATATTTTCATATATAGTTAAACACACTCAAAGTCCAACTATATTTTCAAAGTCTTATAAACAAAATTCATTTATAGAACCCATACATTAGTTCTAGTCCTTATGAACTGATAGAATATAGAACAAATAAGATACTAACACAATGTTCTTATTCATTTTAAGCAAATTACTTAGAAGATCAAACATACTTAATTGAATGTTTAATTTAAGTACACACCACCAACCTAATATTCGCGTCACATAATCAGTTCTTAGCATTCAACATTGATGCCACATAAGACTCATAATCACTCAAAGTTGTATAAAAGATGAACACCTAACTATTTCCAAAATAAAATTAATAAGTATCTATAACAATAATAACAATGGGTTATTGTTGCCTCTTTTATCGACACTGAGTCATCGGGGTAGCTAATCCCTCCTACTCATGTAGTCAACTACTTAAGGTAACTATAACTGCTGTCATTCAAATTCAGACATGGATAATTAAAAATATTTTTAACGTGGTTCAGAAGTGCGAAGGCGGCGCCACAACTTCTACTCCTTACTTCAAGTTAAAAACTCACTTAATTACACATTCACAATAATTTATTTGTAATTTACAAATAGTTACAACAACAAAAGAAATGACATTAACATCATTATATAATCAACAATCCAATTGAAGAAATATAGAACTATTTCACTTTTAGATGCTCTCAACTACTCTAAACTCTATACACTAATTCCTAACAATTAGAACACTTGAAACACAAACAATTCCATATTTACATGATCATATACATATTCACATAACTAATCCAAAAATTAGCACCAACATTTTATGTTCATCTCATAACTCAAATGATGATTCTAAACATGAAGCATGTTCTCATAGAAGTCTAATTGCTCCAATTTAATCACAATTAAATTTTATTTTGAATTAATACTCATCACTTAAGAGTTATAACAAGTGAAAGCATGGATTTTCCAAGTAGCAAATAAGATAAATAATTATTTACTAGAAGATACAACAAGTTACTAAACCAAACTGAATCAGGTAGTGCATAAACAACTTTCGAGGTTACACATCATTTTAAAAGTTGATTTCTAGACTTAAATTATTATAAAAATATCACTAGTCAAAACACTTTTGCACACAACAATTCAAATATTGTTCATCATCTCCTCCAAACCTCCATTTTTCCATTTATTTCCAAAATCTTTCAAATACAACAACCCACTAATGTTTCCAATACTTGCTCCGACCCTTTGTATGTAAGCTTCCATCCCTCAATCTTCAGTAATCAGCCAAGTCATACTAAGGTGAAGTCAAGGACAACCAGGAAAAACTCCAAATTTATTTTAGCAAAGGAGCGAAGAATGAAGAAATTGAGAGCTGAAATAGTAGATAACTTCCCTAAATCAGTAGTGAGTTATTTTGTTAGAATAAACTTCACTTTTGCATGTGGATTTTCTAGGTTAAGTCAAATCTTATTTACTATTGACACGATTTTCTGGGTTTGATGTTGGGTTTTTATTTAGAATCTGAGAGTGAGAGGAAACTATGTGTTTTAGCATGCAAGAAATGTTGAAAATCTGCATTTTACTCTTATAAAAATCATCCATTCTACATATCTTGGTGTGATGATTTTGATATGTTAGGAACCCCAAGAAATATAATTAATTGTGATAGGTGGAATACGAAATTAATGTGTTCCAAGAATTCCTACACCTATTTTTATCCTTTTAATTCTCTTTATTATTTTGCCTCTGATTTCCTTCTCTTTCGTCTCTGATTTCCTTCTCTTTCGTCTTTGATTTCCTTCTTCTATCTCTGCATCTGATCATGCTGTTTCTGATTCTGCCTCTGATCATGTTGTTTCTAATTTTGCCTCTAATAATGTTGTTTCTAATTCTACCTCTGATCATGTTGTTTCGGATTCTCCATCTGATATGTTGTTTCAGTTTCTACCTCTGATCATGTTGTTTTTGATTCTACCTCTGATCATGTTTCCTCTGGCTGTGCCTCTGATCATGTTTCCTCTGAGTCTGTAACACCCCAAATTTTATAATAAATTATTTTATTATTGAAATAGGATTTTAAATAATTAATTTGGTGTTAAAGTAATTTTAGAATATATGTTGATAAATTTTTGTTATATGTGTATTTTCTATGATGTGTTATATTTGACTAAATGAATAATATAAATAACAACTATTAGATTTTATTATTTTATATATTTTTCTAAAAATTGCAGTATTTCAGTGTAATATTTAAAAAAAATAAGATTTTTGACGATTTTATGTGTATATGCATGTACGTAATTAATGTGATATTTTCCCGTGCGTCTGACTGATGTTAAGTGTGCACATAGTTATATTTCAATTATTTATAACTATTTTCTATTTTTAGTTATTTATTTTATAAATAATCATCCTGAGATATTAGTAATACTGCGATTGATTTCCTTTAATTTTCTATATTTTGTATGGCATGGTAATCTTATGCATATTTATTGTGATTTAGTAATTAATATAAATTGTTGATGTTATATATTTTTTTATTTTATCGTTTTGACTATTTAATAAAGATAGTAGTATTTTTATGTGATTATTTTGTAAAATATTACAATAATAATTGTACTTATTATTTTGAATATGAGAGTTTTGGTTATTAATATATTTTAAAAGACTAATTACTTTAATTATTTTATTTTATAAAATATTAGTAATATTTTAATAATAAAATTGTGTTTTAAAAAATTGTTAAAGAAACTAGTTTTATTTTGAAAAATAAAATAAAAGAGTAAAATGTGTTTTATGGGTCAGGTCCATATGCAAAAATAAAATCTAATTAAATAATAATAATAATAATAATAATAATAATAATAATAATAATAATAATAATAATAATATTAATATTAATAATAATGAACAAAAAAAAAAGGAAAAAAAGGAAGGACCGAGAACACTTTCCATCTTCTTCTTCGTATGTACGCTGCATAACCATTTTCTTCTCCTTCTTCTCTCGTCGACCATGACCATTATAGTGGATGTCGTGCGAAACTGAGACCACATTTGTGTTTGTCGTGATCTCCCCTTTCATTCTCAACCCGAATCACAAATTGAAATGCCCTATTTGCGACACCCCAAATCTCAAAATAATATATATAATAATTTTACCATATTTAAATAAAAATTTGCAACGGATAAATAAAAATTCTTTCAGAGGAAAAATAAACTTTTACAAGTTATTTATGATATCATATTTCTAAAAATACAAAAAGAACACTTTAAACTTTTTTTCTCCTATAAATTAGTGCAATCTCCATAAACTTGATTTAACTAGAATTTCTTAACTTAATTCCAAAAACTTACTAGTACTTATAAAGTTTTCAAACAAAAAGTCGTTTCTAAATAAATTAGAAAAATACAACTTATCCCTTTCATTCCCGGTATTACCTATTAGAGTGGGGCTTTCCCATACTTGAACTTCAAGACTCATTAACTTGTAATAATTGCAATTTCACAACCGCAGGGCCAAACCAGTCAAAAACAAATAACGAAGGAGGTCAGTTCCAAAATCATGTTTAAAGTATAATATAAGTAAGAAGAACACACAAACAATCATAATAAACCGTAGAACACATCCTGATATATCAAAATATCACAATATAATGTCAAAATTACTCATGTAAAATCGATATATCGTCTTATCATCACATCATCCAAGAGAAATTATTATCACTTTTGAAACACACTAATTACAACAAAATAATCATAAGAAAATACAATGCTATGCATGAGCTTAGACTCTACTTCTTCACAATTTGGTACTATTCTAACTCTGAAGTACTTGGTTAGGAGGCTTGATACTATGCCACCACTATATGCGACAGTCGAGGTAAATGTGTGTTGCATTATTAGCTCTCGATATTTGGAGGGCTATGTCCAAGTCACCTTGGAATTCCCCACCCGAATACCTCTAAGGTCTAATGATCTTGCCTTAAGTCTCTACAATTCCCCACCTATATGATGACAAGATAATCTCCACTTCAAAGAAAAAACATCTAGTTTCTCCCCTCGTTGGCCTATGATACTCTCTTAAGACCATCATCTCAAGCACAAGTTGAAATCACTACTATTTCATCAACTATGGGGTTACTTCAATATTCTCATCACAAATTTATAAAATCAATATCATTAATCATACATCATTACAAATTTATAACAACACTCTAATCAATCATACATCATCACATTAATTTATCACAATGCATCCATCTTCTATTATCACATCACATAAACTTATATAATACAATGCATCATTCTTTTATTATTACTTCACATAAATCCGTCTAATCAAACATATGCACAAAATTCATTCGACACATAATATCACAATAATATAAAATACCACACATTTAACGAAATTTAATCAATCAACACCTTATAAATGTTTCTATTCCACATTTTAATCTCACAATCTCTATATTTGCATATTAATTAATTTATCACTCAAAAGGCTACTGCCATACGTAGCGATGCCCAAACAAATCATTGGAAAATACGGTTTTCGTGTTTATCTTACAATATATTATACTCATGAATTCACTCTCTCACCCTTACCTTATTTCGACGCTTTCTCAAACACAAAAAACAATGAGAGTTTTCAACAACAACTATAGATTGACAACATACATCGAGCAAATCCAAATAAACGGCGAGTTCACAAAATTGCCGAGACGCAACAACAATCGGAGCGTCGGAAGGGTTCGACGTCAACTTCACCAAAAAATGCAAATGTATAGTGCTTCTTGAAATTTTCGACGAGAGGGATTTAAAAATGATATTTGTTTCTTGAAACGAAATTCATGCAAGTTATTTTTCCAAATAAACAGCCTCACCAAGAATACTTTTAAATGATAATTCTATGGTCAAAGGATGTTTGGTAGGCGAGTTTAAAAGAGATAAGTACATGGACCAAGTAAAAGTAATTCCTTGAAACAAATAAGAAAAGACGCACAAGAACCCCACCAAGTAAAATTCTTCTTTAAAACAGTAGGAGTAAAGCTAGGAAATGGACGATTAAAACATCAATTGTGGTTTCGCTTTTCCAACTTAATTTGTACTACAGGTCATGATTACAATTCCTTGAATTGAATCAGAGTGAAGATCAAGAACTAAATCAATAGTCAATGTCTGTGAGAATTAGAGATCGGGAGAAGACTACTAGAGTGCGTAGAGCGTCGTTTCTACAAGAAAAGGGAAAACATTTGTGAACCCTAGAAATAGTCCAATGGAATCCCGATAGAAAAAGTGAGAGTCAGGCAGACATCCCAAAACAAAGAATGTGTAGCATTAGAAATCGGAGGTGCAACTCTAGTAAGTTCTATAAAACCAAATAAATAATTTTTATTTTAGAGTCTTTTAAGTAACCGCAACTATAACATGATAAAATAAATTAATATGATGTCAATACTTTATATTAATTAGTAGATTATAATAAATATGTATAAAAATCACTGTGTCATGGCAAATATATAAAATTAAAGGAAATTAATCATATTTATTCATCAAAATTTTGACCACCACCATTGGAAAAAATCGCATTTCCCTCTGTTGATCAAGATTCCGACCACCACGACTATCACCAACGAAAATAGAGACCATATCTGAACACCATGCAATACCATCTTCCATTACCTATGCTTAAAATCACCAATCGTTATATTTTAAAAAGTAGGTCTCCACCATTGTCGCGGCTGTTTCTTGAATACCAACCTGCACGCTCATCTTCTTTAAAAATGATATCGTTTTTGAATTCCTCTCATCGAAACCTTCAAGAAGCACTACTCATTAGCGTGTTTCGGTGAAGTTAACATTCGACGCTTCAACACATTGCTGAGGCCTTTTCTGATAACCTGTTTCACTTCGTTTTGAACATGTTTCTGCTCCTAATATTTTTATTAATTATATAACACTACAAATTCGCTGAGGCCTTGGACTCGTTTGCGCGTTGTCGATATGTCATGGTTGTTGAAAATTATTTTCATTCTTATATCATATGAAGGCATCAAACTATATTTAAAGTATATTAATTAGAAATAATAAATACTATTGAATATTATATCTAAAGCTAATAAAGCAAGCATTATATGACCATTATGAAATTAACTATGTTACCTCTAATGCTATTAAAAGAAATATAATTTCTTTGATACAAATACAAAGAAAAAGGATTATAAGGTCTGTGTTATGAATATTTAAACTAGAATGAGAGATATCGTATTTTATATTTTAAATAAATTCAATTTTTTAGATTTAGACAAAAGGCATTTATATTAATAGTATGATAAATTGAGAAATACCATTTTATAATTTGTTATAGTTACAAATTAAAATTTTAAAACTTTTTATATCTTTGATACAAAACATATAAAAGAGATAGTTCATAACATTTTTAGCCAATAAAAAAAAAATACTAAGAGGTTATGTTTGTATATTCAATCCCCTAATTATGAAAACTTCAAGGCACGTAAATTTCAAAGGGACGAAAGGACAATCATGTGGTAATTAGACGTGATTGTTTTACCGTGGTGTATTTATTTACTTGTCCCTTTTGTTTTAATCATATTAGGGATTTGGTTTCTCTTTCGAACAACAAATACCTTTTCTTTTTCTTCTCGATATGCTTCTAACTTATGATAACTTTGAGAGTTACAGCCAGATAATACTTCCAATTGCAAAGGACCTCAAGAGTTTTCCTTTATAAGAAACCTCAATTTTAAAAAAAAATATATTTATCGGCATATTTTTTTTGTTTAATTATTTTAATTTTTTTTTTCTTATATCAAATTATTTTATTATATTTTTAAGAATATCATAAATATTTACTAGTATTACATATTTAATGTTAAATACTATTACTTAAAAATATCAACGAAAATAAATTAGAATTGTCAAAACAAATAAATAGTAGAAATAAGTACAAAAATGTATTTATTTTAAACAATGAAGACAATATATTATATATTAAATAAGGAAGATACAACCTAAATTATGGAAATAAACAAAGGACAGTAAATCGTCTACAATCACCAATATATGAAAGAAGCTTTAAAAAATGAAGAAAGACGAAGTAGCTTGAATAAGCTAAACACTCCACAATGGCCAAGAACGGATAGCATGTTTAGCCTCACGGTAAATTTGTTTCTACCCACATCTTACCCTCAATGCAATCCAACAATGAAAAGGCTTAACGAAAGTGAGACATCAGATATGAGCTTTTTATTTAAGATAAGTTCTCACAACAAAAATAAACACAATTTCTCAAGTCTGTAATGTTCAGAATTATTGATTGTTACATGTAAACGTATACTATTTGTTCTTGCATGATTCCATGCATGTATTCACGATGGAATTTACGCCACGAGCATCTGAAAATAAAAAACATTAAAATCATATAAGAAACACAACCAAACGATTTAAGTTTAGTACAATAACTCTTGAACGTTTGCTACTTCAACATTTTAACAATGATTTCTTGTATTTATTTTGGTGTCTCAAGAAATAAATATTCAAGTATGTTTTTGTAAAATGTTCTTTAATTATAATGACTTGTGATAGCTAAGTCCGTATCTTAAATTTATATAACTAGTATTTGACGCATGGACCATTTTATATGTATTAACTAAGAATAAAAATCTCTAAACTGTCACATAAACATCACACCATTGAAAATGTTTATGTTGCAAGTACAAATTTTGATCGTCAAACATTTTGTGGACAAACTTAATTGAAATATATCTATAGAAACCAAAAATATATTTAACTCTTGAATCAATACTACTAGCTTATAAGATGAGTTTCATAAAATATATAATAAAAGAGATAAAATTTGATCTTACCAATATTAGCTACATTGGACTTGGAAGAAGCACAGCTAGTGGTACAATCATATGCATCTTTGGATAATGTCTTATGGCAATTCAATAATCCACAAGTAGCAACACAAGCTATATAAATTGGACGAATTTTAAAGACATTTCTACATTTTATAGCACACTTTCCAATGCAAATGATTTCACCGATTGTACTATCTGTTTCCTTAGCTGTTGGAGAATCATCAACTTTTGCAAAAACAAACACAACCATTGTCATAATCATGACAACAATCATGACAATATTTTTCATGTCACTCTTTTCCATGATTGTCTTCTCTAACTACGAAATTGATTTTCTCCAAGTATATGTTAAATTTGATTGGACAATATAAGTTGAAAAACAACCTCCATTTATAAGCATAGAAAATATATTTGACGTAAATTTTCACATCTTAACAAAACTCTACATCAATCTCATAAGTTGTGCCACGTTCATTTTCTTATTTTGTTAAAGCAACATATTAGAAATACAATTAAAAATTGTCTCTTCTTTAAGAATATAACGTGATTTATAGTAATTAAGAAATTAATATTAAACAAATTAAGTTTTATGTACTTAGTGTAAAACCATTTTTGACACAAATCTTTAATCACATTTGACCACTTGTTATGTCATAATATTATTTCCTAACATACCTAAAAAAATATCTTAATTTTAAAATCGTGATTGGACGTATGCATAAAACCAAATTTCAATTTAGTATGTAAACTAATGTTATATAAGAAAAGGATTAGCTGAACAATTTTAGAATTATGCGCTGACTGTTTGAAAATTAAATAATTAGGCACATTAGTATTTCTATTTACAAAGTATTTCCAATTTTATATTTTGTTATCATTTCACATTTTATATTAATTATTTTTGAACTATTTCGACAAATATCTATGAGGTAAGTCTAATTGTAAAATTGTGTTTAAATATTTTACATTATCATGGTAAAGGCTTTTTTTAAAAATAAATTGAAAAAGAAAAATTTATATCAATTAAAGTGACACTAATAGTCAGGATAAATTCTTTAAAATCATAAAAGAATAGGAAATATTTAACCTAATAAAGTTAAGGATATAAAAATAA
>JBBPBQ010000003.1:14604719-14631391 GCA_037974755.1 Cicer yamashitae
TATATTTATTATGATTTAGTAATTAATGTAAAGTAGCAATGTTATATTTATTTATTTTGTGATTTTGACTATTCTCTAATGATGGTAGTATTTTAATATGAGTATTTTGAAAAATAAGTATAATTATAGTGACTATTTTGAATATGAGAGTTTCAATTGTTAGTAATATGTATTTTTTTAAAAGGTTAATTATTTTAATTACTCTAATTTATCATATATTAGTTATGAAATATTAGTAATGTTTTGAAAATTAAATGATGTTTGGAGGAGTATTAAAAATGAGAAAAATGAGATTAAGTAACTATTAATTTTGTTTTAGCAAAATAAAAATAGTGATAGTAATAAAACAAAAAAAAGTAAATAAAGAGACCAATGGGTTTGACCCATGTGTGAACCCTAATTGTTAACAAAAAAAAAATTGTGACAGACTTCCTCTTCTTCTTGAAAGAACGCAATGCATCCATTCTTCCTCTTCTCTAAAATTCATTGCCACCAATTCTTTGCCTTTTGAATCGCTCCCAACCTTTATCCCACACAAAATCGGCCACTGAATCCATTTTTGGCATCAGTTTTATCAATCGTTGCTCCGTTTCTTCAGAAACAGCTCTGTTTCTTGCCTTGGGCGAGCTATTTATGGCCGATCCCGATCACCACGTTTGTCGTTTCAAAAAAATTGGCATCGTTTTTGGATTCCTCTCGTCGAAACCTATAAGAAGCACTACTCATTTGCATTTTTTGGTGAAGTTGACGTTTGACCCTTCCGGCGCTCCGACGAGTCGGTGAGACCTTTTCTGTAGTTTTTCTCGTCGTTTTGACTCTATTTTTGTTCCTAAAATTATTATTAATTATTTAAAATTTATTTTTATGCTCAGTATAATTTATCAGTCACGTCTCAACGATTTTGTGAACTCGCCGTTATTCGGATTCGCTCGCTTTGTCGTTCTGCAGTTGCTGTTGAAAATTTCCATTGATTTCTGTATTTGAGAAAGCGTCTAAATAAGGTAAGGGGTGAGATAGCGTTTGAATTCATGAGTATAATATATTGTGAGATGAACGGGAAAACCGTATTTCCCAACGATTCATCCGGGGCTTGCTACGTACGGCAGTAGCCCTTTGAGTGTTAAATTAATTAATGTGCAAATATGGAAATTGTGAGATTAAAATATAGAATAGAAATATTTATAAGGTGCTGATTGATTTAATTCCGTTAAATGTGTGGTATTTGATACTATTGTGATATTTGATTCAAATGAATTTGTTGCATATGTTTGATTAGATAAGTTTATGTGAAGATGTTTGATTGATTATAGTGATGTTGTAAATTTGTGATGAGTTTATATGATGACGATGATTATGTATGATTAATGATGTTATAAAATTGTGATTATAATATTGAAGTAACCTCATAGTTGATGAAATAATGATGATTCTAATTTGGGTTTGAGATGACAGTCTTAATGGAGTATCATAGGCCAACGAGGGGAGAAAATAAATATTGTGAATTTGTGAAATGGAGATTATTTTGTCATCATATAGGTAGGGCCTGACAAGCCTAGTGATTCCGGGGAAGTACAACTGAATTGAGCCTGATCGTGGCGGTCTACTGTTGAGCCTTAAGGCAAGATTGTTAGACCTTGGAGGTATTCGGGTGGGGAATTCCTAGGTGACTTGGAGGTAGCCCTCCAAATGTCGGGAGTTACCATGCAACACACGTTTACCTCGACTGTCGCGTATATGTGTCTCGGGTTGAGTTGAGGGGATCTATGAGGACAGGGCCAATTTGAATTGTCCGTCCACCGGAATGGTGGCATAGTATCATGGCCTCCTAACCAAGTAATTCAGAGTTAGAATGGTACCACATTGTGAAGTAGAGTCTAAGCTCATGCATAGCATTGCATTTTTGTGTGATTGTTTGTTGTAATTAATATGTATTGTGTGCGATGATAATTTCTTAGATAATTTGATGTTATTGTGAAATGTATTGATTTTCCTTGATTTTGACTATATAATGTGGTGTTTTTCCTTGAAGAATGTTTGTGTAATGATACGGGTTATTTATGATTAATTGCGTGTTCTTCTTACTTATATTATATTATCAACATGATTTTAAAACTCACCTCCTTCGTTGTTTGTGTTTGACTGGCTTGGCCCTGCGTTTGCGAAATCGCAGTTGTTACAGGTTAATGAATCTTGAAGTTCAAGTTGGGAGGAATCCCGCTCTGATAGGTGATACCTGGAATAAGGGTTGTAATTTGTATTTTATTATTTAATTTGAAACGACTTTTTGTATGAAAACCTTATAAGTACTTGTAAGTTTTTAGAATTAAATCAAGTAATTATACTTAAATCAAACTTATTGAGATTGCACTATTTTATAGAAGTAAAAAGTTTAAAATGTTAATTTTGAATTTTGAGGAATGTGATATCTCAAATTAATTATAAAAGTTTTTATTCCCTTGAAAACATATTTGTTCTATCCGCTTCGAATTAAAGTAAAAAAAATTCTATTATAAATTATTATATATTAATTTGGGGTTTAGGGTGTCACAAAGTAACTATTAATTTTGTTTTAACAAAATAAAAATAATAATAGTAAAACATAAAATAAATAAGGGGACCAATTGGCTTGACCCACGTATGTGAACCCTAATAAAATAAAATAAAGGGAGCTAGTGGTAGCCGCCGCCGTAGAAGGGAGAGGAAACACAACAATGCTATCGTTGGCACACTGTTCTAGAAAACTTTTACCATTTTTGTTCAAATTTCAGTTTCTTGTTTCACTCATTTAGTTAGTCAAATAAACCCAACTTCTTAGATTTTTAACCATCCCAATTTCTCTCTAAAATACCCAACTTCTCCTTTTGTGCCCAACTTTATGGTTGTAACACCCCGACCCTCCAGCGATATCGGCGATGTTACCTCACGATCTTCTCGCTCCCCCCTTTCCCTCTTGGAAATCTAGCGAGTTTTTGCCTTCCGTGGGAATCGAGCCCGGTACCTAGGGGATAAGTACCGCCTCATCACATTCCCACTACCAATTGAGTTAGTATTGTAACACCCTAATTTATTTTTATACCATAATTTATTATGATTATAAATTAGTGATATTTTCTTATACATATGTTTATTGTGGTGTGATTATTATTATATATTTTTTTTTACGTGACTGTCTTTCTTTGTTTGTCTTTGTAGTTATTTAAATTAAAATCATTGATAATTGTAATTAGACCTATTTATTTTATTAAAATATATATATATAAAATATTATATACCAGTTTTGGATTGCTATTATCTTAAGCCTCTTATTTTAGTAGTATTGTTATCTAGACCTTTATTATTTAAATTTATTTTTATATAAATATAAATATAAAATAACTATATTAATTATGTATTAATATAATAATAATAATAGTATAATAATAATAATAATAATAATAATAATAATAATAATAATAATAATAAGAATGACATATGGGCTAAGTGGACTTGCCCATTAGCCTGAGCATCCCGTTCACAACGCCATTAGTCTGGGCATATATATATAAGTGGTAGAATATAGGCTAAGGTGCTGCCGCCATTAGCCTGGGCATTCCGATCACAACGCCGAATCCTTTTTCGTTCTATATTTCAATACTAATTCCTCCTTACACGTCAACAAGGCTTGGGTATGTATTCTTTTTTTTCTTTCTATATTTCATCTGCCTCATAGTAATATTAGTATGTATTCCTCTATTTCAATTTTTAGTAATACCTTGCGTATGATCATCGTATAATCTGCATCTAAAGAATTCATTTTATTTTAAAAGTGATTTGTCGTACGCATCAATTTAAATAAATACTATCAATTTCATTATATATATATATGATATGCCATTCTGCCTTATTTTAATTAAAATTATACATTATTTTATGTTATTATATTTATAAGTATGTTTTTATCAAGTATTGTTCTCTGCATTTTTTTTAAAGTAGCAGACTTGCTACATTAGCCTGAAATTAATATGAATTACTCTCAATTTGCTGTCGACTTATTTGTGATGGTGTTTGCCTAATGCATTGTTTTTACATATGTTTTTATTTTTATTATTATATATATTTGAAACACACTAGAAGGGCTGGAAATTTTAAATGGTTTTTATTGGTTGTTTGAAGGGTTCTTAAAAACAAAAATTGTGACTTCGTTAACCGATATGTGAAATAAAATTGGATTATATTAATATGTATGTTTTGACGATATTAAGTATATTTTTGGGTTATATTACAAATAACAAATAATTTATTTATTTATTTTTAATCACAAATTTATGTATCTATTGGAGCAAGTAATTAACTTGTATTTCGTTGTTGCGTTGATTTATTTTCTTTCGCAGGATATTAGAGACGGTGGCTGGCGAAGATGCGACACATTAAATAAACAGATCATCGTTCTTTGGAAAAATCTTCAGCTAAGGTAAGGGGTGAGATGAGGTTCGATTTTATGAATATAAAATAACGTGAGATGAACGCGAATACCGAAATTCCCAGATATTCATCCGGGGCTCACTACGTACGGTCGAGCCCTATTGAGCAATAATAATTAATTAATAATATATGAATGGTAACAGTGAGGACTAAAATATAATTTAGCAACCTATAGAATTGTTGTGAACTTATTTATAGCAAGATTGCACGTTGAATGATTTTATGGAATGTGATGCTGATTATTAGTGTATGAATAATATATATTGGAGTGTTCTTGCTATTTGATTGAAATCGTAAAATTATTTGAACGTGCTACCTGTTGATTTTTTTTATTGCGATTGATAAGATTGGATTGGGTATTGTGAGTAGTGTAAACCAAATATTGGGATTGAATTGTGATTGACTGATATACATATAATGATGAATATTATGAAATCAAACTGAAATTTATTGAGTTGTGATGATCGAGTAAGTATGAGATATGTGTTGTAGAGATTCGAAATTAGGATTATTTTGTCATCATATAGGGAGGGTCTGACAAACCTAGCGATTCGGGGAAGTACAACTAAATGAGCCTGATCGTAGAGGGCTACAATCGAACTGTAAGGTAAGACTGATAGACCTTGGGGGTACATCTAGTGGGGAATTCCTAAGTGGATTAGTGGGTTATTCCCTAAGGCCGGGAACTACCCTGCAACACAAGAGTACCCCGACTGTCGCATATATGTGTCTCGGGTTGAGTTGAGGCGATCTATGAGGACTTGGCCATTAATGAATTGTCCGTCCACTCTTGTAGTGGCATAGTATCAGGCCTCCTAACCAAGTACTTCAGAGTAGAATGGTACCAAATGATGAAGTATAGAGTATAGGTTATGCATAGCATTTTATCCTTGTAACTGCTTTATTGTGATTGAGTTAGATTAACCTTTAATATTATGTTCTTGAATGTTCTCTTTATTTGTGTTGTTTTGACTAATTGCGTGTTCTTCTCGTGTATTTTATATTGTTACATAATTTCGAAACTCACCCCTCGTTGCTTGTGTTTGGCGCTTGCGAGAGCGCAGCTATTTCAGGTTATCGGTTGGTGATCCATGCTCTGATAGGTGATACTGGGTAGGAGTAATTTGTCGTGTTTTGTTGAGTTATGAACTAATTTAGGTTTTTGTAAATTCAATCAATCAATCGTGTTATTTTTTTATCTTTTATTCGGAAGTAGAAATTCATTGTCTCTAACTTTAGAACATGTTTTTATGTCAGAAATATTTATTTAAGAAAACCTTAGCTATATTCGATATTAAGGGATTTGTAAGTGAGAATTTTAATGGAAGCATTTTGTGTAAGTGTGAGTGTGACGTCCCGAACCCTATAGTTTAAAAGAAATTCTCATACTCTGTTTTAGAACCGCTGCCAGTATCTTTCAAAACTAATGCATTTTACTTTCTATTTCAATTTGGGTTTAGGGTGTCACATTAGTGGTATCAGAGCAGGTCTGTCCAATCAGGCCGAGTGGATCGAGTGTCGGTTTTTTGTCAGTCAAATGTCAATCGTGTCAGTTGTGGTTGCTTATTTATATTGATTTTTTTCACTATCAAATTTTTAATTTATGTTGTATTATGTGTTATATGCTTTTGTGTAATTAAACATGATTTGTGAAATTACTATTTTACTATTTGTTGTTTGCTTACTCTGATTGTGTTGTGGATTATAATTTTCTACCTAAGTGACTAAATAAACCATGAAATTATTTGTGAAGATTTTAGTTAATTTTAATTATTGACTTGATTACCTTAATTACTTATTAGGTGGACTTGTGCCATGAGCGTCTCTTGTTTCATGTGAATAGTTGGAAATAATTTTTTTTTATTAGCTTGCTATATGTTTTAATTTACTAATTTCATCGAGGTAATCTCAATTATTGATTGATAGATATTACCGGTGATTGTGCGGAAGACTTACTATGATTTCCCAAAAAAAAAAAAATTTAGTAAGTTGTTTCCACCATTAAACTTGATTAACTAATATGTTTATTAGTGATTTTAATTTCCCTTTGAATCCATTTAGTATATCCAAAGTTTAAAATGTGAGTTTTATTTTGTGAGTGTGACGTCCCGAACCCTATAGTTTAAAAGAAAATTTTCATACTCTGTTTTAGAACCGCTGCCAGTATCTTTCAAAACTAATGCATTTTACTTTCTATTTCAATTTGGGTTTAGGGTGTCACAATGGTTAGTTTCCTTGACCGAATTTCGGAATTAGTTTTAGAGTGCCTTCTCATAATTTATCTTTAACGTTTACCCATAAACTGTGAAGTTAGATCGATTGAAGGACAAATAGTCAATGGACAAAGGTTGTTTGCTCGTGGAATCGTATTCGTGTATGAAAGCGTCGAAATAAGGTAAGAAGTGAGAGAGCGTTTGAATTCATGAGTATAATATATTGTGAGATGAACGGGAAAATTGTATTTCCCAACGATTCATCCGGGGATCGCTACGTACGACAGTAGCCCTTTGAGGGATAAATTAATTAATGTGAAAATATTGAAATTGTGAGATTAAAATATAGAATAGAAATATTTGTAAGGTGTTGATTGATTTAATTTTTTTAAATGTGTGGTATTTGGTTTTATTGTGATATTGGGTGTCGAATGAATTTTAGGTATATGTTTGATTAGATGAGTTATGTGATGTGATGATAAAAGATGGATGCATTGTGATAATTTTATGTGATGATGATGATGTATGGTTAATAATTGTGATGTTATAAATTTGTGATAAGTTTATGTGATGAGGTATGATTGATGATAGTGATGCTATAAATCTGTGATGAGTTTATGTGATGATGATGATGTCTGATTAATGATAGCGATGTTATAAATTTGTGATGAGAATATTGAAGTAACCCCATAGTTGATGAAATAATTGTGATTCCAATTTGTGTTTGAGATGACGGTCTTAATGGAGTATCATAGGCCAACGAGGGGAGAAAATAAATATTGAGAATTTGTGAAGTGGAGATTATTTTGTCATCATATAGGTAGGGCCTGACAAGCCTAGTGATTTCGGGGAAGTGCAACTGAATGAGCGTGATCATGGCGGTCTGCTGTTGAGCCTTAAGGCAAGATTGTTAGACCTTGAAGGTATTCGGGTGGGGAATTCCTAGGTGACTTGGAGGTAGCACTCCAAATGTCCGAAGCTACCATGCAACACACGTTTACCTCGATTGTCGCGTATATGTGTCTTGGGTTGAGTTGATGGGATGTATGAGGACAGGGCCAATTTGAATTGTCCGTCCACTGGGATGGTGGCATAGTATCAAGCCTCATAACCAAGTACTTCAGAGTTAGAATGGTACCACATTGTGAAGTAGAGGTTAAGCTCATGCATAGCATTGCATTTTCTTGTGATTGTTTTGTTGTGATTAATATGTATCGTGTGCGATAATAATTTCTCTTAGATGATTTGATGTTATAGTGAAAGGTATTGATTTTCCTTGAGTGATTTTGACTTTTAATGTGATATTTTTGTTGAGGAATGTTTGTGTAATGATACAGTTTTATTTATGATTAATTGTGTGTTCTCTTAACTTATATTATACTATTAACATGATTTCAAAACTCACCTCCTTCGTTGTTTGTGTTTGACTGGCTTGGCCCTGCGTTTGTGAAATCGCACTTATTACAGGTTAATGAGTCTTGAAGTTAATGTTTGAGGGAAACCCCGCGTTGAATTTTGAGAAATGTGATATCCTAAATTTGTTATAAAGTTTTATTTCCCTGAAAACAGATTTTCTTTATCAGTTGTGAATTAAAGAGAAACAATAGACATTGGCATACGGAAGTTTGAATTATTTGAAATGAATGAAGGAGAAACAATCGATGAAATGTACTCATGATTCACAACCATAGTGAACGAAATGCATTCTCTTGGCAAAGCTTATTCTGTACAAGACAAGGTAGGAAAGATCATGAGATGACTTCCAATCATGTGGAGACCAATGGTAACAGCTATAAGCCAAGCCAAGAATCTTGAGGTACTAGGTTTGGAAGAACTTATTGGAACTCTAAGGGCACATGAAGTGCTGTTACAGGAGGATAAATCTATAAAGAAAAGCAAAGTAATAGCTTTCAAGGCATCTCGTAATTCACAAAGCACGCCACAATCAAATGAGAAAAGTGATTCAGAAGATAGCCAACAAGAGCCTGATGAATAGATTGTTCTCCTCACAAGAAAGATACAGAGAATGATGATGAGAAGAGATCAGATCAAAGAGGGATCTTCAGATAAAAAAGAAACAGAGGAAATCAATGATGGTGACTTGGGATGATTCTGATGAATCAGAAACAGAGGAACCTGAAGAAGCCAACTTATGTTTGATGGCAAACTTTAAAGATATGGAGGTAATAAATTCTGAACCTTGTCCCTTATGCGAACAAATTGAAAAAGATTTTGATAGTTTACTTAATGATTCAGACATGCTTGTTCCAAAATGTAACTCTTTAAAGGATCAAGTTTTAAAAGAAAAAGAGAAAGCTCAGGTTATGATTGATGAACTAAAAAACTTAAATTCAGAACATGCAGGAATCTCATTTTAAGAAAATTGATGAAACTAAAAACCAAGAATGTTCTACAATTCAAAAGGAGAACATTCTTCCTAAAACAGAAAATGAAATTCTCAAAAATTACTTAGGAAACTTTGTCAAGTCCACTAAACATTTCAAAAAATCATGGGATCTCATGTAGGGATATTTGACAAAGCTGCACTTGGTTTTGACAAAACTCAAAAATAAAAAATGTATGAAAACTTTTTTTTTCCTGAAAGAAAGGATGACAAGTACAAAACAAGATGTTCATACTATAAAAAAAATTGGACATTTAGAATATGCCTGCTACTTTAAAAATAGGGATGAAAAACTGAAAGCAAAAGGATCATTTAAAACCCAAGACAATTCTGCAAACAGATAAGAACGTTCTTACCAAAGTGTCAATAAAGGGGAACGTTCTGGACACAAACCTGAACAGTCTTTAGTAAGTAAATGCTCCTTCTGTTTAAATATTGGACATGATGAATCACAATGCTATTTTAAAAAAATCAAATATAACAAGAAGAACTAACCCTCAAGGACCGAAGACCAAATGGACACCTAAAAATTATGTAACATCAAATATAGGATGGTTCTCCAAGTATCAAGAAAAAGCCATGGTATTTTGACAGTGGCTGTTCAAGACATATGACAGGAGATAAACAAAGCTTTTTGTCTTTCATTAAAAAGGATGGAGGATTAGTAACATTTGCAAACAATGATCAAGCAAAAATCAAAGGCAAAGGTACCATAGGTAAAGTAAATTTTGCCAAAATCAATGATGTTCAATATGTTGAGGGATTGAAACATAATCTTCTAAGCATTAGTCAACTTTGTGATAATGGCTTTGAAGTTATTTTTAAACTAAACATATGTGAAGTGAGAATGGCAAACTCTGGTGAGATTTTGTTTTCTGCATCTAGAAAGTAAAATCTCTATGTTTTATACATTGAAGAATTACCAGTTGAATCTTGCTTCATGTCCATTAACAAAGACAAATGGATATGGCATAAGAGAACTGGACATGTGAGTATGAAAACAATTTAAAATTTATCAAAATTAGATCTTGTTAGAGGACTTCCTAAAATAAACTTTGATAAAGATAAAATATGTGAAGCTTGTGCAAAGGGAAAACTAGTTAAGAGTAGTTTTCACTCAAAAGATTTTATATCAACTAAAAAACCTCTTGAACTACTTCACATTGATCTCTTTGGTCCCATCAAAACCACTAGTCTAGGAGGCATGAAATATGGATTTGTCATTGTTGATGATTTTTCTAGATACACATGGGTACTATTTTTAAAACAAAAGGATGATGCATTTGATGCTTTCAAAACATTATGTAAAAAAGTTCAAAATGAAAAGGAATCCAATATAATCACTGTAAGAAGTGATCATGGAGGTGAATTCATAAATGCTTCTTTTAAAACATTTTTGATGAACATGGCATCTCTCATAATCTATTTTGCGCAAGAACTCCTCAACAAAATGGAGTTGTTGATAGAAAAAATAGAACATTACAAGAGATGGCAAGAACAATCTTGGAAGAATCAAATGTTGAAAAGTATTTCTGGGCTGAAGCTATAAACACTTCTATCTACATTTTGAATCGTGTTTCCATTAGAAAAATCATAAACAAAACACCCTATGAGATCTGGAAAAATAGGAAGCCAAACATATCATATTTTCACATCTTTGGATGCTACTGTTATATCTTAAACAACAAAGATAACTTAGGAAAATTTGATGCAAAATCAGACAAAGCTATATTTTTAGGATATTCAACAGAATCTAAAGGATATCGCATCTTTAATTTGAAAACTAAAATAGTTGAAATAAGTATGCATATATTATTTGATGAGTTTGATGATCTTGATTTAAAAAATAAAGATGATGAAGAGGAAGAACAATTTGGATAGTCACAGCAGATTGTTCCCCAAGAAAATAAGATTGATTAACAATCTCCGTTTCAAACTTCTCCTAGAATTTGGAAACTAATAAGTGATCATCCTCAAAATCAAATCATTGGAGATACAGGTGATGACATTAGAACAATCATGTCATTTAAAGATGATGTAAATAGCAACATGGCAATGATATCCCAAATGGAACCAAAATCCATCAAAGAAGCTATAATTGATCAATCTTGGATTGATGCAATGAAAGAAGAACTTCTTCAATTTGAGAAGAATGAAGTCTGGACTCTTGTTCCAGATCTACTAGATCAAAAAATCACTGGAACACGATGGGTCTTCAGAAACAAGCTAGATGAAGAAGGTAAGGTTGTGAGAAACAAGGCAAGGTTAGTTGCTCAAGGTTATAATCAACAAGTAGGAATAGACTATGATGAAACCTTTGCTCCAGTTGCAAGGTTAGAGGCCATACGAATCCTTCTTGCATATGCATCTCATAAACATATCAAACTCTTTCAAATGGATGTTAAAAGTGCATTCTTAAATGGTTTTTTAGATGAACAAGTTTATGTTCGTCAACCTCCTAGTTTTGAAGATCAAAAGAAACCAAATCACGTTTTTAAACTCACTAAAGCCTTATATAGATTAAAACTAGCTCCTAGAGCATGGTATGAAAGATTAAGTTCTTTTTTGACACAACACTTTTCAAGAAAACAAATAAAAATGATCTACTCATTCTTCAAGTGTATGTTGACGATATTATCTTTGGATCAACTAATGAAAAAATGTGTGAAGATTTTTCAAATCTCATGCAAAGTGAATTTAAAATGAGTATGATGGGAGAATTGAGGTATTTTCTTTGATTGCAAATAAAGCAACATAAAGATGGAATTTTCATATGTTAAGAAAAATATATAAAAGATCTTTGAACAAAATATAAAATGAGTGAAGCCAAAATTATGACTACTCCCATGCATCCATCCTCTTCATTAGACAAAGATGAAAATGGAAAATCAATTTCTGAAAAAGAATACAGGGGCATGATTGGTTCGTTATTATATTTAACTGCTAGTAGGCCTGATATTGTTTTCGCAGTAGGATTATGTGCTAGGTTTCAATTCTCACCAAAAGAATCCCATTTAACTACAGTGAAAAGAATTTTTCGTTATCTTATTGGTACTATTGATCTTGGCCTTTGGTATAGTAAAGGTTCTCATTTTGATTTTGTAGCTTATTATGATGCTGATTATGCCGGTGATAAGATCAAAAGAAAAAGCACAAGTGGTGCATGTCAGTTCCTAGGAGAAGCATTAATAAGCTGGTCATGTAGAAAGCAAAACACGATTGCTCTATCAACCATTGAAGCTGAATATGTCTCAGCAGCAAATTGTTGCTCTCAAGTTTTATGGATCAAAAATCAACTTGGAGACTTTTCAGTAAAATATTCTCATATTCCAATTTACTGTGATGATACTAGTGCCATTAATCTGTCTAAAAACCATATTCAGCATTCAAGATCCAAACATATTGAAATAAAACATCATTTTATTAGGGATCATGTGAATAAAAAGGAAATTGAATTAATCTTTGTTGATACAAAGAATCAGTTAGCTGACATATTTACAAACCTCTCGTTGAAGAAAACTTTAATTCAATCAAAGAACGATTAAAAATCATAAAGAATCCCTCTCAGAATCGTTAAAAATGAAACCAGAACATTTTGGTCATAATAGAGAACGTTCTCCGTTTTGAGTCTGTTTGTACCAAACAACTCAAAAACATTCTTCGTTTTCATCTTGAAGAAAGATTCAAAAACAACCTTTTGAAGTTGTACCGTTTGCCACTCACCAAAAGGTAACGACTACCCATGCCTATCACTGCCACATCATCACCATTTTCCTCCTTCCTAATAACGTCTGCCCGATCAATCAACTCATATGCGTGGCACTCTCTCCACTCACAAACAAACTGCAAAAGCTCAAATCCGTTCATCTTTCTCCATTAAACAAGAACTTCACACTTTTCTTTCTGAAAAAGTTCACCTCCTTCTTCCTCAACTTTCATTTTCTGTCAACAAAGGCTCGTACCAAAGCAGCAGCACGCAAGAACCCTAGCTCACCAACACCAGCATCATCTCCTTCACCATCACCAATACCTTCACCATCACCAACACGGTCACCATCACCTCCACCTAGAGCAACACCTCCACATTCGTCTTCAGAGAGAACATTCTCTGACTATATGTCTTCCTCCCCAGAGTCAAGCCCTCAACCTATCACACTTGCTCCAATTGCCACCATTCTTCCTCCATTATATCAATGCGCTACTCCCTCGATCAGGCAAGCTCCACCCCATATTCGTAAAACTCTCAACCCTAGTTCAAGCACTTCATCTTCTAAAAGGAGATCAATGCGAGTCTTGGCAGGTATTGGCACCTCCAAAACCAAAAACATAGGGGTGAGTCTGAACCTTCACCACCATCACAGATTCCCAAACCAAAATCTTCTACTTCATCACAACCCTCCGAACCCTCAAAATCCCCAAAACATCAAAAATCCCCTTCTAAAGTGAGTTCATCCAAATCCATTTCCTCTAAAACTAAAACAACGATTCCTAAATCTAACTCTTCTTCAACATTTTCTCAGTTTCTAGCTTCTAAGAAATTGAAAAACCCTAGAAAACCAAAAAAGAAACCTTCGAACCCAGAACGTTCTCCGTCCAAACCTTCAACCCAAGAACGTTCTCCACTCACTTTAAACCTAGAACCAACAAAATCCTCCAAATTTAGCAACCACCAAATCATCCTCTTCCAAAATCCTTATTCCTCCCTTGATTCCTTCCAAACTTCAAAAACTCTATCATGAAAAATGCGCTCATAGACCTATTGGCATTGGTCAGGTTTTCATTTTTGAAAACCTACAATACTAAGGAACCTCCATTAAGCATCACACTGATGCCCTTGGATGGACTAACTTTCTTCAGGTTTTCATTTTTGATGTCATCCAAGATTTTTACTGCAAAGCTGAAGCCTTTGTAGCTAAATCCCTCATTGTGTCAAAGCTAAAAGGCATTCAAATACACTGGAATCATTTCATTTTTGCCTCTATCCTTCAACTGCCCACTGAAGGACCAACATTTTATGGCAAAAACTAGTAATCAGTGTGACACCCTAAACCCCAAAATGATGTATATAATAATTTGTACTAAATTTTCTTTTGTGCAAAATTCGCAGCGGATAAAGAAAATTTGTTTAGAAGGAAATAAAAACTTTTGTGACTAATTTAGGATATCACCTTTATCAAAGTACACTTGGAACAATTCAGACTTTATTACTCAACTAAAATATTTTAATCTAAATGAACTTGATTTGACTATAATTTCTTAATTTAATTCCTAAAACAAACTAATACTTAGATTATCATATAAAAAGTCGTTGGTAATTAAAAAAGTAAAATACACAATAAAACTCTTAATTCCCGGTATCACCTATCAGAGCGGGGTTCCTCCCAAATTTGAACTTCAAGACTCATTAACCTGTAATAACTGCGATTTCGCAAATGCAGGGCCAAGCCAGTCAAACACAAACAACGAAGGAGGTGAGTTTTGAAATCATGTTACTAGTATAATATAAGTAAGAAGAACATGCAAATAATCATAATAGAACCGTATCATTACTCAAACATTGTTAAAGAAAAATATCACATTAAAAGTCACAATCAATCAAGGAAAATCAATACCTTTCACTATAACATCAAATCGTCACAGAAATTCTTATCACTTTTGAAATACATCAATCACAATAAAACAATCACAAGGAAATGCAATGCTATGCATGAGCTTAGACTCTACTTGACAATGTGGTACCATTCTAACTCTGAAGTACTTGGTTAGGAGGCTTGATACTATGCCACCATCCCGGTGGACGGACAATTCAAATTGGCCCTGTCCTCATAGATCCCCTCAACTCAACCCGGGACACATATACGCGACAGTCGAGGTAAACGTGTGTTGCATGGTAGCTCGCGACATTTGGAGTGCTACCTCCAAGTCACCTAGGAATTCCCCACCCGAATACCTCCAATGTCTAACAATCTTGCCTTAAGGCTCAACAGCAGACCGCCACGATCAGGCTCATTCAGTTGTACTTCCCCGGAATCACTAGGCTTGTCAGGCCCTACCTATATGATGACAAAATAATTTTCACTTCACAAATTCTCAATATTTATTTTCTCCCCTCGTTAGCCTAGACTACTCCGTTAAGAGCATCATCTTTAGCACAAGTTGGAATCATCACTATTTCATTAATTATAGGGTACTTCGATATTCCCATCACAATTTTATAACATCATTAATCATACATAATCATGATCATCATATAAACTCATCACAAATTTGTAACATCACTATCATCAATCAAACATCATCGTTATCATCACATAAACATATGTCATACAATGCATCCATCTTTTATTATCACATCACATAAATTGGTCCAATCAAACATATGCACAAAATTTCATTCAACATCCAACATCACAACAGTATCAAATATCAAATACCACACAATTATCGAAAATAAAATCGATCAGCACCTTATAAACATTTCTATTTAACATTTTAATCTCACAATCCTCATATTTTCACATTAATTAATTTATCTCTCAAAGGACTACTGCTGTAAGTAGCGATCCCCGGATGAATTATTGGGAAATACGGTTTGTTTTCCCGTTCATGTACTAATATATTATACTCATGAATTCAAACGCTCTCTTAACCATGAGATGTCGATAACGTGCAACGAGCAAGTCCAAAAGCATCGACGAATTGGTAGAGTCAATGAAATATGGCGACGTGTTGGAGCGCCGACAGGGTCCGACGTCAACTTCACCGAAACATGCAAATGAGTAGTGCTTCTTGAAGGTTTTGATGCGAGGAATCCAAATATGCTGTCAGTTTTCCAGGAAGACGAACGTGCTGGCCGGAATTCGACAACACAGCCGCGACGAGGGTGAAAACCCATTTTTTTGAAGTATAACGGTTGGCGATTTCAAGCATAGATAATGGAAAAGGGTGTTTCGTGGAGTCCAAATACGATCTCATTTTTCGTTGGTGATAGTCGTGGTGGCCGGAATTTTGATCAAAAGATGGAGGTGTGATTTTTGACAAAGAGGAATAGGGCGTTTCAATTTGCAATTCAAGTTTGGAATGAAAGAGGAGATCACAACGATCACAAATGTGGTCTCGGTTTTGTACGACACCTACTATAATGGTCATGATTGAAGAGAGAAGATGAAGAAGAAATAGGAATGGCGGCGGAGGCTACCAAGAAGAAGAAGCTGAGAACGTCCTTTTGTTCTCCTTTTTTTTTTCATTGTTTTTTTTTCATTATTATTATTGTTATTATTTTATTATTATTAATTAGATTTAAGTTGGGGCTAACCCATAAAACACATTTTACTCCTTTCTTTTAAACACAATTTAATTACTAAAATATTACGAATATTTCAAAACTAATATTTTATAAAATAAAGTAATTAATCTTTTAAAATACATTAATAATTAAGATTCTCATATTCAAATAAATCACTATAATTATACTTTTTTTTTCAAATACTCATATTAAAATACTACCATCGTTAGATAATATTTAAAATTATAAAATAAATAAATATTACATCAACACTTTATATTAGTTACTAAATTATAATAAATATATATAAAATCACAATGTCATAACAAGCATATAAAAATAAAGGAAATTAAACACAATATTATTACTATCTCAATATAACTATTCACAAAATAAATAACTAAAAATAGAAATAGTTATAAATAATCGAAATATAACTACGTGTACACTTAACATCAGTCGAACATCTAAGAAGATATTATATTAATTACGAACGCACGTGTACACGTAAAATCTCATAAAATCTTATTCTTTAAAATATGTACCATAAAATACTATTATTTTTAGAAAATATAAAAAATAAAAACTTATAATGTTTATTATTTATATCACTCATTTTGTCAAATATGTACATATTAACACATCATAGAAAACACACATATAAGGAAAATTAATCATAAAACTAATCAACATATATCTAAAATAATTTTAACACCAAATTATTTATCTAAAATAATATTTAATTAAGAAAATAGTGTATTATAAAATTTGGGGTGTTACAATCAGCCTTAAACACTACCAAAGAGGAAGTGTTTCAAGAGTTGTTCAATGTTGGATCTACAAACTTCTTCTCAGCAGACCTAACGCCCTTCCTAAAATTTTTAACAACATTAGTCAGCATTCCATACTTCCCCATTGTGGCAGTCGAGAATTCGTGTTTGATAATGACGCCTTAGTCATTTATCATCTTCACTGCAAGAAGTTGAATCTGCCCTACCTGATAATCCACCACATTATTGCTACCATCAACAAGGATTACAAAAGAAACACCATCCCATATGGTATGGTTTTCCCTAAAATCTTCAGATATTTTAATATTCCTTTGATGATAGAATCCTCTCATATTAAGATATCAAAAATTTCCTCAAAGAACATTTCACACATGAAACAAATTCCCTCCATCCCACCCTCACCCAAAGCTACATTCACTCCATCTACCACTAAAAGAAAAAGATTTGCTTGCACTTCTACAATCTAAACCAATGTGGAACAACCCTCACATCAAGAACGTTCTCCCCTTCAACAAAATATTGAAGAACGTTCTCCACCTTCTACTATTCCACAAAATTTGAATCCACTCCTAGATCAGGTATCCCCTGTAGTTCCTACCTCTCAAAATCTCGCTACTCCTATGTTACAAAATGATCTATGTTCCCACTTCAAATACATCACAACTCTTTGATGTCACCAGCTTTTGTGTCACCACAAAAAACAAATTCCTCCATTTTTGGAACAAGCCAATATTTGGTCTTTCCAGATTCGGGCATTGCTAGTACATCAGTGCCTCATCATTCCGCTCCTACAAACTCTATTCCAAACATTAACACTTCATTTGCCACCTTGTCCACGTTATGTACCACTGCAGCACCCTCTCACAATACCCCTTTATCCACTCCTATTGAGGATGATCATCGCTCATTCAAAAGGACAAAAAGGCTCATTCAAAAGGACAAAAAGGGAAAGAGAAACATCTAAGACCTACAAGGAAATCCCCAAAATACTTGCTGCTCTTTAGACTATCATTGCTAGACAAACACATCAGGACAAAGAGCAAGCCATTTTGAGGGGCAGGATGGCTAACCAGCTTGCTCCATAGCTCGGTCTTGAGCCTCCTATGCCTAATCCTCCTCCAACATTTCCAGAAGTGCCACAGTCGTCCTTATCTCCATCATCTAAAGGATCTTCCCCATCGCTGTCAGTCTGAATTAGTTGCCCTTTACTCTCCTATTCCTTTTTGCCATGACAAATGGGGATAAGTAATTCTTAGATTTTAAGTAGATCAGAAGCCTTTTTTGTATGATTACTTCTTTATTTTTTTAGTTTTTGAACCATACTGTATGATTAACACATTATTATATTAATGAAAATTATATGATTGGTTCAACTAATTAGCACATATTGAGGGGGAGTTTTTAAGCTCTCTTTGATTATTATTAGAATCAAAATTAAAATCTGAATTAACATGTTTTGTCATCATCAAAAAGGGGGAGATTGTTGAGACAAAATCCCAAATTAATATTTTGATGATAATTAAACAAAGGTTACTTAAGACTTCTAATTATGATTCTAAGTGTTTTGGTATTTAACATGTGTATTTGAGTGTGTTAATCAAAGATAGGTACCAAGAATTACAAAGCAGGTCATATTAAAATAAAGAAAGCTAATTCAGGAAACGAAGAATGTTCTTGATAGATTTCTAGAAAGTGAAGAACGTTCTCCACATCTGTAAATTAACAACAATGATCAGATTCTTAAAGAAAAGATTAGATCCAAGAATTGCAATCCATTCCATAATTTCATCAGAAATATACAAGGATCAATCCAATACAAGTATCACTCCAAGATTTGAAGGAAAAAGACTATGCTTCACAAATTCATAAAGCAAGATCATTCTCATAGTTAAGCAAGCTAGAGTACAAGGCTGACAGGCTGGAAAGGACACTTCTGTTGTACTTTCAAACAGACTTGCACACGTGATTCAAGCCATATGATCACTTTAGGCAACTGTCAAGAAAAGTTTAAAAGTCAGCTCATCTCAAGGCAAAATCGAAGATCGTTCTTGGTTTACAAGAACATTCCTACTTTCAGCAAGAACATTCTTGCTTTATGGCTGATCTTATCCACTCACTTACTCACGACAGCTGGATTATTTCCAACGGCCAAATGAGCTGTCATAAGCCCTCTTGAAGCCTATAAATAAAGCCTCAAGAAGAAGAACAGATAAGAGCTTCAAGTGCAAAGCAATACATCACTCATTCAATTATACTCTAATCCTCTTGAGCTTCTCAATCCTTTCTAAGTTGCAGTTCTAATCTTAGTTTGATATTAGAATCAGTTTCTACTGAGTTCTAAAATCTAGAATCTATTCTCAAACACGAGTTGAGCATACTCAGATTCTAACAATCTAAATATCCTTATGAAGGCTATATTGTTGACATAGCTTGAGTAGTTTGTAAAAATCCTTTTATGTTTAAAAGGTAGTTTGTAAAAATTCTTTCTAAAAGAGTGTAAGCTAACCTGTGGAAATCCTTTCTAGGTAGAAAAGGTAGTACTTTGTAACATACCAACATTGATCTATAAAAGCTGTGTGAAAACCAAGAACGATGTTGCTTTGAGCACTTGGTGGAAAATCTCACAATTGTGAGGGATAGACATAACCCGTGTTGGGTGAACCAGGATATATCTTTGTGTGATATCTCTTCCCTTATCTCTATTTACTTTTTAACTTCTAATCAGTTTTTATATAGATAAGTTAATCTTGTTGTTTTTCACTAACAAAAAACGTTTATTGAATATTATATCTAAAGCTAATAAAGCAAGCATTATATGATCATGATGAAATTAACTATGTTACCTGTAATGCTCATAAAAGAAATATAATTACTTTGATACAAATACAAAGAAAAATGATTATAAGATCTGTGTTATGAATATTTAAAATGGAATGAGAGATCCTTGTATTTTATATTTTAAATAAATTAAATTTTTTAGATTTAGACAAAAGGCATCTATATTCATAGTATGATAAATTGAGAAATATTTTTTTATATATTTTGTTAAGATTACAAAATCAAATTTTAAATCTTCTTATTGTTTGATACAAAACATATAAAAGAGATAGCTCATAAAATTTTTAGCCAATAAAAAATATATATAATAAGAGGTTATCTTCGTATACTTTATCTCCTAATTATGAAAACTTCAAAGTATGCTTCCAATTATAGAACGTAAATTTCAAAGGGACAAAAGAACAATCATGTGATGATTAGATGTGATTGTTTTACTGTGGTGTAGTCTTCTACTTGTCCCTTTTGTTTCAATCATATTAGAGATTTGATTTCTCTTTCAAACAACAAATACCTTGTTTTACCTCGATAGGCCTATGACTTATGTTAAATTTGAGGCTTACAGCCACATAACACTTCCAATTGCCAAGGACCTCAAGAATTTTCATTTATAACTTTTAAAGGTTACAAAATACAAATGGCTTAGGTCATCAAAAACCTCAATTTTTGAAAAAATATTTATCGGCATATTTTTTATTTGTTTAATTATTATAATTTTTTTTTCTTATATCAAATTATTTTGCTATATTTTTAAGAATATCATAAATATTTACCAGTAGTACATATTTAATGTTAATTACTATTACTTAAAATATCAACAAAAAATAAATTAGAATTGTCAAAACAAATAAATAGTGTAAGTGAGTACAAAAATGTATTTATTTTAAACAATGAAGACATTATATTATTTATTAAATGAGGAAGATACAACCTAAATTATGGAAATAAAAAAGGGATCGTAAATCCTCTACAATCACCAATATCCGAAAGAAGCTTTAAAAAATGAAGAAAGATGAGGTAGCTCGAATAAGCTAAACACTCCACAATGGCCAAGGATGAATAGCATGTTTAACCTCATGGTAAATTTGTTTCTGCCCACATCTAACCCTCAACGCAATCAAACAATGAAAAGGTTTCACGAAAGCGAGACATCATATTTGAGTTATTTATTTAAGATGCGTTGTGACAACAAAAATAAACACAATTTCTCAAGTCAGTAACGTTTAGAATTATAGATTGTTACATGTAAACATATACTATTTGTTCTTGCAAGATTCCATGCATGTATTCACGATGGAATTTACGCCACGAGCATCTGAAAATAAAAAACATTAAAATCATGTAAGAAATAAAAATAATTTAATCAATGATTAAATACATTTTTGGACCTTACAAATTATGTAATATCTAAGTTTAGTACAAAAACTCTCGAACTTTGGTACTTCAATTATTGTACATTTTAAAAATGATTTCTTCTATTTTTTTTCGTGTCTCAAGATATAAATATTCAAGTATGTATTTGCAACATGGACTTTAGTTATAATGACACGACGTCCATGTGATAGCTAATTCCATATCTTAATTTTATGACCATTTTATATCAATTAACTAAAAATAAAAATCTCTCAACCGCCAAATAAAAGTCACACCATTGAAAATGTCTATATTGCAAGTAGCAATTTTGATCGTCAAACGTTTAGTTGGCAGAAGCAATGGCACACACCATATCAGGAAATATGGAATCGATGGATGTCTAATCTGTTGGAAATTTTTTTTTAAGGACAAACCTAGTTGAAATATATCTATAGAAACGAAAAATATATTTAACTCTTGAATCAATACTACTAGCTTATAAGATGAGTTTCATAAAATATATAATAAAAGAGATAAAATTAGATCTTACCAATATTAGCTACATTGGACTTGGAAGAAGCACAACTAGTGGTACAATCATATGCATCTTTGGATAATGTCTTATGGCAATTCAATAATCCACAAGTAGCAACACAAGCTATATAAATTGGACGAATTTTAAAGACATTTCTACATTTTATAGCACACTTCCCAATGCAAATGATTTCGCCGATTGTACTATCTGTTTCTTTAGGTGTTGGAGAATCATCAGCTTTTGCAAAAACAAACACAACCATTGTCATGATCATGACTACAATCATGACAATATTTTTCATGTCACTCTTTCCCATGATTGTCTTCTCTAACTAAGAAATTGATTTTCTCCAAGTATATGTTAAATTTGATTGGACAATATAAGTTGAAAAACAACCTCCATTTATAAGCATAGAAAATATATTTGACGTAAATTTTCACATCTTAACAAAACTGTACATCAATCTCATAAGTTGTGCCACATTCATTTTCTTATTTTTTTAAAGCAACATATTAGAAATACAATTAAAAATTGTCTCTTCTTTAAGAATATAACGTGATTTATAGTAATTAAGAAATTAATATTAAACAAATTAAGTTTTATGTACTTAGTGTAAAACCATTTTTGACACAAATCTTTAATCACATTTGACCACTTGTTATGTCATAATATTATTTCCGAACATACCTAAAAAAATATCTTAATTTGAAAATCGTGATTGGACGTATGCATAAAACCAAATTTCAATTTAGTATGTAAACTAATGTTATATAAGAAAAGGATTAGCTGAACAATTTTAGAATTATGCGCTGACTGTTTGAAAATTAAATAATTAGGCACATTAGTATTTCTATTTACAAAGTATTTCCAATTTTATATTTTGTTATCATTTCGCATTTTATATTAATTATTTTTGAACTATTTCGACAAATATCTATGAGGTAAGTCTAATTGTATAATTGTGTTTAAATATTTTACATTATCACGGTAAAGGCTTTTTTAAAAAATAAATTGAAAAAGAAAATTTTATATCAATTAAAGTGACACTAATGGTCGGGATAAATTCTTTACAATTATAAAAGAATAGGAAATATTTAACCTAATAAAGTTAAGGATATAAAAATAATTAATTTGAGATCAACTTGAATTAGAAAAAAAGATGGAAAATGAATCTAATAAAATTTATTAACTTCATTATAACTTTTTTTCTAACCAATTGAATAACTTTCAAAAACACTCACAATCATTATCAATAGTTCGTAAAAAAGAATAAATAAATAACAATTTGTATATGTGTTTATTGGTTTTTGAAATATGTTCAATAATTAGAGATCTTAATTTTTTAGATATTATATTCATTAATAGTATCCATTATAATGTAACGTTTTCCTAAATGTGGAAAATTTCAAATGTCTCTTATATTTGTTGAAAATGTCATCCATTTCATCTCTATTTATACTTTATATTTTAATTTTATAATTATAATGATGTCCTTTAGGCGTCACTTCAATTGAAATAAAATTATAATGATGTGCTTTAGGTGTTACTTCAAGGCAAAGAGTTTGATCGTGTAACTTTGTGAGACTTCAAATCTCATGGCGATTAGTTTTACAATGGTCAATAATGTAAATTTAGATAAAATTAATTTGGGTTAAATAAGTTTTATGTCCCTATCAAAATTTGAACTTTATTTTTGTCCTTATAAAAAATATCACTAAAAATTTTAGTCTCTATAAAAAATATCACATATTTTAGTTCTTACAAAATTATTATGCAAACAGTTTTAGTCTCTGTTGGAATACCAACATGTGTTTTTGAATGATTGCTTTGCGCACATGTTTACAACAATATGAAAAGTTCCTCCCCAAAAAAAGGCTCAAAAGTTGATTTCTTGGTCCATATTCTAAGGAATTTTATCTTGAACTTATGACATTTAAAAAATTCATATTTAATTCATCTCAAGTTAAAAATTCTATATATATGTACTGATAAAATTCTAACAATGTTCTCAATATGCTTGCAAAAAAATTTAAAAGTTGAAGTATATTTTGTTTTAGCAAGGACTAAAACTACTTGTAGAATAATTTTGTAGGCACTAAAACATATAATGTTTTTTTACAGGGACTAAAAACAAAAGTTTCAAAATTTTCTGGAGATTAAAAACTTATTTAACCCTAAAATAAATTTTATAAGCTTTTCAATGGTTGTCTTGCAATTATCTTGTAATTTTATAATTGTAAAAATAAAATGTTGAAAGTATATTAATTAAAAATAATAAATACTATTGAATATTATACCTGTAATGCTCATAAAAGAAATATAATTACTTTGATACATATACAAAGAAAAATGATTACAACGTCTGTGTTATGAATATTTAAAATGGAATGAGAGATCCTTGTATTTTATATTTTAAATAAATTAAAAATTTTAGATTTAGACAAAAGGCATCTATATTCATAGTAAGATAAATTGAGAAATATTTTTTTATATATTTTGTTATGATTACAAAATCAAATTTTAAAACTTCTTATATGTTTGATACAAAACATATAAAAGAGATAGCTCATAACATTTTTAGCCAATAAAAAATATATATACTAAGAGGTTATGTTCGTATACTTTATCCCCTAATTATCAAAACTTAAAAGTATGCTTCCAATTTTAGAACCTAAATACAAAAGGGACAAAAGAACAATCATCTGATGATTAGACGTGATTGTTTTACCGTGGCGTAGTTGTCTACTTGTCCCTTTTGTTTCAATCATATTAGGGATTTGGTTTCTCTTTCAAACAACAAATACCTTATTTTACCTCGATAGGCCTATGACTTATGGTAAATTTGAGGGTTACAGCCACATAACACTTCCAATTGCCAAGGACCTCAAGAATTTTCATTTATAATTTTTAAAAGTTAAATAATACAAATGCCTTAGGTCATCAGAAACCTCGATTTTAAAAAAAAAATTTATCGGCATATTTTTTATTTGTTTAATTATTATAATTTTTTTTCTTATACCAAATTATTTGGCTATATTTTTAAGAATATCATAAATATTTAGCAGTAGTACATATTTAATGTTAATTACTATTACTTAAAATATCAACAAAAAAAAATTACAATTGTCAAAACAAATAAATAGTGTAAATGAGTACAAAAATGTATTTATTTTAAACAATGAAGACATTATATTATTTATTAAATGAGGAAGATACAACCTAAATTATGGAAATAAAAAAGGGATCGTAAATCCTCTGCAATCACCAATATCCGAAAGAAGCTTTAAAAAATGAAGAAAGATGAGGCAGCTCGAATAAGCTAAACCCTCCACAATGGCCAAGGACGAATAGCATGTTTAGCGTCACGGTAAATTTGTTTCTACCCACAATTAACCCTCAACGCAATCAAACAATGAAAAGGTTTCACGAGAAGCAAGACATCATATTTGAGTTATTTATTTAAGATGCGTTGTGACAACAAAAATAAACACAATTTCTCTAAGTCAATAACGTTTAGAATTACAGATTGTTACATGTAAACATATACTATTTGTTCTTGCAAGATTCCATGCATGTATTCACGATGGAATTTACGCCACGAGCATCTGAAAATAAAAAACATTAAAACCATGTACGAAACACAAACTTTTATCATCAAACGTTTAGTTGGCAGAAGCAATGGTACACACCATATCAGGAAATGTGGAATCGATGGATGTCTAATCTATTGAAAAAAATTTTTAAGGACAAACCTAGTTGAAATATATCTATAGAAACAAAAAATATAATTAACTCTTGAATCAATACTACTACCTTATAACATGAGTTTCATAAAATATATAATAAAAGAGATAAAGTTTGATCTTACCAATATTAGCTACATTGGACTTGGAAGAAGCACAGCTAATGGTACAATCATATGCATCATTGGATAACGTCTTATGGCAATTCAATAATCCACAAGTAGCAACACAAGCTATATAAATTGGACGAATGTTAAAGACATTTCTACATTTTATAGCACACTTCCCAATGCAAATGATTTCACCGATTGTACTATTTGTTTCCTTAGCTGTTGGAGAATCATCAACTTTTGCAAAAACATACACAACCATTGTCATAATCATGACTACAATCATGACAATATTTTTCATGTCACTCTTTCCCATGATTGTCTTCTCTAACTACGAAATTGATTTTCTCCAAGTATATGTTAAATTTGATTGGACAATATAAGTTGAAAAACAACCTCCATTTATAAGCATAGAAAATATATTTGACGTAAATTTTCACATCTTAACAAAACTCTACATCAATCTCATAAGTTGTGCCACGTTCATTTTCTTATTTTGTTACAACAACATATTAAAAATACAATTAAAAATTGTCTCTTTTTTAGGAATATAACGTGTTTTATAGTAATTAAGAAATTAATGTTAAATAAATTAAGTTTTATGTACTTAGTGTAAAACCATTTTTGACACAAATCATTAATCACATTTCACCACTTGTTATGTCATAATATTATTTCCTAACATACCTACAAAATATCTTAATATTCAAATCATGATTGGATGTATGCATGAAACAAAATTTCAGTTTAGTATGTAAACTAATCTTATATAAGAAAAAAATTAACTGAACAATTATAGAATTATGCGTTGACTTTTTTAAAAATTAAATGATTAGGCACATAAGGTTTCCAATTTTATATTTTGTTATCATATCGCTTTTTATATTAATTATTTTTTAACTATTTCGACAAATATCTACGAGGTAAGTCTAATTGTATAAT
>JBBPBQ010000003.1:14631753-14703115 GCA_037974755.1 Cicer yamashitae
ATCAAATTGAATTAGAAAAAAAGATGGAAAATGAATCTAATAAAATTTATTAACTTCATTATAACTTTTTTTCTAACCAATTGATTATTTAGATTATCATTATAATATAATGGAGTAACTTTCAAAAATACTCACAATCATTATCAATAGTTCGTAAAAAAGAATAAATAAATAACAATTTGAATATGTGTTTATTAGTTTTTTTTTTGGAATGTGTTAAATATATTAGAGATCTTAATTTTTTAGATATTATATTCATTAATAGTATCCATTATAATGTAACGTTTTCGTAAATATGCAAAATTTCAAATGTCCCTTATATTTGTTGGAAATCCCATCCATTTCATCTCTATTTATACTTTATATTTTAATTGAAATAAATTATAATGATGTCCTTTAGGTGTCACTTCAAGGAAAAGAGTTTGATCTTGTAGCTTTGTGAGACTTCAATGGTTAAATAAGTTTTATGTCCTTATCAAATTTTGAACTTTTTTTTAGTCCCAGTAAAAAAAATCACATATTGTAGTTCTTACAAAATTATTATGCAAAGTAGTTTACAAACATGTGTTTTTGAATGATTGCTTTGCGCACATGTTTACATCAATATGAAAAGTTCCTCCCCAAAAAAATGCTCAAAAGTTGATTTCTTGGTCCATATTCTAAGGAATTTTATCTTGAACTTATGACATTTAAAAAATTCATCTTTAATTCATCTCAAGTTAAATATTCTATATATATGTACTGATAAAATTCTAACAATGTTCTCAATATGCTTGCAAAAAATTTAAAAGTTGAAGTATGTTTTGTTTCAGTAAGGACTAAAACAACTTGTAGAATAATGTTGTATGCACTAAAACATATAATGTTTTTTTAGAGGGACTAAAAACAAAAGTTTCAAAATTTTCTAGGGACTAAAAACTTGTTTAACCCTAAAATAAATTTTATAAGTTTTTCTATGGTTGTCTTGCAATTATCTTGTAATTTTATAATTGTAAAAATCTAATGTTGAAAGTATATTAATTAAAAATCTAATGTTGGTAATTAATGTGATATTTTCTTGTGTGTTTGACTAATATTAAATATACACTTAATTATATTTAATTAATTCTAAATATATTTTATTTTAATTATTTATTTTATAAATAATTATCTTAGGATATTAGTAATGCTGTGTTTGATTCCCTTTATTTTGATATACTTGTTATGGCATTGTGATTTTATATAATTTTATTATGATTTAGTAATTAATATAAAGTGTTGATGTTATATTATTTATTTTGTGATTTTGAGTATTCTCTAACGATGGTGGTATGCGAGTGTTTTGAAAAATAAGTATAATTATAGTGACTATTTTGAATATGAGAGTTTCAGTAGTAGTAATATGTAATTTTTTAAAGGTTAATTATTTTAATGACAATAATCTATCATATTCTAGTTAAGAAATATTAGTGATGTTTTGAAAATTAAATGATGTGTGGAAGAGTATTAAAAATGAGATTAAGTAACTATTAATTTTGTTTTAGCAAAATAAAAATAATAGTAATAAAACAAAAAAATAAATAAAGAGACCATTGGGTTTGACCCATGTGTGAACCCTAATTGTTAATAAATAAATAAAAAGGGAAGGGAGTTGGACGACCGCTGTAAAACCAAAGAGGAAACACAACAACAACCTATCGTTTAGCACCAGTGGTCGATAACTGTTCCAGAAATTTTTCTCCGTTCTCGTCCAAATTTCAGTATGTTGTTTTATTCTAGGTAATCAAATAAGCATACTTCCTCATATTTTTAACCATCCCAATTTCTCTAAAAAATATTCGACTTCTCCGTTTATAAAATTCCTTATTTTGCATCGTTCTTCTTCACCGTAACTCCGATTTGAATGAAACCAACGCCAAAACGATCGTGTGAAAAATGTCTATATTATCCACTAATTGGTTTTCTGATTTGTGGTATGTTTTCCTTGATCAAATTTCGAAATTTAGTTTTTAGAGTGTCTTCTCATAATTTATTTTTAATGTTTACCCATAAATTATCGAGTTAGATCGATTGAAGGACAAAGAGTAGGAGAATAAAGGTTGTTTACTCGTGGAATCGTATTCGTGTGTGAAAGCGTCGAAATAAGATAAGGTGTGAGAGAGCGTTAAATTCATTAGTATAATATATTGTGAGATGAACGGGAAAACCGTATTTCCCAACGATTCATCCGGGGCTTGCTTCGTACGGTAGTAGCCCTTTGAGTGATAAATTAATTAATGTGAAAATATAAAAATTGTGAGATTAAAATGTGGAATAGAAATATTTATAAGGTGTTGATTGATTTAATTTCGTTAAATGCGTAGTATTTGATATTATTGTGATATTTGATTTCAAATGAATTTGGTGCATATGTTTGATTAGGCGAATTTATGTGATGTGATAATAAAATATGGATGCATGGTATGATATATGTATGCGTGATGATAATGATGATTTTTGATCGATGATAGGGATGTTATAAAATTGTGATGAGTTTATATGATGATTATGATTATGTATGATTAATGATGTTATAAAATTGTGATGAGAATATTGAAGTACTCCATAATTGATAAAATAGTGATGATTTATAAAGATGATGCTCTTAATGGAGTAGTCTAAGCTAATCAGGGGAGAAAATAAATATTGAGAATTTGTGAAGTAAAGATTATTTTGTCATCATATAGGTAGGGCCTGACAAGCCTAGTGATTCCGGGGAAGTACAACTAAATGAGCCTGATCGTGGCGGTCTGCTGTTGAGCCTTAAGGCAAGATTGTTAGACCTTGGAGGTATTCGAATTCCTAGGTGATTTGGAGGTAGCACTCCAAATGTCAGGAGCTACCATGCAACACACGTTTACCTCGACTGTCGCGTATATGTGTCTCGGGTTGAGTTGAGGGGATCTATGAGGATAAGGCCAAATTGAATTGTCCGTCTGCCGAGATGGTTGCATAGTATCAAGCCTCCTAACAAAGTACTTCAGAGTTAGAATGGTACCACATTGTGAAGTAGAGTCTAAGCTCATGCATAGCATTGCATTTTCTTGTGACTGTCTAGTTGTGATTGATGTGTTTCAAAAGTAATAATTGTTTCTCTAAGATGATTTGATGCATATTATAATGAGATAATTATTTTACTTGAGTGATTTTGATGTTATAATATGGTACTATTTGCTTGAATATTTTGATTTATCGTAATGTGGTTATGATACGGTCTATTATGATTGTTTGCGTGTTCTTCATACTTATATTATACTATCAACATGATTTTAAAACTCACCTTCTTCGTTGTTTGTGTTTGACTGGCTTGGCCCTGCGTTTGGTAAATCGCAGTTATTACAGGTTAATTAGTCTTCAAGTTCAAGTTTGGCTGAAACCCCGCTCTGATAGGTGATACTGGGAATTAAGAATTATAATGTGTATTTTACTTATGTAATTACAAATGACTTTTTATATGAAAACCTTAGTACCAGTAAGTCTTGGGAATTAAATTACGAAAGTCTAGTTAAATCAAGTTCATTGAAATTGCATTGTTTTAATTGAGGAACAAAGTTGAATTGTTACATGTGTATTTAGAGAAACGTGATATCCTAAAATAGATATAAATTTTTTATTTTCTTGAATGGATTTTCTTTATCCGCTGCGAGTTTTCTTAAAATAATTTAGTAAATTATTATAAAAGTTATTTTGGGGTTTAGGGTGTCACATTACCTGTAATGCTCATAAAAGAAATATAATTACTTTGATACAAATATCAAGAAAAATGATTATAAGGTCTGTGTTATGAATATTTAAAATGGAATGAGAGATCCTTATATTTTAGATTTTAAATAAATTAAATTTTTTAGATTTAGACAAAAGGCATCTATATTCATAGTATGATAAATTGAGAAATATTTTTTTTATATATTTTGTTATGATTACAAAATCAAATTTTAAAACTTCTTATATGATTTATACAAAACATATAAAAGAGATAGCTCATAACATTTTTAGCCAATAAAAAATTTATATACTAAGAGGTTATGTTCGTATACTTTATCCCCTAATTATGAAAACTTCAAAGTATGCTTCAAATTATAGAACGTAAATTCCAAAGGGACAAAAGAACAATCATGTGATGATTAGACGTGATTGTTTTACCGTGGTGTATGTGACACCTTAAACCCCAAAATAATATATCTAATAATTTATGTCATATTTCTATAAAATTTGCAGCGAATAAATAAAGATTTGTTTCGAAGAAAATAAAAACTTTTATTTTTAATTTAGGATTTCACGTTTCTCAAAAATTAAAAGGAACACTTTAAACTTTTTTACTCCTTTAAAATAGTGCAATCTCAACAATCTTGATTAAAATATAATTACTTGATTTAAATCTAAAAACTTACTAGTACTTATAAGGTTTTCATACAAAAAGTCGTTTCAAATTAAATAAGTAAAATACAAATTACAACCCTTATTCTCGATATCACCTATCAGAGCGGGGTTCCTCCCAACTTGAACTTCAAGATTCATTAACCTGTAACAGTTGTGATTTCGAAAACGCAAGGTCAAGCCACTCAAACACAAACAACGAAGGAGGTGAGTTTTGAAATCATGTTAATACTATAATATAAGTAAGAAGAACAAGCATTTTATCATAAATAAATCGTATCATTAAACAAACATTATTCAAGGAATAACATCACATAATAAAGTCAAAGTCAAAATCAAGGAAAATCAATACATTTCACTATAACATCAAATCGTCTAGGATAAATTATAATCACATGCGATACACATTAATCACAACAAAACAATCACAATAAAATGCAATGCTATG
The DNA here is from genome assembly GCA_037974755.1 of Cicer yamashitae. NCBI lineage: Eukaryota > Viridiplantae > Streptophyta > Magnoliopsida > Fabales > Fabaceae > Cicer > Cicer yamashitae. Next base: position 14,636,597 of record JBBPBQ010000003.1, read on the forward strand.
CATGTGCTTAGACTCTACTTCACAATGTGGTACCATTCTAACTCTGAAGTACTTGGTTAGGAGGCTTGATACTATGCCACCATCTCGGTGGACGGACAATTCAATTTGGCTCTGTCCTCATAGATCCCTTAAACCAAACCCGAGACACATATACGCGACAGTCGAGGTAAACGTGTGTTGCATGGTAGCTCCCGACATTTGGAGTGCTATCTTCAAGTCACCTAGGAATTCCACACCCGAATACCTCCAAGGTCTAACAATCCTACATCACAATTATTAATCATACATCATCATCATATAAAATTATCACAACACATCCATCTTTTATTATCACATCACATAAACTCATCTATACCCACATATACATCAAATTAATTCGACACTCAATATCGCAATAATATTAAATACCACACATTTAAAGAAATTAAATCAATCAACACCTTACAAATATTTCTATTCTATATTTTAATCTCACAATTTCCATATTTGCACATTAATTGATTTATCCCTCAACGGGCAACTGTCGTACGTAGCGAGCCCCGGATGAATCGTTGGGAAATAAAGTTTTCCCGTTCATCTCACAATATATTATACTCATGAATTCAAACGCTTTCTCACCCCTTACCTTATTTCGACAATTTCCCACAAGAATACGATTCCATGAGCAAATAGTCTTTGTTTGTTGACTCTTTGTCCTTCAATCGATCTAACTCGACAATTTATGGGCAAACATTAAAAATAAATTATGAGGAGACACTCTAAAATTAATTTTGAAATTCGGTCAAGGAATCTTACCATAAATAAGAAAACCAATCAATGGATAATATATCCACTTTTCACATGATCGTTTTGGCGTTAATTTCACTCAAATCGGACTTACGGTGAAGAAGAACGGTGCAAAATAACGAATTCTACAAATGGAGAAGTCGGGTATTTTAGAGAGAAATTGGGATTATTAAACATCTGGATAATTGTGTTTAATTGACTAACTCAATAAATTAAATAACATACTGAAATTTGGACGAAAACAGGGGAAGTTTTTCTGGACAGTTATCGATCGTCTGGACCGATTTTCTTCCTTTTCTATGTGCTGCCGCCAATAGTTCTGTTCTGCTCCTCACTTTCTCATTCTTTTCTTTATTTTCCCTTTTCAATTAATTTTGTTTATTATTATTCAATTAGGTTTTAGCCTTCCATATAAACTAACCCGTAAAAACACATTTTACTTCTTCTTCTTTTATTTATTTATTTATTTATTTGATTTTAAATAAAATAAACAATTACCAAAACTATTTTTTTTAAACACAATTTAATTACTAAAATATTATTGATATTTCAAAATTAATATTTTATAAAATAAAGTAATTAATCTTTAAAATACATTAATAATCAAAATTCTCATATTCCAAATAAACACTACAATAATACTTATTTTTCCAAATACTCGAATTAAAATATTACCATAATTTGAGAATAGTCGAAATTATAAAATAAATAAATATAATATCAAAACTTTATATTAATTACTAAATCATAATAAATATATATAAAATCACAATGTCATAACAAGTATATAAAAATAAAGGAAATCAAACACAATATCACTACTATTCAGAGATAATTATTTATAAAATAAATAACTAAAAATAGAAAATAGTTATAAATAATTGAAATATAACTACGTGCATACTTAATATCAGTCAAACACACAGAAAAATATTACATTAATTTGGTACAAGTATAAAATAAATAAATATAATATCAAAACTTTATATTAATTACTAAATCATAATAAAAATATATAAAATCACAATGTCATAACAAGTATATAAAAATAAAGGAAATCAAACACAATATCACTACTATTCAGAGATAATTATTTATAAAATAAATAACTAAAAATTAAAAAATAGTTATAAATAATTGAAATATAACTACGTGCATACTTAATATCAGTCAAACGCACAGAAAAATATTACATTAATTTGGTACAAGTATATACACGTAAAATCTTCTAAAATCTTATTCTTTAAAATATTACACTAAAATGGAAAATTTCAAATGAAAAATATTACATTAATTTGGTAACGTTTTCCTAAATATGGAAAATTTCAAATGTCCCTTATATTTGTTGGAAATCCCATCCATTTCATCTCTATTTATACTTTATATTTTAATTGAAATAAATTATAATGATGTCCTTTAGGTGTCACTTCAAGGCAAAGAGTTTGATCTTGTAACTTTGTGAGACTTCAAATCTCTTGGCGATTAGTTGTACAATGGTCAATAATGTCAATTTAGATAAAAATAATTTGGGTTAAATAAGTTTTATGTCCCTATCAAAATTTGAACTTTTAATTTAGTCCCTGTAAAAAAAACAACATATTTTAGTTCTTACAAAATTATTATGCAAGCAGTTTTAGTCCTTGCTGGAGTACCAACATGTGGTTTTGAATGATTGCTTTGCACACATGTTGACAATAATATGAAAAGTTCCTCCGCAAAAAAAGGCTCAAAAGTTGATTTCTTGGTCCATATTCTAAGGAATTTTATCTTGAACTTATAATAAAAAATTCATATTTAATTCATCTCAAGTTAAAAATTCTATATATATGTACTAATAAAATTCTAACAATGTTCTCAATATGCTTACAAAAAAATTTAAAAGTTGAAGTATTTTTGTTTTAGCAAGGACTAAAACAACTTTTAAAATAATTTTGTAGGCACTAAAACATATAATTCTTTTTTACAGGGACTAAAAACAAAATTTTCAAAATTTTCTAGGGATTAAAAACTTATTTAACTTAAAGTATGAGTAATAACCACACTATTGCACTCCAACTCAACAGATATGCTAGAACTTGTTTCATCCGGCCCCACTCGAAGAAAACGTCGTGAATCCCTTCTCATAGGGTACTTAATAACTTTACGCACTATTCTAGCCGGTAAGACTCGCCCGTCCCACACAACATGATATTGTCTACCATCAACAAGAGATTGGGGATGATCAGTTCCTCAATTTGTCAATAAGTAGCCAACGACCATGATGATGGATTAGACCATCTTAACCCAACTGTAATAACGCTCCCTTTGACTTGGACTTAAAGCTATCCCGAGGCACAGCGGTCTAACAATCTTCTCAAGGTCTACGGAGTTTGCCATATTTTCCTATCGATGAAGTACAATCGCCTAGACTATGCCACATAGCCTCATATACGTCCACTTGGTAGGAAACATCCATTAGGTTCCAAACTGAAACTCTAAGTATGACACCAACACCATGAGCATAAAACAATCATTACCGTCGAGAATTCCCTAATTTCTCCATTGCCCACAAATCCTCGATTTTCTTTAGTCGCACAACTACACCAAACCACAGTGTTCTCATCATAATGTTGGTCTAATTATAACCTTAATAATCACCTCTCAACATCCCATTGGTGATCAAAGTTTCCTTAAGTATTTTCGACAACATGCCAGGGTTATACCACCCACAACACACAAACTTCCTTCTAGTTTAGTACTTCATTTCAATAGTCACGTCTGCAACAAAATCCAACTTGAATTTAAGTCGCGGGTTAAGACCTACATTTGTCTCATTCCTAACACCTCAAATTCATGTTTCACTAGTCAATTTCCTACATACCTCGCAATTCTGGACAAACCCGAAAATAATTTTCCTCTATTTGCTTCCAATAGTGATTCTGATACTTCTCAATTCCACCGCGTCCTTTACTTACAGCACTATGATTATCCTTTCATTATGACAGGTCAAAAACATCGTATTCACTCCATCACTTTTCCATTTATACAAACCTTAATTGTCCACCTCGAACCTTGATACATCTTCATTATTTCGAAATCATTACTTAGCTTACTCTCGTATGTCTTTTTCCAAAAATTGCTCCCTTCTTTGACAGCCACAATTGGTACACACCATAGTGCGTCATATCCCAAAATATCCTCCAAATTTTCGTACTTCCTAAGAAATATTCCACCTTTTAAAATATATTTCAAAACACTTTTCACCTCTACCTTCATTCAACCGTCCATGTGGACAACATCTAGAGTCCTTTATTTTCTTAGCCCATTTGCCATCATACTTTGTCTTGCTTCATTATAGTGATTTTAATAAACCAAGCCTTACTAGTTCCCACCAAACTTTTTCTTTCCATGTTCAATTCTTCCCTGCCAAACAAACATTTAACTCTTATGACATGCCTTCAAGTAGTGCCTTTGAATTCATTGGAGTACTCTTCTAATAACAATGTCTGATTTTCGGATGGATAATTCATTTCATGAATTCTTAATTGACATAAGCCACATACCCATGTGCTGCTCCAACAAGTTTCATAGCACGCTTTCCAAAATATGGTTCACTCGCTAGATTTTCTTATTCATTCTCAACCTTCACCAAGGTACCAACTAAAAGAATCTCGGCAATCGAACAACCTAAAGAATTACTTCTCATACATTTCTAATAAGCATCTCCTAAAGAATAATTATCTTTAGACCTCATCCTCATAACTTAGCAGTAAAACATCTCCAAGACCCACCTACCTTCTTCGTCCATCTAGTAATTGAAACACTCATTTCAAATCTTAACACTTGGCTTCTCAAGAACAACAACTAAACCATACCTCATTTGTTACATTTCTTACATTTCTTCCTATTCACGCTATGTCATTCGAATAAAATTATAGAATCTGATCCTTGAAATATTCAAATGCTCATTACACCGTCTAAATTTATCCATTTCACCTTAAGATACAACACAAGGTCTTATCCATCATTGACTCTAACCGCCTTAGTAATATCACTAATGAAAACTCATATAATCATAACCCAACATTATCAGTAACTCTTCAAACACTTCCATCCATAACATGAATTATTTATCAATTGTCTATCTCGACTCCCTTGATCATACAAGTTTAAGGTGTCACTTGGTCCTCCATCCAACCTCGTGGATTTCAAATCGTCGTCTTGAAGATTAACCATCTCAGGGTCCCAAATCAAATCTTGATTAATCCCTCTAACTTATCAAAATATTCTCACTCTCCTAGTGTTTACCATCCTTTAATAAACACTCCAAGCTTACATTGTAACAATCTCTAAGTATTCATGTACTCTGTACTTCCAATTCCACTTAATAGTAATATGCGGTTCAGTACATCAAGGCTCAACTCCTTGTGCTTACCCAAACACCACTCAAAATTCACACTTACGCTTCAATAGTTGCATCTAAAATCACTATCCATACTTATTTTCTCCTACACCACACAGAGATTTGTCACTTACCAACAAATTATATAGTCTCACTCCCATAATCGTCATGAGGTTTATACTTAAAAATCTAAGTCACAAATCTAGTTTAACTCGAATGCTCGACCTTACCCCTCAAGGTATCGACTAATCCTCAAAGCGTCCTTTATTTAACCAAGTCAGTATTTACCCCTAAAATGTAACGCACCTTAACTTCAATACAAGCCTCCTTAGTTGACACCTGAGCACCAGATGCTATTCCAAATGGAAGCCTCGTCTTCTTAACAATTCCATGGTGTTCGCATCTCTTTGACAGTTATCAAACTTCATCCAGTCTCGTCCTGAAATCTACTAGGAAAACATCCAATACTTCTCTAAAAGAAAATTCCTCCACTTAGATCTTTACTTGAAATCCCCTATGAGTCTCACACCAATAACATCTTCGAGTTATTGCCAATAACATAGCCTCTGTATCCTTGGAATTACTAGATAAATCCCATGCCGTCATGATTCGCTTCAACCCTGTCTTTCCCAGACCGATATGTTTAAGGAATTTAGAGACACTCGTCGACCAAAGTCGACTAATGTTCTATGTTTCAACTACCCTTCCCACTAAAGTGCTACAAGGCACCCTGTGTCGTATAAGAAACAATAAACTACTTAAGCATATCATGCTTGACCCAAGACAACAAAACACAGCGTACATGGGGACTCCAGTCACTTGATACCCCTAACCTCGACTCTTGATCAGCTTAGGACAGCCAAATCACAGCCCCAAAGAAATTTAAACCAAAGCTCTGATACCACAATGTAACACCCCGATTTTTAACAGCGCGAGTGTATTTTGTTTTTTTCCAAAACAAATTGATAAAAATACCAAGTTAAATCCATAAATGAAGAAAATACTCTTGGATAAAATATTTTAAGTCGTAACACAACGACAAAGTCATAATAAATTACAAACAGCGGAAATAGATTTTGGAACAAAAATCCAAGTATCCAAATATAAAATACATCGTCTTAAAATAATATGTTCCAAATACATAAGTTCCTTTTTCAACAACAACATAGAAATAAGAAAGATGACATAAATAAAATTCTTAAATAGAACCCTAAGCTGATCATTAATCTATCTGAGGGTGACTGGGTTCTCAGAATCCACGAGCGGCATCAAGCCCTAATGATTTCCGTCACAAAACCAACCCATCATTGTGCCACGCCTTAGAACGACCCTTGTTCTCATCTAAGGGCAAAGCCCATATTTCCACAAAATTCTAAAGGGTCACCAACCGAAATTAACAAATACCACATAACATTTAAATTTTAAATGCACAAAATCACCTTTCAACTTAGCATGCATCTAGAAAGGGTTTGCATATGCTAAACATGCTTAAACAAGGTTGAAAATTGATGTTTCGGACAAATCTGCACTGTTGTATTTGAATACAGCATATCTGTAGTCGAATACAGATGCAAAAACAGCAGAAAAACAACAAAAACAACACAAACAACACAACTGTATTCGACTACAGCCTCCTTGTAGTCGAATACACTTGCGAAAACAGTGAAAAATCCTGCAGATTTTGTATTCGATTACAACCCCCTTGTATTCGAATACAATTGCGAAGTCAGTAACAAAATCCATTCGACTGTATCCGACTACAACCTCTGTGTAGTCGACTACACTTTCGAAAATGCAAGTCAGAGGCAAAAGCCATTCAACTGTATTCGACTACAACCTTGTTGTATTCGAATACAACTGTAAAAATGACAGATTTTCTATTTAGAAACATTTCAAAATCATTCTAACACTTTCAACACTCAATCAGTTAATCACCATCATCAAATACAACCCAATCACACACCACAATCAAGTACGCATAAGCAACCATCACAGTATATCAAGCATGACTCGCGTGCCAAGCACCCTAATGCAATGCGTATATGCCAATGCATATGATTTGGACGCGATAATCCCCGTAAGGATAAGATGAACCAACAATTCACATGGAATCATCCCGTGGCCCATCAGGTCACCACTATCACCAACGCGATAATCCCCGTAAGGTTAAGATGAACCAACAATTCACATGGAATCATCCCGTGGCCCATCCGGTCACCACTATCACCAACGTGATATTCCCCGTAAGGATAAGATGAACCAACAATTCACAAGGAATCATCCCGTGGCCCATCCGATCACCACTATAACCAATGCAATAATCCCCGCAAGGATAAGATGAACCAACAATTCACACGGAATCATCCTGTGGCCCATCCGGTCACCACTATCACCATGGCACCATTCACACTAATGATTTTTAAATTTAACACAGAGTATACTCAACTCATACAATCCTCAAATCACATGAAATTGAAAAATTGAATTCACAATTCACATCGAATTCAAATCACCACATACACAATCTCATCAATTCATTTCACACCAACTCAAAATCCACACCTAAATTGCATTTATTTAAATTCCCACATCTTCAAACATAAAGCAATTATCCACATTCAAAAAGTTACCCATAAACACATCAACCATACCAAGTAAAAATCACCATTTCACCCATAAAATGCATTAAATTCATTTCCCACAACATTACACCTTAAACCCATCAAATTCATTTTCCAAAATCTTCAACCATAACACAACAAATCAAAACTCTAAATTGTTAAACATAAACCACCAAATTCACACATAAACCCCATCAAAATCAAACCCCACAAATACACATATAGAGTCCTATATGCAAGCTAAAAATTTGGAAGGAGCTCTTACCTTCGTTGTAGCTTTAACGGCCGATTACGGCACCACGATTAAATTCTGGTAAAACATCGCTTCGCACGACGCTTCCAAAGTTGGCTCACTAGCACCGTACCGTGGAGGTGAGCAATTTTCCCTTCTGTCACTTTGCGAGAGGAATCTTAGATCTAGTTGATAAGTGAGGTTTTGTGTTTGGCGGTTTTGAAAACCACCCACACTTGGTTTCCACGGACAGAGAAAGAAGGAAAAGAATCGTGAGGCAGGGAGAAATGTTTCCGTTTTCCTTTCTCATTCCTTGCCTTCTCATATATATATATATATATATATTTAGATCAGGTGAGAATTATTTGGCGACAAATAATCTATTTACGTTGCGAAGAATGTATTACCCGATTATTTTGTTAAAAATATCTCTGGTTGCTGAAAATTTTACCTGTCAATTGAGTTGCAACGGAAATAGATATTTTTATCAAAATAGTTGAGATTTGAGTGAAGTGATGTGTGTAAGATTTTAATTATTTTTGGTTTGGTTTAATTTTAATATGTATATATATTTATATGTATATATATATATGTATTAGTGGAAAGTTAGTAAGTTATATATATATATATATATATATATATATATATATATATATATATATATATAAATATAGATATGAGAAGGCAAGGAAGGAGAAAGGAAAACGGAAACATTTCTCCCTGCCTAACGATTCTTTTCCTTCTTTCTCTGTCCGTGGAAACCAAGTGTGGGTGGTTTTTGTCACGACCCAAAAACTAAACACTGTGACTGGTGCACAAGCTATACCCCTAGCCTGGCAAGCCTATCAACTAACTTAACAATTTACTAAATAAATAGTATTGAATAATCATTTCAAAAATATATATATAATTTTTCACGAAATTTCGACAGAGTATCCTCTGTAATTTCAACGTTTCCAAATTTACAAAATCCCTGTTTAAACTTCAAATTCAGCCAAATTCAAATAGCATAATATAAACATTTAGTACATCACCCAAAATACTTTCTAGACTCCAATAGCTGCAAAATACATTATGACTCAAAATACTTTACCAAAAAAAAATGGTCCTCGATCAAGAAGAAGAAGAAGAAATGAAAAATGGGGGTGATGGTGAGGTAACCGAGAGGGAGAGAAGAAAGGGGAAAGTGAGATGGAAAAGAAAGAGAAAGTGGGGTGGTTTTTATTTATTTATTTATTAATATTAATATTAAAAATAAATAAATAAAATAAAATAAATAAAATTTTAATGAAACGGAGCGTTTCAATCTCCTCCCCTTAAAAAAATTCGTCCTCGAATTTATTTGACCTTTTTACTTATAAATTACTAGTGACCTTGAGTTTCAAAATAACTGTGGATACTTTGCACGGATGACTTCTTCGGGCTCCCAAGTAGTTTCTTCACCCGATGGACCACGCCAAAGAACTTTTATTGAAGCGATATATTTTGAGTGTAAACGTCTTACTTGGCGATCTAATATAGGTACTGGATGTTCAATGTATGATAGATTCTCATCTAACTGCACATCTTCATGATTAATCACATGAGAAGGGCCATGAAGATACTTCCGAAGCATCGAAATATGAAAGACCGGATGAACTCCCGAGAGATCCGGTGGAAGTGCCAAGCGATACGCTACCGATCCGAGCCTTTCTAAAATTTCAAATGGTCCAATGAACCTTGGACTTAGTTTCCCCTTTTTACCAAACCACAAAACTCCTTTCATTGGTGAAACTCGTAGGAATACATGTTCTCCCACTGAAAACTCTAAGGGACGACGCCTCTTTTTAGAATAGGATTTTTGTCTACTTTGAGCTGTCACTAAGCGATCCTTAATAATTTAACTTTTTCAATGGCATCTTGAATCAACTTTGGACCGACTAGTTTGGCTTCACCAACTTTAAACCATCCTATCGAAGACCTACACCGTCTTCCATACAAAGCCTCAAACGGAGCCATCTGAATACTAGATTGATAACTATTATTGTATGCAAATTCCATCAAGGGCAAATGTTGATCCCAACTACCTCCAAGATCGAGAACACAAGCACGAAGCATATCTTCCAATATCTGTATAGTCCTTTCAGACTAGCCATCTGTCTGAGGATGAAAAGCCGTGCTAAGCTTTAAACGAGTTCCTAATGATGTTTGAAACGACTTCCAAAATTGAGCAGTAAATTGATCCCCACGGTCAGAAATAATCTACACCGGTATACCATGCAAAGAGACAATTTCATCTAAATAAATTTTGGCATATTGAGATGCGTATAAGTAGTCTTCACAGGCAAGAAATGTGCAGATTTGGTCAACTGATCTATAATCACCCACACTGAGTCATAACCCTTTTGGGTTCGTGGTAATCCTGTGAAGAAATCCATAGCGATGCCTTCCCACTTCTATTCAGGTATTTCAACAGGTTGCAGTAACCCTGCAGGCTTTTGGTGCTCAGCCTTTACTTGTTGACACACTAAGCACTTAGAGACAAAATCTGCTACGTCTCTCTTCATCCCTTCCCACCAATACAACTCTCTCAAGTCTTGATACATCTTATTAGAACCTGGGTGAATAGTATAAGAAGAATGATGAGCCTCCTCTAAAATCTTCCTTCTCAAGCCACAAACATTTGGAACACACAATCGAGACTTCAACCTCAGCACACCATCAGAATCAACTGAAAAGTCTGAAATTTTACCATTCTAAACATTATTTACCATATTCACCAAGTATGAGTCTTGACTTTGAGCTTCCTTGATATCATCAACTATGGTTGGATGAATTTGTACATGGGCTAAAAATAACCTCGAATGAGCAAGTTCAAATTGAATTCCACTTTCAACAATTTCTTGAAATTCTCTAACTATTGGCCTTTTTACTTCTGCTATATGAGCGAGACTGCCCATGGATTTCCCACTCAAAGCATCTGCAACAACATTTGCCTTCCCTGGGTGGTATAAGATTGTACAATCATAATCTTTCAAGAGTTCCATCCATCTTCTTTGTCTTAAATTTAAATCTCGCTGTTGAAAAATATACTTAAGACTTTTATGATCGGTATAAATCTCACAAGTTTCACCATATAGATAGTGCCTCCAAATCTTAAGAGCGAAAATTACTGCAGCCATTTCCAAATCATGTGTAGGATAGTTTATCTCGTTCCTCTTGAGTTGTCCAGATGCATAGGCAATAACCTTACCTTGTTGCATAAGTACACAACCGAGATCAACTCTAGAAGCATCACAATAAACTGCATAACTTTCACCACCTATGGTTATTGCCAAAATAGGTGCTGACGTCAAGTACTCCTTTAATTTTTGAAAACTTTCCTCACATGCATCAATGCATCGGAACTCAACTTTCTTCTGGGTCAACCTAGTCAACGAAGATGCAATCTTTGAGAAATCCTTCACAAAACATCGATAATAACCAGCTAAACCAAGAAAACTCCGAATCTCTTTCACTGTGGTAGGTCTGGGCCAGTTCTGCACTGCTTCCACCTTAGTTGGATCAACACTTATTCCATTCTTAGATACAACATGACCTAAAAATGTCACACTATCCAGCCAAAACTGACATTTAGAGAACTTGGCATATAATTGTTTATCTCTTAATGTTTGCAAAACCAATCTCAAATGTCGCTCGTGTTCTTCTTTACTCTTGAAATAAACAAGGATATCAACAATAAACACAATCACGAATTGATCCAAGAATGGTTTAAAAACGCGATACATCAAATCCATAAAAGCTTCCGGGGCATTAGTAAGTCCAAAGGACATAACCAGGAATTCATAATATCCATAACGCATGCGGAAAGTTGTCTTCGTTATATCATCCCTCTTAATCTTCATCTGGTGATACCCCGATCATAAATCAATCTTAGAAAAACATTGAGCTCCTTGAAGTTGGTCAAACAATTCATCAATATGTGGCAAAGGGTATTTATGCTTTATGGTGACTTTATTCAACTGCCTATAGTCCACACATAATCACATGGATCCATCTTTCTTCTTTACAAATAAGACTAGTGCTCCCCAAGGAGAAGAACTTGGGCGAATAAAACCCTTGTCAAGAAGATCTTGAAGTTTCTCCCTTAACTCCTTAAGTTCTACTTGGGCCATACGATAAGGAGGTATGGATATAGGATGAGTGTTGGGAACTAAGTCTATAGAGAACTCAATCTTCCTATCAGGTGGCAACCCAGGAAGTTCTTCAGGAAAAACATCTGGAAACTCACATGCTATTGGAATTTTTTTCCAACTCCTCCTCAGCCACTTGTGTATCCCTTACCAAGGCTAAGTACGCTTAACAACCTCTTCTCATTAACTTGCTAGCTCTCAATGCTGAGATTTGGTTATGTGGTACCCAACAACGTTCTCCTTGAAACGAGAAGACTGATTGCCCCGGTATCTCAAATTTCACCACTTTGTTATGACAATCCAAAGTGGCATGGTGTAAAGCCAACCAATCCATACCCAAAATCACATCAAAATCTACCAAGTCAATAACTACTAAATCTACTAGCAACACCTTGCCCTCAATAGTTATATCACAAGAACGATACACCGACTTAGCAATCAAATTTCCTCCAACAGGTGTAGCTACAACTAAAGCCTCATCTAAAGAAGATGAACATCTACCAAGTCGAGTAGGAAACCACGAGGATACAAAAGAATGAGTAGCTCCAGGGTCAAACAAAACATGAGCATCTCTTGAACAAATAGAAAGTATACCTGTAACTACTGCATTGGATGTTTGAGCATCCTAACGAGTCAAAGCAAACACTCGAGCCTGACCTCTTCCAGTTGGTATCTGACCTCTACCACAAAATCCTCTACCTCCCTGCTGAGATGTTCCTGAACCTCTAACATAAGAATTTCCACTTTGTCGCACAGATGCAGAATGAGCCTGAGAAGATGCCAAAGCTGTTGGGGCCGATGCATAACTAGAGGATGGACGTGTCGTGTCTACAGGACAATCCCTTCTGATGTGACCTATTTGGCCACATTGGTAGCACACCTTACCATCTCTAGAACAATTTCCAAAGTGAAACCTACCACAAATAGAACACCGTGTAGCTGAAACACTAGAATGTCTCTAAGGGAAAGTGGACTGTGATGCTGCTCCAGAATCTGATCTACGACTCTACACTGTCCCAGAAGACTGCCCGCTATGACCACCTCTTTGAGACATGAGTCTTTGTTGCCCCTGATAACCAAACAAAGATCCACCACCGCGATTCAGATAGTTACTGTAGGATCCTTCAACCCTTTGTTTCTTCCGTGAATCTTGTCTATTACCTCCTTTTTCCTTCTGTCGTTGCTCAATCTAAAGTGCTAAACTCAAAACCTCAGCAAAAGTAGAACAATTCGACCCAACCACAGATCTAAATAAGTAATCCCTCAATCCTCTAATGAACCTCTTGACACGCATTTCCTCAGTGATAGGGTAAGGAGCGTATCTAGAGAGCTGTGTAAACCAAGCACTGTACTCTGAAACTGTCATACCCTCCATTTGCTCCAATCGCTCAAACTCATGAGCTAATCCATCTCTAACACTCTCCGAAAGAAAACGAGCCATGAACAACTGAGAGAACTCTCTCCATGCTAACGAAGGTGACCACACTTGTCTACCACATGACACTATATCAAACCAATCTCGGGCCACACCTATTAGCTGAAAGGATGTCAATTCCACTGCTCTTACCTCAGAACAACCCAATGCTCTCCAAATCCGCTCTAGACTATCAATGAATTGTTGTGGGTCCTCAATCGCACTAGACCCAGAAAAAGTAGAGGGTTTAAGCTTCATGAAGTCTGGTAAAGTAACTTCAATACCCCTCGTTGCTGCAGTCGTCTGATGCTCAACTTGTCCAACCTCTTGTTGACCATTGGGATTTTCATGTCTTTGATCACCCACCTATTGTTGTCCGACGACAACACCAACAAGTTGTTGCACAACCTGTTGTAATCCCTGCAAACCAGAAGCAAACTCTTCCATTGCTAGATTTCCGCGCCTCCTCCTAGGTACCTCAACATCGGCATCCAAGCCACGTCCGCCAACATTAGCTCTACACCTACTTCGAGCACGACCTCGTTGACGAGCGTCTTGGGCTTGGGCAATTGACTCATCAGCAATTTCCCTTATAGTAGGATTCCTAGTCTTGGGTGGCATTCTCACGTAATCAAAGAACATTGATCAAAAATTGAACAAGACGACAAGAAAATGTGGAAAGATATTGATGATGAATTTAAACACAGATTTACCCAACAGATGAGACTCTCATAGAGTGCTAATAGCCCTTGTAAGTAAGTTGTGCCCGAGTACACAATTTACTGACAAGAATCTATTATCACCCTATGTTTGCAGCTATTACGATCTACGACCGAGCTCTGATACCAACTTTGTCACGACCCAAAAACTAAACACCGTGACCGGCGCACAAGCTATACCCCTAGCCTGGCAAGCGTATCAACTAAATAGTTCTGAATAATCATTTCAAAAATATATATATAATTTTTCACGAAATTTTGACAGAGTATCCTCTGTAATTTCAACGTTTCCAAATTTACAAAATCCCTGTTTAAACTTCAAATTCAGCCAAATTCAAATAGAATAATATAAACACATTCAGTACATAACCCAAAAGACTTTATAGACTCCAATAGCTGCAAAATACATTACGACTCAACATACTTTACCAAAAAAAAGGTCCTCGATCAAAGAGGCCTACCAAAAAAACAAAATATGATCGAGACTTGAGCCTACTATCAGCTTAATACTCAGCTGCCTGTGAATCTGAAAAAAACAAACAACATGAAGGAGTAAGTCACAAAGACTTAGTGAGGAGACAACAATCACCATCAACTAGAAGGGAAACACAAAAGGCACGAATAACTGTTTTACATCCTTGAGACGATTATGGTATACACATAATAAAATTATTAAATTTATAGTTTAGCCGTTCAGATAGAAATATAAAAATCCAATTAATAGCAAAGCGAATTCAAAATGAATAACATTAAAATCATCATAGAAAATCAAACAAGTAAAAATAATAATTATTGAGAACCAAAAGGCGGCTTCATCTTATTGATAGCCCTTTCCTCCTAAGGGTGGCCTTTCCCTTAGGGGTGGCTCCATCTAACGGATAGCCCTCTCCTCTCAATCCCACAATGCATCATCACGCATCAATTAGAGAGCTTACATCTCGTTGATAGCCCTCTCCTCCTACAGATGACATTTCTCATAGGGGCGGCTCCATCTAACGAGTAACTCTCCCTAATCAAAACGAGGTAACTTGGTGCACCTAACGCCGTTAAAGATTTAATAATTATAGCAACGATTTTCCAAAACACGTATTTAAAATCATCCCTCAATTCATTGCAATTCATGGAAAATATATTCAATCGCATAACAATTCACTATTTAAATACTTTTAACGCATACGTATATCGAATTAATAACATATTATATAATAAAGAGCATTAAAATATATAAATGACGAATTCTAGATAAAATTTCAAAGGTTGTGTTTCCCAAATTTTTAAATAAATATTTTAACATAGAAAACAAATAAAATAATAATTATAGCATTAAAATAAATAAATGACGATGACCGTCGTCAACTCACAACTATGGAGAATCGCCTACGTTTGTTCTCCAACAACTCCCAAAGTAGCCGGCAGGACCTCAGCTGACAAATCTGAGTATCAAAAATATTCTCAACACTTTAGAAAAATTATTCTAAAGTTTAGCTAACTCTAGGAAAGCATAAAAATTCATTAAATCTACTCTAAGCACAAAAATAAGATTTTTAACCAAAACTACATTTTTTCTAGAGATTTATTATTAACATAAGAGTTGTTATTTAGCTCAAAGAGTCTCAATAACAACTCTCAATAAATGGGTATCCTTCTCCTTCCTTAGAGCTCAAATCCAAACCCAAAAATCTTACCCAAGAAGAAGAAGAAGAAGAAGAAGAAGAAAGAAAAGCAACAAAAAAAAATGAAAAATGGGGGTGATGGTGAGGTAACTGAGAGGGAGAGAAGAAAGGGGAAAGTGAGATGGAAAAGAAAGAGAGAGTGGGGTGATTTTTATTTATTTATTTATTAATATTAATATTAAAAATAAATAAATAAAATAAAATAAATAAAACTTTAATGAAACGGAGTGTTTCAGTTTTCAAAATCGCCAAACACAAAACCTCACTTCTCACCTAGATCTAAGTTTCCTCTTGCGAAGTGACAGAAGGGAAAGTTGATCACCTCCACGGTACGGTGCTAGTGAGCCAACTTCGGAAGCGTCATGCGAAGCGAAGTTTTACCGGAATTTAATCGCAGTGCCGTAATCCTCCGTTAAAGCTACAACGAAGGTAAGGGCTCCTTCCAAATTTTTAGCTTACATATAGGACTCTGTATATGTATTTGTGGGGTTTGCTTTTGATGGGGTTTATGTGTGAATTTGGTGGTTTATGTTTAACAATTTAGAGTTTTTATTTGGTGTGTTATGGTTGAAGATTTTGGAAAATGAATTTGATGGGTTTAAGGTATAATGTTGTGGGAAATGAATTTAATGCATTTTATGGGTGAAATGGTGATTTTTACTTGGTATGGTTAATGTGTTTATGGGTTACTTTATGAATGTGGATAATTGCTTTATGTTTGAAGATGTGTGAATTTGAATAAATGCAATTTAGGTGTGGATTTTGAGTTGGTGTGAAATGTATTGATGAGATTGTGTATGTGGTGATTTGAATTCGATGTGAATTGTGAATTCAATTTCATGTGATTTGAGGATTGTATGAGTTGAGTATACTCTGTGTTAAATTTGAAAATCATTAGTGTTAAATAAGCAATAAAAATGGGGAATCTTTTAATAGCTGCATTTACTTAATGATTGTGGTGTCGAGAGTCAGAGTATGCTCATGCATTTCATAGTACATGGTGATCGCGATGGTGCCATGGTGATAGTGGTGACCGGATGGGCCACGGGATGATTCCATGTGAATTGTTGGTTCATCTTATCCTTGCGGAGATTATCGCGTTGGTGATAGTGGTGACCGGATGGGCCACGGGATGATTACATGTGAATTGTTGGTTCATCTTATCCTTACGGGGATTATCGCGTTGGTGATAATGGTGACCGGATGGGCCACGGGATGATTCCATGTGAATTGTTGGTTCATCTTATCCTTACGGGGATTATCGCATTGGTGATAGTGGTGACCGGATGGGCCACGGGATAATTCCATGTGAATTGTTGGTTCATCTTATCCTTACGGGGGTTATCGTGTTGGTGATAGTGGTGACCGGATGGGCCACGGGATGATTCCATGTGAATTGTTGGTTCATCTTATCCTAACGGGGATTATCGCATCCGAATCATATGCATTGGCATATACGCATTGCATTAGGGTGCTTGGCACACGAGTCATGCTTGATATACTGTGATGGTTGCTTATGCGTACTTGGATTCTGGTGTGTGATTGGGTTGTATTTGATGATGGTGATTAATTGATTGAGTGTTGAAAGTGTTAGAATGATTTTGAAATGTTTCTAAACTGAAAATCTGTCATTTTTACAGTTGTATACGAATACAGTTGAATGGCTTTTGCCTCTGACTTGCATTTTCGAAAGTGTAGTCGACTACACAGAGGTTGTAGTCGAATACAGTTGAATGGATTTTGTTACTGACTTCGCAATTGTATTCGAATACAAGGAGGTTGTAATCGAATAAAAATCTGCAGGATTTTTCACTGTTTTCGCAAGTGTATTCGACTACAAGGAGGCTGTAGTCGAATACAGTTGTGCTGTTTTTGCTGTTTTCTGCTGTTTTTGCATCTGTAATCGACTACAGATATGTTGTATTCAAATACAACAGTGCAGATTTGTCCGAAACTTCATTTTTCAACCTTGTTTAAGCATGTTTAGCATATGCAAACCCTTTCTAGATGCATGCTAAGTTGAAAGGTGATTTTGTGCATTTAAAATTTAAATGTTATGTGGTATTTGTTAATTTTGGTTGGTGACCCTTTAGAATTTTGTAGAAATCTGGGCTTTGCCCTCATATGAGAACGAGGGTCGTTCTAAGGCATGGCACAACGATGGGTTGGTTTTGTGACTGAAAGAATTAGGGCCAGATGCCACTCGTGGATTCTCAGAACCCAGTCACCCTCAAATAGATTAATGATCACCTTAGGGTTCTATTTAAGAATTTTATTTATGTCATCTTTCTTATTTCAAGGTTGTTGTTGAAAAAGGAACTTATGTTTTTGGAACAGATTATTTTAATACGATATATTTTATATTTGGATACTTGGATTTTCGTTCCAAAAACTATTTCTGCTGTTTGTAATTAATTATGACTTTGTCGTTGTGTTACGACTTAAAATATTTTATCCAAGAGTATTTTCTTCATTTATGGATTTAACTTGATATTTTTATCAATTGTTTTTGGAAAAAAACAAAAATACACTCGCGCTGTTAAAAATCGGGATGTTACAAAAAGCTTCAAAGTATGCTTCCAACTATAGAACGTAAATTCCAAAGGGACAAAAGAACAATCATGTGATGATTAGACGTGATTGTTTTGCCGTGGTGTAGTTGTCTACTTGTCTCTTTTCTTTCAATCATATTAGGGATTTTGTTTCTCTGTCGAACAACAAATACCTTGTTTTACCTCGATAGGCCTATGACTTATGGTAAATTTGAGGGTTACAGCCACATAACACTTCCAATTGCCAAGGACCTCAAGAATTTTCATTTATAATTTTTAAAGGTTAAAAAATACAAATGGCTTAGGTCATCAGAAACCTCAATTTTTTGAAAAAAATATTTATCAGCATATTTTTTATTTGTTTAATTAGTATAATTTTTTTCGTATATCAAATTATTTTGTTATATTTTTAAGAATATCATAAATATTTAGCAGTAGTACATATTTAATGTTAATTACTATTTCTTAAAATATCAACAAAAAATAAATTAGAATTGTCAAAACAAATAAATAGTGTAAATGATTACAAAAATGTATTTATTTTAAACAATGAAGACATTATATATTTATTAAATGAGGAAGATACAACCTAAATTATGGAAATAAAAAAGGGATCGTAAATCCTCTGCAATCACCAATATCCGAAAGAAGCTTTAAAATATGAAGAAAGATGAGGTAGCTCGAATAAGCTAAACACTCCACAATGGCCAAGGACGAATAGCATGTTTAGCCTCATGGTAAATTTGTTTCTGCCCACATCTAACCCTCAACGCAATCAAACAATGAAAAGGTTTCATGAAAGCGAGACATCATATTCAAAAATAAACACAATTTCTCAAGTCAGTAACGTTTAGAATTACAGATTGTTACATGTAAACATATACTATTTGTTCTTGCAAGATTCCATGCATGTATTCACGATGGAATTTACGCCACGAGCATCTGAAAATAAAAAACATTAAAATCATGTAAGAAACACAAATAATTAAATCAATGATTAAATACATTTTTGGACCTTACAAATTATGTAATATCTAAGTTTAGTACAAAAACTCTCGAACTTTGGTACTTCAATTATTGTACATTTTAAAAATGATTGATTCTATTTCTTTTCGTGTCCCAAGATATAAATATTCAAGTATGTATTTGCAACCTGGACTTTAAATATAATGACACAACGTCCATGTGATAGCTAATTCTATATCTTAATTTTATAGAACTAGTATTTGACCCATGGACCATTTTATATCAATTAACTAAAAATAAAAATCTCTCAACCGCCACATAAACATCACACCATTGAAAATTTCTATATTGCAAGTACCAATTTTGATCGTCAAACGTTTAGTTGGCAGAAGCAATGGTACACACCATATTAGGAAATGTGGAATCGATGGATGTCTAATCTATTGGAAAAAAAATTTTAAGGACAAACCTAGTTGAAATATATCTATAGAAACGAAAAATATATTTAACTCTTGAATCAATACTACTAGCTTATAAGATGAGTTTCAAAAAATATATAATAAAAGAGATAAAATTTGATCTTACCAATATTAGCTACATTGGACTTGGAAGAAGCACAGCTAATGGTACAATCATATGCATCATTGGATAACGTCTTATGGCAATTCAATAATCCACAAGTAGCAACACAAGCTATATAAATTGGACGAATTTTAAAAACATGTCTACATTTTATAGCACACTTCCCAATGCAAATGATTTCACCGATTGTACTATTTGTTTCCTTAGCTGTTGGAGAATCATCAACTTTTGCAAAAACAAACACAACCATTGTCATAATCATGACTACAATCATGACAATATTTTTCATGTCACTCTTTCCCATGATTGTCTTCTCTAACTAAAAAATTGATTTTCTCCAAGTATATGTTAAATTTGATTGGACAATATAAGTTGAAAAACAACCTCCATTTATAAGCATAGAAAATATATTTGACGTAAATTTTCACATCATAACAAAACTGTACATCAGGCTCATAAGTTGTGCCACGTTCATTCTCTTATTTTGTTACAGCAACAAATTAGAAATACAATTAAAAATTGTCTCTTCTTTAGGAATATAACGTGGTTTATAGTAATTAAGAAATTAATATTAAACAAATTAAGTTTTATGTACTTAGTGTAAAACCATTTTTGACACAAATCATTAATCACATTTCACCACTTGTAATGTCATAATATTATTTCCTAACCTACCTACAAAATATCTTAATTTTAAAATCATGATTGGACGAATGCATAAAACAAATTTCAATTTAGTATGTAAATTAATCTTATATAAGAAATGGATTAACTGAACAATTTTAGAACTATGCGTTGACTATTTAAAAATTAAATGATTAGGCACGTAAGGTTTAGTATTTCTTTTTACAATGTGTTTCTAATTTTATATTTTGTTATCATATCGCTTTGTATATTAATTATTTTTTAACTATTTCGAAAAATATCTATGAGATGTGTCTAATTGTATAACTGTATTTAAATATTTTACATTATCACGGTAAAAGCTTTTTTAAAAAATAAATTGAAAAAGAAAAATTTATATAAATTAAAGTGACACTAATGGTCGGAATAAATTCTTTAAAATTATAAAAGAATAGGAAATGTTTAACCTAATAAAGTTAAGGATATAAAAATAATTAATCTGAAATCAAATTGAATTAGAAAAAAAGATGGAAAATGAATCTAATAAAATTTATTAACTTCATTATTTAGATTATCATTAAAATATAATGGAATAACTTTCAAAAACACTCACAATCATTATCAATAGTTCGTAAAAAAGAATAGTTAAATAACAATTAGAATATGTGTTTATTAGTTTTTGGAATGAGTTAAATATATTAGAGATCTTAATTTTTTAGATATTATATTCGTTAATAGTATCCATTATTATGTAACATTTTCCTAAATAGTATCCATTAATAGTATCCATTATAATGTAACGTTTTTCAAATTTTTTAGTTAAATTCAACGATTTATCTTATCTATTTAACTTGATAATCAAATAGACTTAAAGTAAATAGATAAGGACAAAGATACCACACAAGGATATATCCTGGTTCACCCAACTCGGACTACGTCCAGTCCTCACAACTGTGAGATTTTTCACTAAGTGTTCAAACGGAGAACAATCTTGGTTTTACACCACCAGTTCAGATTAACCTTGATCTGTTGCAAAGCAAGTCCTTTCCACTCAGAAAGGAGTTCAAATCAGGTCACCTATCAATCTTTAGAGAGGATTTTTCACTTCACCTTTTAACCATAAAAGGATATTCTACAACCTACTCAAACTATACTCAACACTTATAGTTTTGAGTTTACACAATACTGATTTACACTGTTTGGCAGAATTTGAGTTATCTCAACACTTGTTTGAGGTTAGATTCTTTAGAAAAGATTCAGTAAATAACATTGATTCTTTTGATGAATGAGAGACTTTCAAGTGTATGAATGTAAGTAAGTGATGGATTTTCTTAGCACTTGAAGTTCTGATTTTTCCTTGAGCTTGGGGTTCCTTTTATAGGCTTCAAGAAGGTTGATGACAGCTAATTTGACCGTTGGAAAGTGTCCAGCTGTCATGTGTCAGATTTGACTAAAGACTAGACTTTTTTGAACCAGGAATGTTCTTGACTTGAACATTATGCGTTTTGCTTATGTGTTAATAATGGCTGATCTGTAGCTTCTCATTCTTGAATATGATTTATGATCCTTTGTTATGTGCACAGACATCTCAGAGATGTGCTTAATGTATTCAGATCAAAACTGTATTTGATTTGTGCTAACAGGCTAGAGAATGATGTCCACATGCTGGAGATTGATTGTTAACATGATGAGGAATGATGTTAATGTGTTGGAGATTGATTGTTAACATGCTAGATAATGATGTTAACATTCTGGAGACTGATGTTAACATTCTGGAGATTGATGTTAACATTCTGGAGATTAATGTTAATATGTTGGAGATTGATCATTCTTGAATCAAGAATGTTCTTGACTGAACATTTTTCGTTTTACTAGAATGTTGATATGTTGCCTTTAATTTATTTATTATTGACAGTACTCCATGTGCCTTTCATTACTTGTACATGTATCTCAGATATGCAGCTGGAGCATATGTTTCAAGAACGTTCTTCGTTCTTGACAGCCAAGCTGGAGAATGATCAGTCTTGCTTGAACTTGCTTGATTCATCATAATCCAAAGCTTTTCTACTCTGTATTTTGAATGGATTCTTTGTTGAGATGAATCCTTTGTGTTCCTTGAAAAGTACAGATCACATGATTGTGAAATGCAGAAACAATGATTGCAAAATCCAGGAGCAACTTCTTCTTCAAGAAAGGAGATCATTTGTTTTTGAAATCTCATAATTGTGGAGAACGTTCTCCGTTTTCTAAACTTCTGTCAAGAATGTTCTTCCTTCTTACTTCTGATTTATAGCATAGTGTGATCATTGATTGTTGTATTTGATCATCTTCTTCATGAAGATGTTATCTTGAAGATGTAATAATCATTCTCTTGAATGATTGATATATGATACATTCCTTTTGAGATTATTTCCTTAAACAAAACTCAAGTGCAATCATTAGTAGACCACCATTCATAAAACTTAATCTTTTATTTCATAAGGTTTGTTGTCATTAAAACATACATCAAAAAGGTTTTTGCCTCAACAGATGTATGATTGATGATTGATGATAGTTTTTGCATCAAAAAGGTTTTCTCCTAACCAAGTACTTTAGACTTAGAAAAGTACCACATTGTGAAGTAGAGTCTAACCTCATGGATAGCATTGCATTTTCTTGTGATTGTTTTGTTGTGATTAATATGTACCGTATTTGATAATAATTTCTCTTTGATGATTTGATGTTATGGTTAAATGTATTGATCCTTGAGTGATTTTTACTTTTTAATGTGATATTTTTTCTTGAGGAATATTTGTGTGATGATGCGATTTTATTATGATTAATTGTGTGTTCTTCTTACTTATATTATACTATTAACATGATTTCGAAACTCACCTCCTTCGTTGTTTGTGTTTGTTTGGCTTGGCCCTGCATTTGTGAAAATGCACTTATTATAGGTTAATGAGTCTTGAAGTTCAAGTTTGGGAGAAGCTCTGCACTAATAGGTGATACTAAGAATGAGAGTCATAAGTTGTATTTTTATTTATTTAATTAGAAACGGTTTTTTGTATGAAAACCTTATAAGTGCTAGTACGTTTTTGGAATTAAATTAAGAAATTCTTGTTAAATCAAGTTTATGGAGATTGCCCTGTTTTATAGGAGGAAAAAAGATTAAAGTACTCCTTTTTGAATTTTTAGAAATGTGATATCCTAAATAACTAGTAAAAGTTTATTGTTCCTCTGAAAGATTTTTTATTTATTCGCTGCAGATTTTTCAAAAAAAAAAATGATATAAGTTATCATATATTATTTTGGGGCTCATACCCTTGAAGTGGAGTTATCTATTTTCTAACTATATTCCTTAATAGCAAATACGAATTTGTATCTTCATGATTGTTATCATTTAAATCAGCTACTACATTTGTTGTAAGTTGATTTCGCCCAGGGGTTTGGTTTAGATCAGACCCTAGCTCATTTTCATTTCCAAGTTCCACCTGAAGCTCAAAATTTATCTAATATATCTTGAAGATGAATCTAGTCCTCAATGTATCCAGTAACTATATTTTGAAGATGAATCTGGGGGGGGGGGATGTAACAACACTCTCACTACCTTATAAATATTAGTAAGATTTAAGTACTAATTGGGATTTCTAGGATTTTATTAATTATTAATGTTGTATTTTTAGTAATATTAAATTAGGTTAAGGGTAGAATAGGAAATTATTAGCATCAAAATTGTTATTAGCATTAAATTAGGTTAAGGGTAGAATAAGGGTCCAAGTGGCAAAGAAAGAACATGTCACCTTTATTTCTCTTTTTCTCTTTCTCACGAGTACCCTTCACTAACAAAAACCTCAATTTTCTTTCACCAACCGACTGCACCCTCTTTTCCACTAACAAATCCCACTTTCTCTCAAAACATTCGGAAAAAGCCAACACCGTTACTGTTCATCATCTCCCTCATCTATCAATCTTCTTCTTCTTTCCAAAATCCTTCAAAGACAAGTTTTCTACACCTGCACGACCCCTTGCATGTCCCTTTCTTCCTCTCGAGATCCATTAATCGATCAAAGTAACATTAAAAGAATATAGGGAACATCATTTGGGGGATCTCTAAATTCGAACCAGAGTATAAAGATTAAAAGAGTTGAGAACGCAAGCAAATTCCACTACTAGTTTGATGTATAGCAATTCCTTCTTGGAAAATTGCGAGTTCTTTTACATTAAGTTTTTAGCATATCGGTTCTGGGGGGAAATTCAATTAAGATTTCCATTTATTTATTAAACCATTTCTAGGATCAAATCGGGTTATTGAAAAATTCAAAAAAGGTAGGAATGAAATGTAACAGCCCTCTCACTACCTTAGGAATATTTATAAGATTTAAGTATTAGAATTTTTAGAATTTTATTAATTTTTAATTTTGTGTTTTTAGTAATATTAAATTAGGAACGACGGTAGAATAGGGAAGGAGTACTAATAATAAGTCCAAGGGGCAAAGATAGAGCTTGTCACATTTAATTCGCTTTTCCTATTAACTATTTGTAAAATATCTCGACAATTATCTATGAGATGAGTCTAATTGTATAATTGTAAAAGTTCAATAAACTCATTCATATAACCAGAAATCAAATCAGAAAAATAAGGGTTTCATCTTGTTACACTCATCCCTAACAAAGAGAGTTTAGTTACTCATGACAGAGATACAAAAGATATGGATTAAAGAAGAATTACAAGAATGATTCATGAATGATTCTTGATAAAACTGCTCCAACGATGT
Organism: Cicer yamashitae; assembly: GCA_037974755.1. Taxonomy (NCBI): domain Eukaryota; kingdom Viridiplantae; phylum Streptophyta; class Magnoliopsida; order Fabales; family Fabaceae; genus Cicer; species Cicer yamashitae. The sequence goes on from JBBPBQ010000003.1 coordinate 14,662,076, forward strand.
TAGAAACGTTCGTCTTTGAGTTTCTCTGCTAGGCACAAGTCTCCCCACTTCCCAATAGCCAAAAAGATCCCTAAAAAGTGATAAAAACACGTTTTAATGAGTTCTGATGCGTGCCGCGCGCTTCAGGCGTGCTTTAGGCGCACCTGGACCAAATCCAGATGAGAAAATATTGTGGAAATGCGCCTCGGAAGCACTTCAGGTGCGAAACGGCAGAAGCTTCATCACCTAATTGTGGAAATGCGCCTCAGGCGCGCTTCAAGCGCACAACATCTTCTGTCTGGCGTTTAGTGTATTATTCTCCTATTTTGAGTCTGAATTGGGTTTTGGTGTCTTCATTAAAGTTGTAGATATGGATCTTATCTTTCCTTTGAACTTGGTTTTACTCCAATTGGACATTCAAAACTTCAGATATGGCTGAAATACTCCACATAGGTCATGTTGATTTCTCACCAAAATTCAGCACTGTACTAAAACAAAGAAACAACGCAAAACTACGAAAAATATCTACTTAATCAAGGAAATAAGAACATAAATATTTCATTAAATCAAAAAAGTAAAATCAACAAAATATATCAAATAACTCCTTAAATTAACTAATGAATAAAAGATACATAAGACTAAAAACAATGAAAACTATGCATATGATGAAGAGTCATCAAAATAAATACATTAAAATCATAAAAGAATAAGAAATATTTAATCTAAAAAGTTAAGGATATAAACATAATTAATTTAGGATCAAATAGAATTAGCAAAAATGATGGAAAAATGGAATCTAATAAAATTTATTAACTTGATTATTACGTTTTTTCTACACAATTGATTATTTAGATTATCATTAAAATATAATAGAATAACTTGAATAACTTGAATATATTTATTTCAATTATCATTATTTAGATTATCATTAAAATTTAAATGATTATTTAAAATACATTTACAATCATTATCAATAGTTCGTAAAAAGGAATAAATAAAAAATAATTTGAATATATTTTTATTAATTTTTGGAATGTGTTAAATATATTAGATCTTAATTTTTTATAAATTATATTCATTATCATGATTTATTTTAATGTAATGTTTTCGTAAATATGAAAAAATACAAATGTCCCCTATAATTGAAATAAATTATAATGATGATGTCCTTTAGGTGTCGGTTCATGGCAATGAATTTGACCTTGTAACTTTATGGGACTTCCAATCCCTTCGAGATTAGTTGTACAATGGTTAGTAGTACCAATTTAGTTAATAATTATTTGGGTTAAATAAATTTTTCGTCCCTATCAAATTTTAAAAATTTTTTTAGTTCCTGTTAACATAATCACATAGTTTAGTCCTTACAAAATTATTATGCAAGCAATTTTAGTCTATGTTGGAGCATCATCGTGTTTTTTGAATGAATTACAAAATATTGTTTAGTCCCTGTTAACATAATCATATTTAATTCATTTCAAGTGGCAAAGAAAGAACATATCATCTTTATTTCTCTTTTTCTCTCTTAATGGGTACCCTTAATTATCAAAAACCTCAATTTTATTTCACCAACCGACTGCACCCTCTTTTCCAAAAACAAATCCAACTAGCTCTCAAAACATTCGACAAGCACCAACATCATCAATTTTCTTCTTCTTTCCAAAATCCTTCAAAGAAAAAGTTTTCTAAAGTCTTCTACATCTACCCGACTCCTTGCATGTCCTTTTCTTCCTCTCTAGATCCATTAATTGACTAAAGTAACACTAAGAAGATGCGTAGGAACATTTGGGGGATCTCTAAATTTGACAGAGATAAAGGGAAAAAGAGCTAAGAGCTAAGAAATCAAGCAAATCCCATAACCAGTTCAAAGCATAGGAATTCCTTCTTAGCAAACTGTGAGTTCGTTTACATTAAGTTTTAAGCATGAGAGTTCTTGGGGAAAATTCGATTAAGATTTTCATTTATTTATTAAACCATTTATGGGGTCAAATCGGGTTATTGAATAATTCCGATAAGATGAGGAAATGAAATGTAACAGTCCTCTCACTACCTTAGGAATATTTATAAGATTTAAGTATTAGAATTTCTAGAATTTTATTAATTGTTAATTTTTTGTTTTAATAATATTAAATTAGGATCAAGGGTAGAATAGGAAAGTGGTAGTATTATTAACAAGTCCAAGTGGCAAAGATAGAGTTTGCCACCTTTACTTCTCTCTTTTTCTCCTTATTTCACGTTTTCTAACCCATCTTCCACCTTCATTGTCTTTCATTTTCCAGTATCACACTCTCAAAACATTATGAAAACACCACTATCGGTTACTGTTCACCTTCTTTTTTAAATCCTCCATTCTTTATTCTTTCCCAAATCCTCCAAATACTAAAATTTCACTAAAATCCACCAAAGCTGCCAAGTACCCTTGCGTGCAGGAATCTGCCTCTTCATCCTTGCGAATCAACTCAAATCAATGAAGTAGGGAAAATGCATGCAACAAGAGCTCAAAGCTACATCGAACTAGAATCATCTTCTTCTTTAGTGTCGTTTATGTGAGTTCTGTTACATTAACTTATTTTTAGCATGAGGGTTATGGTGGGGTTTATTCATTGAAATCCAGTATTTCTTGTCAGAAATTATTTTGGGGATTGTAAGGGTTGAAAGAATTTAGATGCGTGAGAGAAATGAAATCTTTAGCATATAGGTGGTTTGAATCTACACCCAAATGATTTAAATTGACATGCATGTGGTTTGTATACTTGTTACTCGTTGTTGTGTTAGTGATTTAGAAATCCCAGAATTTTGGGGATTGAAGTTTAGTGCAAGGTGTGAATTCTACCCTTGAAGAAAAATACACGTGCTTGAATGTTTTCCACCCTTGCCAATGTATTTTATCAATGATGGGTGTATCTACTCCTACCTATGATTGCTCGTCATTAAATTCTAAGTGTTTCTACCTTTGGTAGTTTTCTTCATCTTGCCTCTGGTGGCTATTGTTAAAATCCTAAGTATTTATGCCTCTAGTGGTTTCCTTCGTCTTGCCTCTGATACCCTTTCTTTATTGTTCTTCCTCTGATTATCTTTCCATCTATTCTACTTCCTCTGATTCTCTTTCTCTCTATTCTTCTTCCTCTTACTCTTTCTCTATTATTCTTTCTCTGACTATTCTCTATCCATCTTCCTTTGACTCTTTCTCTTTTCTTTCTTCCTTTGACTCTGATCACTGTTCAACATCCTCTGAACGCGTTTTCTTTGTTATTCCTCCGATCTATGTTGCCTCTAGTCCATGCATCCTCTGACCATGTTGCATCTGGTCCATACATCCTCTGACCATGTTGCCTTTGGTCCATGCATCCTCTAACCATGTTGCCTCTGGTCCATGCATCCTCTGACCATGTTGCCTCTGGTCCATGCATCATTTGACCACGTTGACTCTTATCCATGCACCCTCTGACCATGTTGCCTCTAGTTCATCCATCCTCTAACTGCATTGCCTCTGGTCCATGCATTCTCTGGTCTACGTATCCTCTAATCTATATGCTTCTGATCAGGGACTTATGATTTAATTCCCAATTGAATTTCAGTACATTACTAAGTTGTTTATAATTGATGTTGATGAAGGATGCATTGCATACATGACATAATAAAGACATTGCATACCAAACATCTCAAGTTTGGTATATTCTCATTAATCAGATCATGCATGGCCTTATTCACAATGGGACAATCAGGTTGTTCCAGGCATGGTACAACACAAAGAGGAGAACAATCAGGACGTTGGTTGGGGTTTGGCCAAAATTAAAGTTGAGAACTTCATCCTGAGATGCATAATAATTTCATGTTTTTGCACATAACTATGAAAGAAATATTTTTAAAACTACCACTCCCTTTATTTTCACAGCTCACTGGGATTTTATATCTCACCCCTTTATTTTTATTTCCTTAGCAGCTGGAGGAAATTGAAATGGGTTTAGCTTCACAAGAACAGTTCCAAACTCGCTGACATTTAAATTTGATATTTTTATTTTATGTTATAATCAGATAGTGGTCTTTCATTTCCAGATTTAATATACTAAGAATCTATTGAATAAATTGTAAACTATAATTGTTAAATGTAGTTTTCAATTGAATTTGGTGATTCTAAATTATTATTCATTATTATTGCCTCTGTGTTTATTAAGGTGTATGGATCCAATTGTCAAGTTTTAGATAATTGGCATTTGGTCTTACATTTTGGTATCAGAGCTAGATCGATTCATTAGGACTAAGGGTTATGGGTTAAGAAGTAGAATAATCTTTCTTTAGCTATATGTTCTAAGTACCATTTCACCAAATATTAAGCCTGATCAACATGATATTTTGTGTTTGGTATACAGAATTATGGCAGGAAGAACTGGAAGGCCAAGATGAAACGCTCCACCAGAGGATAATGCTCCACCACCACCTGTTGCTGATTCTTGGGAAAGGGTGATGGAGGCTATTCAAATACATGCTACAACCACCCATAACTTGGTGCAACAAATAGCAGTGCAAGAAGATGAAACTCAAACTGCCAATAAGGTGTTCTATGATTTCCGTAAGTTGCATCCGCCAACCTTCCAAGGCAGCCACAATTCCTTAGAGTGCCAAGCATGCTTGGATGACATTAAGAAGGTATTTGAAGTGGTGCCCTCCACTGAAGAACTTAAAATGGCATTTGCTGCAAACCTATTGAATGGTGAGCCAGAGAATTGGTGGAAGGGTGCAAGGACTCATCTTCAGACCCAAGGAACCCCTGTAAATTGGAAACATTTGGAAGTGGCCTTTCTGGACAAGTGTTATCCAAAAAGTGCCAAAAGACAAAAGGAGCTAGAGTTTGTGCACCTGCAACAAGGAAACATGTTTGTTACAGAGTATGTGGCTAAGTTTGAAGAACTGGCCACGTTTTCCCCACATGCCTAGTAAGCACCCAATGAAGAGTGGAAGATAAACCAGTTTGAGTTGGAATTGAGGTCTGAAATAAGAGGAAATATAGGCCATATGGAGCTTACCAATTATTCCACTCTAGTACACAAGAGCTACATTGTGGAGGACAATTTAAAGAAGGAACAAGAGAAAAGGTAGGCTAAATGGCAGCAAAAGAGAGAGTTTGGAAGGTTTGGTTAACAATTGAAAGTAAAGACTCCTCAATATAAGGGAAAACAAGTATAAACCTCCAGTTTCCCAAGATCTAGGAAGTGTGTTAAATGTGGCAAGGAGCATGGGGGAGAGTGCTTGGTTAGGAAGCAAGTCTGCTACTACTGCAAACAACCTGGTCATATGGATCCTTCCTGTCCAGTACATCACAAACATGGAAATTCCAACCCAAGCAAACCTAACACTAGGAGAGTCTTTGCCCTTACTGCCAAGAAGGGTAAGAATCACAATCTGGTGCATCTCATTCATTCATATTCTTAGATTGTTTTTTACAACTCCATCTTTCTTTACTTGAATTATATTTTCCCTTAGTTGTAACTACTGTAGCTAAGAATCCAATTGAAACTTCCTTAATATGCCATCAGTGTCCAGTTATCTTATTTAATATAATGTTTTTGATGGATTTAGTTTGCTTACCCCTTAAGGGATTAGACATTATACTAGGAATGGATTGGATGTCTGAACATTCAGTGCCTCTGGTATGCCATAGAAAATTATCATTCCCCCAGGAAGTCCCCAACCAAAGCAACCAGAACTTCCTTCCCTGTCCAATTCTTCCCAAATCTTCCAATGTTTAAACAATGGGGGTCAAGGCATACTATTGTTGTTATCCTTTAACTCAAGGTCGGAAGTAGAATTATCAACCCAAATGGTCAAAGAGTATGAGGATGTCTTTCTAGAAGATGTGACACCTCTTCCTCTTAAAAGAGAAATAGAATTCTCAATAGACTTGGTACCTGAAAAACTACCGATCTCCATTTCCTCATATATAATGTCCTTTTTAGAGTTGAGTGAGCTGAAAAATCAGTTAGAGGATCTGATAAGCAAACAGTTTATCAAAGCAAGTGTGTCACCTTGGGGAGCCCCTGTATTGTTAATAAAGAAAAAGGATGGTAGTATTAGACTTTGTATAGATTATAGACACTTAAACAAAGTAACCATTAAGAATAAATATCATCTACCAATGATAGATGACCTTTTAGATCAATTAGGAGGAACTATTGTGTTTTCCAAGATTGATTTAAGATTAGGATATTGGTGTCTGGTGTAACACCCCGATTTTTAAAAGCGCGAGTGCATTTTTTTTTTTCAAAACAAATTGATAAAAATGCCAAGTTAAATCCATAAATAAAGAAAATACTCTTTGATAAAATATTTTAAGTCGTAACCCCACGACAAAGGCCAGCATTTATTACAAACAACAGAAATGATTTTGAACAAAAATCCAAAGTATCCAAGTAAAATATACACCGACTAAAATAGTTTGTTCAAATACATAAGTTCCTTTTTTACAACAACAACTTGAAATGGGAAAGGGAAAATAAATAAAATTCGTAATTAACACTCTAAGCTGATCATTAATCTAACTAAGGGTGACTGGGTACTGAGAATCCACGAGCGACATCAAGCCCCCTGCTTTCGGTCACACAACCAACCCATCGTTGTGCCACACCTTAGATCGACCATGTTTCTCATATGAGGACAAAGCCCATATTTCCACAAAAGTTGTAAAGGGTCACCAACCGAAATTAACAAATACCACATAGCATTCAATTTTAAATGCTCAAAATCACCTTTCAACTTAGCATGCATCTAGAAAGTGTTTGCATATGCTAAACATGCATAAACAAGGTTGAAATATAAAGGTTCGGACAAAACAGCACTGTTGTATTCGAATACAGCATATCTGTAGTCGAATACAGATGCGAAAACAGCAGAAAAACAGCAAAAACAGCACAACTGTATTCGACTACAGCCTCCATGTAGTCGAATACACTTGCGAAAACAATGAAAAATCCTGCAAATTTTGTATTCGATTACAACCCACTTGTATTCGAATACAATTACGAAGTCAGTAACAAAATCCATTCAACTGTATTCGACTACAACCTCTGTGTAGTCGACTACACTTTTGAAAATGCAAGTCAGAGGCAAAAACCATTCAACTGTATTCGACTACAACCTTGTTGTACTCGAATACAACTGTAAAAATAACAGATTTTCAGTTTTGAAACATTTCAAAATCATTCTAACACTTTCAACACTCAATCAATTAATCACCATCATCAAATACAACCCAATCCCACACCACAATCAAGTACGCATAAACAACCATCACAGTATATCCAGCATGACTCGCGTGCCAAGCACCCTAATGCAATGCGTATATGCCAATGCACATGATTCCGGAATATCATCAAAACCCTCCTCGAAGAGGCGTAAATCATAATTGTACGATCTCTCATAGGCCAGTACTAATTACCGAGGTGCAGTCTCTCACAGGCTAGCACGATTTACTAAAGTGTAATCTCTCACAGATTAGCACGACGCGATAATCCCTGTAAGGGTAAGATGAACCAACAATTCACATGGAATCATCCCCCGTACGGATAAGATGAACCAACAATCCACCTGGAATCATCTCGTGGCCCATCCGGTCACCACTATCACCGACGCGATAATCCCTGCAAGGATAAGATGAACCAACAATTCACATGGAATCATCCCGTGGCCCATCCGGTCACCACTATCACTACTATGAAATGCATGAGCATACTCTGACTCTCGACACCACAATCATTAAGTAAATGCAGCTATTAAAAGATTCCTCATTTTTAATGCTCATTTAACACTAATGATTCTCAAATTTAACACAGAGCATACTCAACGCATACAATCCTCAAATCACATGAAATTGAATTCACAAATCATATTTAATTCAAATCACCACATGCACAATCTCATCAATTCATTTCACACCAAATCAAAATTCACACATAAATTGCATTTATTCAAAACCCCACATCTTCAAACATCAAGCATATCTCAACAGTCATAATATTACCCATAAACATATCAACCATACCAAGCAAAAATCACCCACACCTCAAAACTCTTTGAATTCAAATTCACCATTTCACCCACAAAACATTAATTTCATTTCTCACAACATTACACCTCAAACCCACCAAATTTATTTTCCCCAAGCTCACAAATAAGGTCCTAAATGCAAACTAAAAGTTTGGAAGGAGCTCTTACCTTCGTTGTAGCTTTAACGGCCGATTATGGCACCGCGATTAAATTCCGGTAAAACTTCGCTTCGCACGATGCTTCCAAAGCTAGCTCACTAGCAACGCAACGTGACAAGGAGCAACTTTCTCTTCAGTCACTTCGCGAAAGGAAGCTTAGATCTAGGTGATAGGTGAGGTTTTACGTTTGACGGTTTTGAAAAACCGCTAACACTAGTTTCGAATGAACAGAGGAAGAAGAAAAGAATGAAGGTGTCGCGAGGCTGGGAGGGAGAAATGTTTTCCTTTCTTTTCCGTTTCTCTTTTCCTTCACTTTTATATATATATATATATATATATATATATATATATATATATATATATATATATATATATATATATATATATATATTAACTGACTAAACTATATATATATATATATATATACACTAACTCACCAACCAAAATATATATATAAATATATACATATATTAACCAAACCAGCAAATATCATCATACACATACCCACATCACTTCACTCACATCTCAACTATTTTGATAAAAATATCTCCCCTTGTCGCAACTCAATTGACAGGTAAGATCTTCAGTAACCAAAGATATTTTTAACAAAACAGTCCGGTAATAAATTCTCCGTAACGTAAATAAATTATTTCTCGCCAAATAATTCTCACCAGATCTAAATATATATATATATATATATATATATATATATAAAGAACATAAAACAAACTCTAATAAAATATGTTTTTCGTATTTCACAAAATGAATTAAAATTGGGCTAAATGCCTCAACAATTTAACACCAAATATACTAAAATTGCATAAATTAGAGTTTAAAATTTAGGGTCTTACATCTGGGGTGACCTATGCCCCAACTGTATTCATGGATTATATGAAAAGGATTTTTAGACCATACCTTGATAGATTTGTAATGGTATTCATAGATGACATTTTGATATAATCAAAAAACACTGAGGAACATGTAGAACATCTCATTATAGTGCTACAAATACTTAGAGATAGGAAACTATATGTCAAACCTCGCAAATATGAATTTTGGATGTTAGAAGTAAAAAAATTTGGGGCATTTGATCACCAAGGAATGAGTGGCAGTGGATCCCTTTAAAGTAGAGGCAGCATTAGAGTGGGAACGACCTAAGAATGTGACTGAAGTTAGAAGCTTCTTAGAATCGGAAGGGTACTATAGAAGATTCATTAGAAATTTTCCCAAACTGCTTTGCCTCTAACTAGATTAACCAGAAAAGAGCATCCTTTTGTATGGGCACATGAGTGTGACAAGAGTTTTTAGATACTCAATAATAAACTGACCATTACCCTGTGCTCGCCATTCTAGATCCAAACCTAGGATTTGAGGTATACTGTGATGCATCATTAAAAGGACTACGTTGTGTACTGATGCAAAATAGTTAGCTAGTAGCTTATGCCTAAAGGCAACTAAAACCACATGAAGGGAATTACCCTATTCATGACCTAGAACTGGTTGCTATAGTGTTTGCCTTAAAGATCTGGAGACATTATCTGTATGGAGCATATTTTAATGTCTTCAGTGACCATAAAATTCTAAAGTACCTTTTTGATTAGACGGAACTTAATATGAGGAAGAGGAGGTGGGTGCAATTCTTGAAGGATTATGATTTTAAGCTAAGATACCACCCAAGAAAGGTTAATGTCGTAGCAGATGCCTTGAGTGGGAAGTCACTCCACTTATCTCATTTAATGTCCAAGAAATGGATCTGATGTAGAAATTTAGAGACCTTAATTTGAAGATGACATTTCTTCAGGGGGAATTATGTTAAATCAGTTAGAAATAACCAGTGATTTTAGGGAGAAATTTAGGCAGTCCCAAGAACTAGATGAAGAATTACAAGCTAAGAAAGAACAAGAGAGTTTTTCAAGGGCATCAGATGGAACAATTCTGTTTCAAAACATAATTTGTATACCTAGGGACCATGAATTAAAGAGGATAGTATTAGAAGAAGCCAACAAGAGCCACTTGACCATTCACCATGGAACCACCAAGATGTATCAAGATCTCAAGAAGGGCCATTGGTGGCCATGTATGAAGAATAATGTGGCAACCTTTGTTGCTCAGTGCCTGACTTGTCAAAAGGTAAAAATAGAACATCAGAGGCTAGTAGGTCTGCTGCAGCCTCTGGATATGCCTGAATGGAAATAGGATTCTATTTCCATGGAATTTTTAGTAGGACTACCTCGTATCCAGTAAGGGTATGATTCCATTTGGGAAATTGTAGACAGATTGACTAAGTCAGCCCACTTCTTACATGTTAAGACTACCTACAATACCCCTAAGGTAGCTAAGTTATTTATAAAGGAGATAATGAGATTACATGGGGTACCTCAGCATAATATCATACAGAGACCCCAAATTTACCTCCATATTTTGGAAAACATTTCAAAAGTCTATAAGAAATAGGTTACACCTTAGTAATACCTATCACCCTCAAACTGATGGTCAAACTGAGAGGACCATTCAGACTCTGGAGAATCTGTTAAGGGCTTGTGTTTTAGAAGATGGTGGAGGCTAGGATACACATTTTCCTCTAGTGGAGTTTTCCTACAATAACAGTTACCATAACAGTATAGGTGTGGCACCTTATGAGGCCTTTTATAGAAGGAGATGTAGAATACCTCTATGTTAGGCAGAGGTAGGAGACAAGGGGATTTTAGGGCCTGAGGTTATCCAAGAGACCAATGATAAAAGTAAGATCATTAGGGACAAGTTGAGGATAGCCCAAAGTATGCAGAAAAGCTATGCTGACCATAGAAGGAGACCCTTGGAGTTTGAGGAAGGTGATCATGTATTTTTAAGGGTTACCCCTACTGTTTGCATTGGAAGAGTGTTGAAGGCTAAGAAACTTAGCCCACGTTTTATTTGACCTTTTTAAATTATGTAGAGGATAGGTCCATCTACCTACATATTAGCATTGCCACCATCTTTGTCTAGTCTCCATAATGTATTTCATGTTTCCCAACTAAAGAAATATATTCCAAACCCTCACCAAATCTTAAACCATGAGTCTATTCAACTCAAACCAAACCTCACAAACGATCTAGTTCCAGTTCAGATTATTGATAGAGGCATCAAGGAATTGAGGAAGAAAACTATTCCCGTACTGAAGGTTGTTTTGGGAGGATCATCTTCAGAGGAAGCAATTTGGGAGACAGAAGCTTATATGTAGAGAGAGTATCCTTACCTCTTTCAATAGGTAAGTTCTCAAATTTTGAAGGCAAATTTTTTTTAAGGCGGGGATATTGTAACAACCCTTTCACTACCTTAGGAATATTTATAAGATTTAAGTATTAGAATTTTATTAATTGTTAATTCTGTGTTTTTAGTAATATTAAATTAGGAGCAAAGATAGAATAGGGAAGTAGTAGTATTAGCAAGTCCAAGTGGAAAAGATAGAGCTGGCCACCTTTAATTTTCTCTCTCACTCTCTCTCTATCTCCTTCTTTCACGTGTTCTAACCCATCTTCCACCTTCATTGTCTTTCATTTTTCAGTAACACACTTTCAAAACATTCTGAAAACACCAATATCGGTTACTATTCACCTTCTTTTCCAAATCCTCCATTGTTCCATCTCTCCCAAATCGTATTTCCCAAACACCATTCCTCTTAAATTCATTTAACTCTTCTTGCATTGCAAGAATTCATCCATCGTCTGCCAATGCTTCATCAATAGAGGTAGGCTCCATTGATGAGAGTAATACAAACAAAGTTGTATCTTTTAGTGATGATCTGGTCCTCAAAAGATCACTTGCACTTTCAATGATTAGAATTTTAGGATGAGATGACTTATACTTCCATCTAGATCTTCCTCCTTACTTATCTAAAATGTTTCTGATTTCATCAGATTCATCCTTTGCAGATTTGTTATCTTCTTCTGATTTGTTTGTATCCTCTGATTTTTTAGGTTCTTTTGGTGTGTTTGCATCTGCTTCCTCTGGTTCCAATAAATCTGCAATATCCTTAACTTGCTTTGATTTTTTAAGGTCAAGTTTTTTATCATATAACATAATATAAATCAGATAATTGAAGAGTGGAATCAATACAACGAAAACATCAATTTTGTTTCTAGTGGTTTCTACTTGTTTCTGAAAAACAAACTTGTATCATGCTTTTGTTATACTGTTCAGGTTATGTGATTCTCTTAGTTCCTCTAAGTTTTGAGAACCTGCAAAATACTCATCTTGCTTTGATTTTTAAGATTAAGCTGCTTGTTATCACAGTAAACATAATATCAAACAGATAAATAAAGATTAGAGAAATACAACCTAGAAATCAACTTGTTTCTGCATTACTATGAAAACCCTCTTAGTTATTCTTTTCTCGTTTTCAGATTCTAAATTTCATATCCTCTAATTAGAGGTTCTGGATGAGGGGATTTGAGTTCCCATCCAAGTTTGTAGTCTTGATGAATTTGATTGGAGTGTTTAGAGAAGTCTCTTGATTTTGATTGTTCATGTGACACTTCTATTTATGCTAATGTATAAGGTTCTTCTAGTAATTCTGGAATTGATAGTAGTTCTGATTCTTCTCGTAGTTCCAATTATGTGGATATGTGTGGTTTCTTTGCCAATTTTGCTTCTGTTGACATGTGAGATTTCTTCCCCAATTTTGCTTCTTTTAATACTCCAAATTTTTTTGATAGTTCTGGTTCCAATCATCTAGTCTTTCAGCTTTCTTCCAAGAGTCATTTGGCTTATGTTTGTTAGGTCTTGGAACATAGACCTTTTTCCTTAATATATTGCAAGCATCCATTGACCAGGCACCATGACTGGTGTTTCAATTTGGTTGCTTAGAACATCTGCAACATAAACAATTTTATCCTTTGGTACCCAAATCTGATTGGGTCTTGGTTTGTTAGTCTTGAAAGGTTTCTTGTATTTCCTAGTATTTAACATGGGACAAGATCATTTAGAGTGACCTTTCTTAGAAAAAACAATACACAAAATAACAGGGTGAATAAGTTTAGGTTCAGTTACTGTTTCTTCAAATCCTAGACCTTTTTTACCATTTCTACTAACACCATAAATCATATATGCATATTTGCTTCTTTCCATACCATTAGCTAGAAAATCTTGGAACACTTCTTCATTCTTATCAGAATTACATGTGGTATTTTCAACATGGATATTTTTCAAGGTTTTATCTTTAAATTCAACAATATAAGTTTTCAGATTTGCATTTTTTTTTTTAAGTTTAGTAATATCAGTTTTCAAAGTTGCATTTTTTGTTTTAAGTTCAGCACTTTGATTCTTTAAAACATTAACTTTTTCAGTTAGGTTTGCATTTTCTTTCCTAAGAATTTTCAGTTTTAAAGACAATTTGTGATTCTTATTTAAAAAATCATTTGTAGCAGTAATTAAATTAGATCGAGTTAAGTCAAAAAATACCTCAATTTCTTCATTTGTTGATTCACTTCCAAAGTCAGAATCTGTGTTGGATCCAGAGGCAGAGTTGGTATGAGCCATTAGAGCCAAATCTGCTTATTCTTCATCATCAGAGGATTCATCATAATCATCACATGTAGTCATCAGACTCTTTTTCTTGGGTCTATAATATTTCCTCTGATGTTTCCCTTTCTCCATATTTGGACATTGTGACTTGATATGTCCAGGTTCATGGCATCTAAAGCAAGTGATGCTTTCTTGTCATATTTATCATTATTTCCTCTACTAGATTACCTGGAATATCTTTGGGGAAATTTCTTCTTTTTGTTGTGCCACATCTTCTGAATTTTTCTGGATATGAAAGTCAGTTCCTCTTCCTTTGAGTCTCCATTCTGATCCTCTGAATCATCATCCTTTCATTTTGTTGTTGCCTTCAAAACTTTCTTCTGCTTGGATTTCAAAGCCAAGGTTGGTTACTTCTTTTTGGGCTCATCCTCTGCAAGTTCAATTTCATGTGATCTGAGAAAGCTTATTCATTCTTCCAGCTTAATAGTATTCAGATCCTTTGTTTCCTGAATGGTTGTGATCTTAGGTCTCTACTTGCTTGGCAAACTTCTTAGTATATTCTTCATATGATCAGTAGTAGCATAACTCTTCTCAAGTATCTTTAATCCTGATACCAGAGTTTGGAATCTGGAAAACATTATTTCAATGTCTTTATCCTCTTCAATCTTGAACACCTCATATTTTTTGACTAGGTGGTAGGCATTTGCTTCTTTAACTTGATTTCTTCTTTCATAGGTTAGAATTAGACTACAATAAATACTCTTTGTTGTCTCCTTGTTTGTGCATTTATCGAACTCGTTGAAGGTGATTCCATTTATCATGAATGTTCTGGACTTATGATGCATCTTGTACATCTTCTTATGATAAGTATTCATCTCCTTTCATGGAATTTCAATACCATCAGTATTCTTTGGAGCAGTATAACCATCTTCCACTAAGTCCCAAAGTTTAGGATCTTTTGAAATAAAGAAACTTCTCAGCATGTCTTTCCAGTAATCAAAACATTCTCCATCAAACAGAGGTGATCTATTGATGTTTCCTCCAGCAACTTCTTCACTAAATCCAGACATGATGAACCATTGGATCTTTCCTCAAACACTGTAAAGTGGTCAGTCTTGAGACTGAGCTCTTATGCCAATTGATGGTGCAAATACGAGAAGGAAGGTTGAATTGTGTTTGACAAAGTTGATAACTTTTTGCTAATTTGATGAAGGCTGGTTGGTTTTTATGAATTACTTAGATAAGAAGCAATCGGGTTCAGAGTCAGCCATCAATGAAAGCATAAATAATTGGACATATAGATTTATCCTGGTTCACCACTAACTTGGTTAGGAGGTTTGATATTATGCCACCACTCGAGTGGACAGACAATTCAAATTGGCCATGTTCTCATAGATCCCCTCAACTCAACTCGAGACACACATATATGCGACAGTCGAGATAAACGTGTGTTGCATGGTAGCTCCTAACATTTGGAGTGCTACCTCTATGTCACCTAGGAATTCTCCACCTGAATACCTCCAAGGTCTAACAATTTTGCCTTAAGGCTCAACAATAGACCGCAGCAATCAAGCTCATTCAATTGTACTTCTCGATGTACCATATGATACAATGATATTGAATAATTAATATCCATAAAATGACAATAAAACCCTTTTAAAATTTATGTATTAACTTATGAAATTATTCTTTTTTTATTTAATGAATAACATATAAATAATTAATAACTATATAGTTTTACATCATGAGACCATATGTAACATTATCTAAAACATGTTAAATCATAATTCTTTTAGTTAAAAGAATCTGAAAAAGAGATCAAAATTATTAAATTTTAAAATAAGGAATCATTCATGTGAATTAACCAAAACTGAATCTTGCAATTAAACAAAAAAAGTTGACTTATCCTAGAGGTATCATATGCTATTGATCCAGATTTACCATGGTAGCATAATCATAGAAGATCAGACGAACTAAATCATCAATCTCATACAGCGAAATTATCTTAGCCGTCGATCTAAATGAAATAAATGAGAACTATAAGTGAATTCCGCCGTACACCCCTACTTTATATCCACGATAATTCAACCTTCTTTACCAAACAAAATTACCTTCCGTTTATATTTCGGAACATGAACAGCGACGACAACAACAACAACATGCGATCTGCACCATTGTTATCTTCCGAATTTTCAACATCACTATCCTCCGTTTTGCTTCTAATTTCAGCACCAATAATTCCAATTCCTACTATACATCTTTCTTGTCATTTTCCCATCAACTTCACTTTGAATTCACTCAATCCTCCTCACCAAATCTCGATTGATTCCTTTCCACCACACATCCCAAAACCCACTTTCTTATTTCAAAACACACAAAATTTGAATTTTGAAACAAACCCACATAACCATTTTCCAAATCAACCTCGTTCGTTGTGTTAGAATCAACCATGGTGGTGTTTCAAACATCAACACCCTTTTCCTCTCATCACAAGAGTACTAGTTTCTTCTTTGTGTTTCTTTGTGTTGCAGCGCTTGGTTCTGTTTTTTTGGTGTGGCAGAGGAATGTGATCAATGGGTTCTTTGTGTTGGGTGGTGGTGTTCCTGTTTGGGAGTCACCTAAGCTGAGGCCTGTGGTTTTCGATTTGATTGATTTTGGTGGGATTGGTGATGGTGTTACTCTAAATACTAAGGCTTTTCAAAGAGCTATTTCTGTTATCTCTAAATTTGGGAACAAGGGTGGTGCTCAGTTGAATGTGCCACCTGGTCTTTGGCTTACTTCTCCCTTTAATCTCACTAGTCATATCACTCTTTTTCTAGCTCATGATGCTGTTATTCTTGGAATTCAGGTGGCTTTTATTCTTTTACTATTGTCATTGTTGTAGCCTATAAACCACTGTCATGAACACCACACACGACACCAACACTAGCACTGAGTTACTGATAATAATTTAAGAAAATGAAAGTGGTTTAATGTAGTATGTGTTGGTGTAGTGTCATTGTCAAACAGTAACATGTGTCGGACACCGGACACACCTTTGATTTGAAGTGTTGGTGGTATTATAGGTTGTAGCTTTTTGTGTTTGTTTGTACTTTATTGTGTAATACCACTCATATTGCTGATAAGTGGGTAGACACTCGAGTGTAGCGAGTGGAGCTGAAAGTGTAACAAGTGTAACGAGAGCTTCTGCCCTTTGGGCTTGGCCCATTCACTTTTTGGGTTACAACTAAGCTATTTGTAATAGGAGGGTTGCGGAGACGAATCTACTGCGATGAGGTTTAGGAGTAAACTTGTAAAATGACAGTAGTATTTAAACAAAGATTTCAATTCTGTAACGCTAATTCATTACATAATAGAAAAGGTACAACAGCGACTCTATTGTTAGATACGTAGATACAATTGACCAAAATATGTGATCAATCGTTGTGTTTTTGCTTGTTTAACTTTTTTCTTTAGATCCAGATTTGCTATTCTATCATGTTATTTTAGGATTTGTTGCCAGAAGAAAAGTGAACAATTATAACCATTAATTAAGATTTATTAAAATTTCATTTTGTGGTTTGCTTTTATGCGCATAAATAGGATGGTTGTTGATTAAAGTTTGAAACTTGTGCTTGTGTTGTGTTTGTTATCTTGTTTGATGATTGATAGGATGAAAATTATTGGCCATTGATGCCTGCATTGCCTTCATATGGGTATGGTAGGGAGCATCCTGGGCCGCGGTATAGCAGTTTGATTCACGGTCAAAATCTTACAGATGTTGTGATAACAGGTGAAGACTTTTTTTCCTTGCTCATGATTAGGTCTTTACTTCGGGGATGTTTGGGTAAATACATATTCAATAGAGTTATCAAGTGAGTATTTGTGTATAGGAAGGTTCTACAATCAAAGAGGAGATCGTGCAAAGGAGTTTCTTGGCATTTTTATATAAGTTGTTTTTATATGCTGTCTTGGGGAACTTATAGAAATAAGCTGAAAATAGCTAATGGTTATATGTTCTTCCAACACTTACACAAGTGTTTATGGCTACACCATAAGATAAGTCTAAACAAGCTGTTCCAAACACTCCCCTAGCAAGTGCCGAATGTCAATATATGCTCATGGAAGTCTTTATGTAGTGGTATAATATAAGTTGATATATTATTTTTTGGAGAACATATTGTCCTTTGATCCCTTGGATTTTAGAGTCTCAAACAGAAAATATTGGTTGTGAAATTTATTCTTTAGTAAGATGATAATTATTTTTCAGGACTTAGCTATTGGAGATCAGTATTTTTATAAATTACGCTTTTGGTCAGATTAGCTTCGTGTATGAATCCTCTTCATTGTTAATTATTCTTTTTTGTTAGGTTATGTTTTCATGTTTGTGTATTTAATTGAATCAATAGTGTTTTGATATCAAATGAGAAACAGTTTCTTTTTATTGTTTATTAACAATTCCTTTTATCTTTAGTTTAAGTAACTGCCTCATGTGCTTCCCACGTACGCCCTAGTAGAGGGAAAGGCATAAGTCAACAGAAACATTTTGTTTATTCTCATCAATCATCATGAATGTAATCACAAGTGACACTAGTAAGATTTTGAGAAAATAGAAGTGGTTATACGTAATCACAAGTGTCAATGCTGTGTCGTTGTTAGAAACTCGCGCACGACTTTAATCTGAGGTGTTGATGCTACATAATCAACCATGATAACGATAAACAAAATATGCAACCACTTTCCAAGTCTTTAACTTTTCTTTGTTTAATGTATAATCTGTATGTTTCTCTGATTCTATCTATGCTCATAATTGACAGGGCATAATGGTACGATAAATGGACAGGGACTCACATGGTGGACAAAATATCGCCAAAAGCTTCTCAACCACACAAGAGGGCCACTTGTTCAGATCATGTGGTCTACTGACATTGTGATCTCAAACATTACTCTGCGTGACTCTCCGTTTTGGACTCTTCATCCATATGACTGCAAGAATGTTACAATAAAAAACGTTACAATACTGGCTCCCGTGTATCATGCTCCAAATACTGACGGCATAGATCCTGGCAAGTATATTTTTATAATTTTGTATCTTAATATATGATCTTCTGGTTGTTTCTATATCCAGTTACGGTTTACTAGATGTTCATGATAGGGGAAGATAGTTTCATCTAAACTGATGTTATAGCATGAAAAAGATGTCAGAAAGTAGGTGTTTTAGTATGACCTATAGTGGACTATATATTTGAAGATCCATCCTGTAAATGATTTGAATTTTATGGTTAACTGCACTGTTCTCTTGCTAAATAAAGGTTCCGATCAAGGTTTGAGTCTTAGAATTTTTATTAAGGCAGGATTAGGTTAGGGTATTAGTTTTTTGTAGGCTTCAATGAGGTGTGAGATGTTTGGAAAATGAGTCTTGAGGTCAGTGAATGATTAGTTTTGGTATGGTTTGGGCGGAGGAGTTAATGGGCGCATGGAGTGATCTAGAGAGAGAGGGTTGGATCCTCACTCCCTACAAAATTCTAACTATAGGGCAAGGGTAGAAAATTATTCTGAATATTCTTGAATATATAGACAAGCTCTAACTGTTGGCTATTGAGCTTAATACAAAAAATCTAATAATTACATATTTACGACACTCCCCTTCAAGTTGGTGAATGAATATCTATCAATCCCACTTTGCAAGTAAGTTTGTTGAATCATTTTGTTGGCAAGTCCTTTTTTAACAATCTGCCAACTGGTGCGTTGAAGGGATACAAGGAGTTGTTATCAATCCCCTATCCAGCTTTTTCTTAATAAAGTGTTGGTCTATCTCCATGTGTTTTGTCTTATCATGCTGAATAGGATTATGAGCAATACTAATAGTCTAATTGTTGATTTATTGTTGAAAAATAACTTCATAGGGCCTTCATACTTTATCTCCAAGTCATCAAGCACAATTTTCATCCACAATAGGTCACATATTCCTGTGCCATAGCTCTAAATTATGCCTCGACACTTGATCAAGCCACTACACTTTGCTTCTTACTCTTCCAAGCAACAAAGTTCCCACATAAGAAAGTGCAATAGCCTAAAGTGGACCTTTTATAACACTGAGAGTCTGCATAATTTGGTTAAGTATAAGCTTGCATAGTCAACCTTCCACCTCTTTTGAAAAAGTGTCCTCTTCCTAGAATGGTTTGAGATACTGCATAACACAATATACAACCTACAAGTGTCATTGAAATCCTGCAGAACACAGTCTACAACTTGCAAGTGTCTCACCCTCATATGATTCATGAATTGACCCACAACACTGACTCAATTAGCTAGTGTGTGGTCTAGTGTGCGTCAGGTAAATCAACTTCCCCACTAGTCTCTAATGTTTAACCTTGTCAACCGTGGCACTCTCCGCTTCGGTGATCATTCTGTGAATTTGCTCAATGGAAACACCTGCAGGTTTACATCCAAGTTTTCTTGTTTCATACAAAAGATCAAGCACATATTTTCTTTGATATATAAAAATGTCTTGTTTTGAGTAGGCCACTACAATCTCCAAGAAATATTTGAGTTTTCCAACGTCTTTCATTTCAAACTCTTCAGATAGTTTTTCGTTGAGTAAATGTCTCTCAACCAGATAACCTCCTGTAATAACTATATCATAACACATAAGAAGTACAATCAATTTTCTTCCTCATGAATGTTTGAGGAAAAATGTACGATCTTCTTGGTTTTTCTTGTAGTCCAGGCACACCATTGTTTTTGTAAATCATCCAAACCGTGCTCAGTGTGATTGTTTTAGCTCATATAAACCCTTCTTTAATCTGCACACTTTGTTTGTTTCACTTGTAGGACCAAATCCTGGAGGAATATCTATGTATACCTCCTTCTCTAAGTCTCCATGAAAAAAAACATTTATGACATCAAACTCGTGTAAATATTTCCACCTAGAGTAAGCAGCAAGAGAGAGCAAAATTAAAAAAAGTGTTCATTTTTGCCATTGGAGCAAACGTCTCTTCATAATTGCCGCCATCGGTCTGAGTGTATCATTTTGCTACTAGTCTTTCCTTGAATCGGCCAAGAGTGCCACTTAATTTATGCTTGATCGTATAGATCCACCTAAGTTTTTTGTCCCCTGGGCTCCCCTGGCCACGTAACAATCTCCCAAGTTTAATTCCTTTCCAAGTCCTTTCATTCTCTCATAGAGTTAACAACTCTAATAAAACATCGATGTTGTAGGGAAAGATGTTAATAGGAAACAAAAGTCTTTTTACTTTTCTCAAGTAACTAGTAAGCCATCAGATCAGAGTCACAACTCACAAGTAATATAAATAGATGTATAATGTATTATTCTCAGTACTTACCTCCGGCTCAAGTGATTGAAATTGTTATGGGATCGCTTGTAAGAAAAATTGATTGCTCCTCTAAGACACCCTTGTACAGTGCTTTTGCCAGCCTATTTGCTTTTGAAAGAATCTTGTAAGCAACATTACATAATGACATTGGCCTCATCGCTCATAGTAGACAAATTATCACACGTTGGAATTAGTGTAATGTTAGTCTTATCTATATCCGCGGATATGATCTCATTCTCCAGCCAATTTTGACGAAAATGAACCGTCTTCACAACATAACCCCCTACTCCCTAACACTATGGTAAAAAGGTCAAGTTTTTTAAACCATCCAGGGCAAGACATGTTATCTTACTCTGTTAATTTCTAAGACATTTCAGTCATAACCCTACCAATAACACTCACCTTACCAGCAAAGAAATGAGTAAAATAGCGGCTAGCCGGCACACATTGTTTCATCTTGAATATCTTTTTTGACACTTGTTCTGGCTATTATTATCATTACTAAGTGTTAAATGGAATGCTCTCTGGATAAAACCTGAGAGAGTCCCTATATATGATTATTCTCTTACTAAAATGTTCACTTATCTTAGTTTGTTACATGAATAACTTTTAACAAACCCTAGTTTCTATGATATGAACAGATTCTTGTGAAGATATGCTGATAGAGGATTGTTACATAAGTGTGGGGGATGATGCAATTGCAATAAAAAGTGGCTGGGATCAATATGGAATTGCTTATGGAAAGCCTTCTAAGAATATAGTAATCCGAAACCTCGTTGTTCGATCTAACGTCAGGTGAAGTGAATTTCTAACTCAATCCATTGTACTTATTGCATGCATACCTTTGGCCATTTGTTCTTTATGTGTATGGTGAAAAATGTTATTAATCATTATGAAACACAAAATGATAGGCGTTGGTTTATGTGTTTAGTTAATATGCACCAAAGATTCTTTGCACTGTTTGTCAATTATAATTGTCATCGTTATATCATTAAACACGATTGATTTTTATTATAACTACTTCTTAAGTCATTCATATCAGTAGTTGTGATTTGTTAAATGTTTAAAACTTTTTAGACATGCTTTATCAAAATAAAACTCTTGGATTATTCTGAAACTGCATGCTGTTCTATATGCAAAACAGTGCCGGAATCTCAATAGGCAGCGAGATGTCGGGCGGGGTATCCAATGTCACCATCGAGAACATTCTCGTATGGGAATCTAGACGCGCCATCAGGATCAAGACTGCTCCCGGAAGAGGCGGATATGTGCGCCAAATAGCTTACCGGAATCTAACTTTCAACAACGTCCGTGTTGGAATTGTTATCAAGACCGATTACAACGAACACCCTGATGCTGGATACGACCCTAAAGCACTTCCAATTCTCAAAGACATAAGCTTCACCCATGTCCGCGGTGAGGGGGTTCGTGTACCGGTTCGTATTGAAGGTAGCGAAGAGATTCCGATTAGAAACGTGACTTTCCAGGATATGAACGTCGGGATAACATACAAAAAGAAGCATATTTTTCAGTGTGCCTTTGTGGATGGTCAGGTAATAGGGACCATCTTTCCAAAACCATGTGAAAATTTTGATCAGTACAATGAACAAAGAGAGCTGGTTAAGCACGCTATGTCACAGAATGTAACAGATATTGATTATGAAATTTGAGATATATCAAATGAGTTTAATTGTCATGCATAGTCAGTGTAAAATTTTTTACCCTAACAACATCACAACCATTCATGGGCATGACTTTAGAGGTGTTTATGGTATAAGTCAAACATCCTTGATGATCTAATAGTTATGATTGACTGATACCGTAAAAACTCTTTATACTGATAGTGTAATGAATTAAATCCGCATCAAATATTCCAAGGTTATTACTTTATATTCATCATTAGTCCGACCTCAATTTATGTGTGATCATTTTTGTGAGGGGATGGAGTAGCCACGATATGCATTTTTTTTTTGGAAGTTTCATTTCGCATAGTCCATTGTTAGCTTTCTTAGGTCATCGATTTTGAGTTGTATATAGTACGTTATAGCGTCATTTGATCCATGTAACCGACTCTATTTAGTTGGATAAGATTTGGTTGTTGTTGTTAGTTATGTAAATTTTCTAAGATTGCACAAATCCATGGGGTTGCATGCTCATGATTATATATTTACAGCTCTATTTGTCCTTCTATCATACTCTCTCCATTCCATATCTTTGGTAGTTTAAATTTTTTATACACAAATTATGAAATTATTTAATTGATGTATATTTGTACAAAATACTCATAACTTTATCATTAATTGTTTTACTCTTAACTTTATCATTCATTGTTTTACAAATTCTCATTTTTCAATGCAAAGAACGTAAAATCTAGTAGTATATTTAGAAAACAAAGGGTTAATTATATGTTGGATTTCTAAAGCAAATATTGTTTTGAAATAAAAAGAAAATACTAAAACTTTAAAAGATTTGAAATTGAGTTTTTTCTTTTTTTTTTTTATGCTTAGGGAGAGAATTATGTAACATAAGTCTAGAGTGAGCTGTTTTGTTTTATAATCCAAAGTTACTGAGACACCAATTCTACGCTAACCAATAAAATTTGGAAAGGAATCATAAGGTTGTTTATCTTTAATTGAATACAACTTTGAAACATATTTATCTCTTTGCTAGGATCTATAATATAGGATAAAAGAAAGGATCCTAACACTCTTCCTTTGAATTTATTCGAAGTATTCTTAAGTGAATGTCCACGTAAACTTATATATAGGGGGCAGAAAAAAAATAAAGGGTATAGACAACTCAACTTCAGTTAAACTGTATTTGATTTTAAAATTGCTCATAAAAATGAATAAAATGAGGGTAATTTTTTAGTCCTTATTAGATTATGAGACAATCTTTTTATTTCAAAGTACAAGTTATCTAAAATATTAATATAATAACTTTATTTTCAACTTAAAAATCTCTTGGTGCTAAAAATAAATATATGTGCATTTACTAAAAACTAAAATGATGGAAAAAAATAAGATTGAAAACTCGAAATGGTCATCATATAATAAGGACACGCTAGTAAAGGAATAAAAGTGGGTGAAATGTAATCTCTTTTGGTAATTGTTTGCAAAAGTGGTAAGAGTTTCGTAAAGAGGCAGCTTCAGTGGTCATGAATATCACGCATAACAATATAAACAGTCAAAATAAATTAAAACAACAAAAAGTCATGAATATCACGTGGGTAAGTAAAAGAGAACCAAGATTTAAATTATTGAGAAGGCTGGCTCAGCTTATAGGACAGTGTTCATAACATGTTATTATGTACTAAATTAATAGCGTTTATGATGAATAAAAATTTGTCAAAAACATTATGATAAAAAGATAGTGTCGGCAAAGCCGAAAGATAAGCTTTTCTTTTCGGGTTTAATAGTTATCTACGATTAGTGTAGACACTGTTATCGTTTATAACTGATTATTTGATTATTGAGTGATGGAAATTGTAATTATATTGTATAATTATATAATCAGCGGGGAAAGATTATTGATGAATGGAGTAGCTTTGGATATTTCAATTATTTTGCTTTGTTTTAGTAAATAGACATATCTTTATATTTAGCTATTTCTAATAATATGTATTTAACTACTTCAAATATAGATTTATTAGTCCAAAAAAAATATAATAACAATAATTAATTTGTTGGTTTATTATTAGTCAAAATAAATAGTATCTATAACTTATTTTAATATTGAAATTATTAAAATTATAAAGAAAAGAAAGCTTTACTTTTTAGAAATTGAAAAAAGAATAAAAAATATTATATTGAAACGTTTTGAGTATGTTTAACTCGTAATCAATTATGTATGAATGAAATTTGACTCCATGAAACGTTGGAACTCAATATTTACAAATAATTAATTTTTAATTTTTATTCCATTTTTTTTGTTGAAATAGCTTATAATTTATATAAGTTTGAAATTAAATTCTATCTTATTAGTTTAGTTTTTTGTGAAATTTTATATACTTGTGATTGTTTTTGTTTATCGGTTAAGTTTAATATATTAATTTTTATTTTTATTTTGTAAATTTAACCACCTCATAAAATTTGTTCTAATTTCACCGCTATATACAAGCAATGATCATATTAAGTGATAATGTAAAATTAGTTTAATCGGTGTGCAATCATTTTTCTATTTCTTTTCTTAATAAGAGTATGTCAATTCATTTGAAATATTGATCTCCCATTTAAAAGTGTAAAAGTAATTTTAATAACTAAATAAGTATATATATAATGTACAAAAAATTGAATGAAATTAAAGGATGAAACTGGAAACGACGACTAATGAAGAAGAGAGAGTAAGTGCCCCATTGTCTTCAAGTGTTCAAGATTGACTCAGTCCTCGTCCTCGCCCGTGAACTCCAAAATATTAAAATAATTAATTTATTTGACTATTTTATATAAATTAAAAAATATAAATAAAATAAAATATAAGTTTTATTAAATTATTTTTATTAATTATTTGTATATTTGAATTATTATAGATGTAAAGTGAAAGAATAGTAAAATAAAAATATTAATTAAATGGTACAATTAAAAATAAAAAATTAAAAGTGTATTGAAAATTCATCTTTTTCAAATAAATAAGAAGTATAATCGTTTCCTTACCAAATTCAACACATCCACAACAAGGCACATGCTTCAACTAATTACTCTTGAATAAAAAATTAAGGATTAAATATATTTTTATCCTTTTATTTTGTTTAAAATTAATTTTTAATTCTTTTATATCTAAAATTGGGCTTTTAATCTCCCTATTTTACAATTTCTTAAATTTTATTGGTCCCTCTTTTTTTTATGATGTGATATATTTAATAATGACGTGACGATTATGTGACATAGCTTAAATTGAATAAAATAGAATTGAGTTCAATATTTTTCTTTTTTTCTTCACAATTTTTTCTTACTTTGTTACTAATAAAAACCGTCGTGAAACTTTGTTGATAAAAAATAATGAAACAAATATTAATTAGTACTATTAATTTATCGTTATCTAATTAAGTTGTGTCACATCACTACCACATCATTAGTATGCATGCAATATCATAAAAAATAAAAAGTATCAACAAAATCTTATAAATTGTAAAATTAAAGAACCAAAAATTCCATTTTAGAAATAGAAGACTAAAAATTAATTTTAAACAAAATAAAGAAATTAAAAGTACATTTAAATCAAAATTAATTTCTTTCAAAAAAAGGAACACTACATTTCATGTTCGTACTATGCTCATTAACATTGATTGTATATTGTGCCTGAAAATTTGCTAGTTGGTCTATTCAAATTCTTTCCTATCTCTTCTTCAAATAATATGGTTTACATCTTTACTAAACCTTTGAAACCTGATATATTTCACAGTTTACTTTTTAAGTTGGACATTTTAAATATGGAAAAAACATGTGCATTTATTTAGATGTTTTTGTATAGTTTTTAATTTAAAATATACTATTTGTGATTATAATAAACTTCAAAAAAATTATCGTTGGTTACATTAAAAATCATACGAAAAATACATAAAAAAAAATGTACTTAAATTTTGCCATTTAAACGTATATGGTCCAGTTTGAAGAATGATATTAGCTACATAATTTTAAATATATTTTGTATTCAGTTTTCTTCTTTTGGGTTAGTATATTGGATTTTTTCTGTCTATATTCTCTTTTCAAAAAACAAAATTCAATATAATCCACTTCAAAACTAATATGTAAAAATTCGAACCCACTTGATTTGGGTGGAAACAATCCACTTTGATTGGATGCGAGTGCAGGTGCAGATTTTTACTGAAATTAAAATTCGAGAGGAGAGACGGGTTTGGGGTGGTGATATTCACCCCGCACCCGCACCCGAACTTGCCCCGCAAGTAATATTATAGTAATTTTTAAATTTTCTATACATATACATATTTAATATACTTAATATTTTTTTAAATATTAAAAATTATAATTTTATCTCTATAGAAAATATTTTTAATTTTATTATACTCTAATAATAATTATTTTATTATATTAATTATAATAGATATGATTTTTAAATTTATAATTTTATATATATGAATGAGTGTGGGTGGAAAATCCAAACCACGTTGAAGGCAGGGATGAATCCATCCCACCCTGTTACCATGTCTACTTTCAAGAGATTATGCGACCACGTGAAAAAATATTAAATTAATAAATAAAATTTAATAAAATAAATTAAATTAATAAAATCAAATAAAATATATTAAATAAAAAAATATTAAATTTTAATGAGTGATATCTAATATACTCAATTCTCCGCTCATCTAATTTTTAAAAGACTTAAAAGTTGTTTTAGTTGATTCTTATTTATATGATAATGCTGGTCGGATGTTACTAAGTACTGAAGGCGTATCCGGCTAAAAAATAGTTGTTTGACTCTTGCCACGTGTTTGATTGTTTGCGCGTTTGGTGAACATGGTAGGAAGGTGCATCCCAGAACTTTCCTTGTCTCCTCGTTTTCCACACGGTGTTTCAACATCACCATTCACTTTTAAATCAATATAGTCATATAGTTTTAAATCAATATAGTCATATAGATAATATTTTAAAAAACAATGCTACACATTCTTATTCTCAAAGAAATCGACCGAATATAGATAACGACAGGATATTGACTAAATTAAGAGATTCAAGATTATCGACAATTAATCACAAATTTATGGAGATATCATAATTGTCTTAAATATTTGAAAAACTATGTTCTAATTCTAAAATTGGTCTATAATATAAAGAAAGTTTCATTTTAATAATTAAAGAAAAGAGTAAAATAAATTTATAATCTTTATAAAATTTTAAAATATGATTTAGTCTCTATAAAAAATTATCAACCTTTTAGTTTCTAAAGTTTTTTTAATTTACTTTTAGTGTCTATTTTGAAAAAAAATTGTGAAAAATTGATACTTTTATTCCCTAAAAAAAGTTCTATAAAATCAAAATATAAATTTAAAATGGATATTTTTTAGAGAAACTAAATTTGAAAAGTAATAATTTTGTAGAGATTAAAATCATATACAATTCTCCTAGATTTTGATGGCTGAATTTCTTTTTATAAAAGTTCTGTTTTGGGACATAGTGAAAATTGATGATGATATTTTTGACTAAAAATTAATATTCATTCTTTCAAATTGATAGAATACATCGAAAACAACATAAATTATAATTCACTAAAATTGAAAAATGATGAACTTGTAAATAAACTCATAACATCCAAATTAATACTATAAACAATAAAATGTCTACAAATGTGACAAAATTCAAGTGTTTGATAAACACATGTCTTCAGATCTATAACATTGACAACGTCAAAATAATTGATTGAATCTCAAATGAATTAAAGTTAATATGTCAATATAAACCAAATGAGCAATGCAACAAGATGAGAAATCAAACAATGTTGCACTAAAACGGAAAAAAAAAAATATCGCGTTCAGACGACAAAATCACATACGAAACACAAATGAAAAATTAAATATGTGTGAAAAACACAATATATAGATTAAAGGAGAGAAAATACCATTTAAATGGATGATTTTGACCAAAAATTAACATTTACTATCCCCTTTTCCATGGAAGAAGAAGAAAAGAGATGTAAGGAGGCGGCTAAGTTTTTTGTAAGTATATTGTAAGTTATCCTTCTTAGATAATTAAAGACAAGAAGTGATAAGTTCAAATATCCCATTTTGTGTTCATTACTAGTTACAATTTTAAGTTAGGCTAAATTATACATTTGATCCGTTTTGTATAAGTCATATGGGTCTCTTCTTTTAGTTTTCAGCCCAGAACTAAAATCATACTGCATGTCATTTAGGGTTGGTGATTAGGATTTCTGACTCATTAAAATAAAAATCAAAATTAGGGTTTATAGAGAAATAATTCTCTCATTTTTCTTTTCGAATTTAGGATTCATCGCCATCTTCTTCTTAATAATTCATCATTTTCAATTTTGTGTTTCTGTCTAGATCTAAAAATGTCTAGCAATTTTCAAAAGCCATTCTTCCTTTTCAAACCAATGAGCCAAGATATGGGAATTTTCAACAATCTTTTAGATCATTTTACGCACATGTTAATATAGGGAGGAAGATCAAGGACGTGACAATGGATGCACAAGAAAAAGATTTGCATTCCCATGCACTTTTGTTATGTATAACATTCTACTTGCACCTTCATCATCCTTAAAAATTTAGGCCATTTGGGTGAATTAGGTCATAAAACCTCATAGAATATACACGTAGGCAACCAAATTACTTTAAATTATCTACAAATTCAAAATAGGACCTCTAATATAGATCACAAACCTAATTTGTCTCCAAATCGTGATAGTTTGATGAACAAAATCACTAAATCTTTCCCAAAGATGTAACACAAACTCAAATTTACCCTCCAAGACTTACAATACTAAAAAAATACCGTACCTAATAAAAAATGCATCACACAAACATCAACACACAAGGACCACCTTACAATTCTAAAAAAACACCATACCTAATAAAAAAAAAACATCAAAACACAAGGACCACCGCTATAAGAAACTTTAAAAAAGAGATGAAGGTAGACATGGTAACAAAGGTCGGTGGCGGGTTTTGCCTCCCCCATCCTTGCACCCGACTAATTGGAAAAAAATTTGTATGTCTTTATTTCTTATCGGGTGCAAAATTAAGCCTTATCTCTATCCTCAACATTGTTTGGTTTTCTCCATCCTACATCTGCACTCATATATATAAACTAATAAATTTTGAAAGTCAGATTTATTATAATTAGTATAATAAAATAATTATTATTATTATATAAAAATAAAATTAAAAAATATATAAAAAATCACATTTTCTATAGAGAGGAGATTATAAATTATAATATTATAAAAAAATATTATATATATGAATATATACATGTATATAAAATTTAAAATTGACAATAATATTACTAATAGGATGGATGCAAGGTAGATATTAAAACTCTTAAGTCCGTCTCTCTCCTGAGTTTTAATTTTGTGAAAAGTTCACATATATACAATCAAAATGGATTTTTTATAAAAGTCGAGATAAATTTCGATGAATATTTGTGAATGCGAGTTGTGTTGTCATTCTTAAATAAATAATAGAAAAATTGAGGAGTGTTAAGAATTTGAATGAAAGGAGGGTAAGATGAAATTGATTAAAGTTTTATAGGTTGAGGAGGCGAAGGTGAGAGAATAAAGGTAGGTAGGTAGGCACTGATTAGTGATTATCTACCTCCTAGGCGCTTTTAGCTGTTGGGAGGAGAGGGAGGGAGTAACAGTTTGGTTAATTTGTGATATGGACAGCTCATTTAAACTCATGCAAAAATAATGCACTCTCAACATCTATTTAAAAAAAGTGTATGCATTTACGATCAATATATACAAGAAAAATTCGATTAGCTTATAACTTTGTTACTAGCTAGTGCAAATGTTTTATTATAGTCAATATTACTTTGTTGGTTGTATTCTGTTGAAATAAGTCTAGTTTTGTTCCTTAATTCCTTTTCATTTTCATCAAATTTATTTATGATCATGTCCATCTATAGTTTCAACGATGGCATGATTATGAGGATTTGGAACTATATTTCATAATTTGTTCTTTTCAAATTAAGATAATTACTCGTTAATGGCTTCAGTCCAAGAATGATCAATGATTATTTAATTTATTAATTTTAGTTTAATCTAAGATTTCATATCTACGTTGATATTATCAACTTTGAATTAGCGTCTTACTCTATTTCCATTAATTGTACTTCAATGACATGATCTTGAGGATGATGAATCGTCAACTCTTGGTTGACACTGATTTCCTATGGCTGATACTCCTCTTCATTACATCATTGAGATCATTGAACATTTGAACTCATTAAAAATAATAACATGCCTCCTTTCCTCAACAACTTGAATAAAACGTGGTGTACTTATTTATTTATTTATTTTTTAACAAACTTATTTATTTTATTGTGTTGCTTTGCCAGCTTCACAAGAATAATTTGTAGGAACGTGTTAAATATGAACATAAAACACGTCGAATGAATACTTTTATGTTTTAAAAAAAGCACTTAGACAAAAAAAAACACACAAAATGCATTTATATTCAACTCAATTTTCGTTTAAGCCATTTAACTTTATTTTATCATGATTTAGTCTTTAAGTTATATTCTATTTGTATTATTAGTTTTTTAGTTCAATTTCGACAACAATTAATTTAATTGAAAATTTATAATCATTTAAAAGTCTATAAAATGCTACAACAATATATTCCTCATACTAATACTTCAAAAAACATTTATCAAATTTTATGAATAGTATATATTTTTTTATTTTCTCTACAATAATTTAAACATATATATAGCCTTAAAAACAAGGTAATAAATATTTAATCAATGTATTTAACTTCTCTTATATGCAAAGTAGTTTGAACGATTAATTTATTATGATATTTCAATTAAATTTAAACATTTCACGATAGTAATTCAAGAAAAACTTTAAACTTAAAAAATTGTAGGTATAATGTAATATATCTAATAATTAACAGTGCTAAAAAAACAAAAAAAAGAGCGTAGCACTCTACACGAGAAATGGCATTGGAGTGATTTTGCCACTCGTCTCTTTTGCATTGGTCAACGCGTGCTTGCATTTCTATTATTCTCCGCTAGCATCTAGAACCCATTTTTGTATTGACGAATGTATATATTTAATTATATTTTTTATATCATATTTATAATGATTTATAATATTTTAAGCAAAAAAAAAAATCTATGATTTAAAATTTTATTTATTTATTTATTTTTAAAATTGATAAATACTATTATAAATTCACTGATTTATAATTTATTTATATTATATATGTTATGCACTTAAATGAGATCGTTAATATGTTATATGCATCGGTTATTTTTTTTTAAATGATAAATTGGGGAAGTGAGTTAGAGTGTTAGTCATATTATGCAGTTATTATAGTCGTCGTCAAAATTTAAATCAATGTGTTAAATTAAGTCTCTCCAAATGAGATATATATATCCTTTATTGATTATTATAGATTATAAATTAAATTAAATAAGAATATTGAAAGATATATATTACTACAATAAATCTATAAACACAATAGATTTTTCAGTAAAAAAATTTTATCAAATTTAAATTTTCTCATATTAAATTTTATCATGAGAAAGTTATATTATTGAGATCTACAACTTAAAAAATATATAAATAACAAAAGATAAATTTTAATGATGAATTCACCAATATAATTTGCTAATATTAGACTCTAATGATTTAAATCTTAATACAACACTAATCGGTTGGTGAACGGTGCTGGATACCAAATTTCATATAAAATAGATTGCTTTTGTAATATCCGCCTAACCCCTTACACAACCTCATGCCGTGCAAGAATCGTAAAAAAAATCTCAAGTCTTTTTGTTTACTCAACTATTTGTTTTTAAACATGGATGAGATGGACATGTGAGAGTCCTATTTTGGAAGAGAGATAAGTGTTTTTAAAAGGCTAAAGTGAGATAAGTGTTTTTAAAAGGCTAAAGTGAGATAAGTGTTTTTAAATCTCAAGTGTTTTTTTAAGTGATTGTACTATTAAGTTTTATTTTAACAAGAAAATGTCGATATAGTTAGATTTAATGTCTTATTTCTAATTTTAATTCAAGATCTCACGTAAATTTATGGTAGTATTTACTATTTGTTCTACGAACAAAAAACATAAAAAAGGCAAGTGCAATTTTGTATACAAAACATGTTCCAATATGCATTTAGAGTCCAAGCCTAACAATACATCTTTTTGGTAGTATAAACCTTACATAATCCTAAACAAGGTATGCCTCATTTAACCTCAAACATATATTAATTTTAGGCCTTAGATGTTTTCAAGTAGCTTACATGTCCTATCCACCTTGGATTACGACCAAACATCACTCTTTTAGATAATTTCTTTCGGTGATTCACCATCACTACCTTGAACTTGAGTTCTGATCATAACAAAACATACACTAAAATTTATTTATTTTTGACAAAAAATATACTAAAATTTATAGATATTCTAAATGAAATTTTATTATTAAGAGAATACTAATTTTAAGATAAAATTGATTATCTAATGTATATACTCTGGTATAATAATATAAGTAGCATATTAATAAAAAGAATTAAAATAAGTGTCAATTTATCTTTTTTCAAATATAACATTAATTGTGTAATTGTGTTATCTAATTAATATTATGTGCACCACTATTAAGTATATCAATGATTAGTAATATTAATTTAGTAAAATTATTTTTACTCTTCTTTTTATGCAAAACTAAGACTAGGCCATATCATTAGCAATAATAGAATCAATGCATGTATCAACATCACAAAAAATCTCATAGTTAGGTAAACTTGTAACCACCTAAGCTAAAACATGTACAATCCTATTTGCTTGCCTCTAAATAAAAACCAAAATCTCTTTAGATGTGTTCTCTCATGTTTGAACATTTTTACTCTCTCATAGACTCCACAAGAAATATAGTATTTGATCTGAACCAGACCAAAGATAGATGGTCGGCTTCAACTATTGTCGCTATGGTGGAAAGGAAGATACAACTCCGAGCTTACCATGGTAGGTCATTCGATGATGCAATTGCATATGGATTTGCAATTGATGACCAATAAAAAACTTTAACAGCTTTTCAAGCTTCTGCTTCATTGAAAATGACAATGAGTTTGACGTTGCCCTCACGACCTACTCTTAGATCCATTAAATCATTGGAGTTTGCATCTGTATAGGCCAACAAATTTATTTTGGTGAGTTGTAGTGTGTGTAAGAGTTTCGAGGACATGATGCCGCATGAGTTTCTTGATCAGAGAAACCCTTCATATGTAAAAAATTTCCATCTAAGCCCAAATTAATAAGGTAATTATATATTTTGTGATCCTCTAAGTATTTCATCGTAGTAGAACAACAATGGAGATCTCCATGTGTCCTTGTTGGAGCCAACAGTGTGGGATTTCTCGTTCTTCAATTCTATCAACTTATCTTTTTATATAATTATTGCTCGCCAAGTAGTGATGGGGAACCTCATTGATATGACTATCTAAAAGGGAAATTCTTCCCACAAGTTCATATATGAATTTCCTGAAGTGCCCACAACTAATAGTGTTGGCTTTAGAAGCTCGCAAATAGGATAAGAACCTTGCCTCCCTTTTTGTTTTGATGTCGAGTCGTTGGTTCTGCAAGCATACTACTTCAGCTTCACATTTTGTATCAAGTTCTCAATTAAACCCTTCAAATGTATGCAGTAGTTAGTGTGGTGGTCATTACCCTTGTGAAACCTATAATATTTTGATTGATTTAGCCTTAGTCTTGGTGCGATAGGTCTTGGATATTGGATATCTGCTTCCTTGAATAAGGCATTGGTGCACTCACTAATGATGTGTTCTCTAGACGTTGCGAGAGAGGTACTCGCTAAATCTTATGGTGGTCCATTGTGGTGTGTTTCTCTTCAGAATTTTCCGCACCTAGCTTTCCTTGCTCCTATAACTTCTTCAAGTTTGATAAAATGTTTCACCCTAGATAAGAGATCATTCCAATCTCTATGTTTGTGGAGGGTAATTTCTTTAGCAAACTTGTTGCCTTTGAGTAGTGCTTGCTCAAATAGGTAAGCCTTCATCTTGTTGTTCCCCCTTTACTAGGACAACTTCTTGGCTGAATCTTTCAATCTATCCCCTTAGGGATTCACCTTCATTTTGAAGAATGGTTCATAAGGTATCTGATATGATCCTTTTGTCATGAATAACTTTTAGGACCATTCAAGGTGGAAACTTACAAATTGGAGCCAAAATCATGTTTTGCTACAGAACATCATAATTGAAGCTACGAAACAAAGAATCAGGCGATTCCAAAATAGGGTGAAAGAACACATTTTGAAACGCAACTTAGGCTGTTGAATCACCGAAAAAGACTATGTAAAACACGAATATAAGCGCAGGTTACTGAACACGAAAATTGGTGAAATTTGTGTATTAAGGTTTGATGTAAAGGAAATTGGAAATTATAATTCAACAAATAAGCCAAGAACAAAATGGCGTCACAATCTAAGGATTGATAAGCCAAAAAGAACGCGACAAGGATTATTACCCTTGATAAGTTCAAAGTGAACTCTTTCAAGAACTCTAGAGAGCAAAGTCTAACAAAATTACAATATGTTCAAAATTTGTTTTCCATAAGCTAGGGTTTTGCCTTTTATAGTGGCACCACCTTAGTTAAAACTAATATTAAAATTTGATAACACATAGATGCAGCCTTCAATCCTTAACTTCTTCAATTTTGATTAAGAAATTTACTATCTTGGGATACAATTCTTCATGAGTTGGATTTGCTTCAAATAAAGTGGCTATCAAGTTATTTGGAGCCTCTTTTTCCTTTTTTGATATTGTTCTTGTCATCGGAGTTCCAAGACCTTGAATATCCTCTATGCTTCCTTCCGTGGTTATGTTTTCTATGTCATCGTCAGTATCAATAGACTTAGGATGTTTCCTTGATGTGATGATGTGAGCAGTCAATCGGGGGCATAATTCATTATATGAATCGATTGATTTTCTCCACAAGCTTTTGAATGATGTCATTGCACCTTTTTTTCAGGGTAAGTGTGAAAAACTTGCACTTTATTGATCCCCACGTACTTCGATAACTCAGGATGGTATGAATGCTTTTGATGTGATCATCAGGATCAGTATTGTCTTCTAATGTATCGTTGTGTGGAGGTTTTTCCATTGATTTTGAGATTTGGTAGTTGATGATCTTGGCTTTGAAAGGTCTCCAAATGAATTGGTCGAATGATCCACTAGAAATAGATCACGTCTGACACTTGTGTTTGCGTCTTGAGTCCCGGGGAAGGGAACACTTCCGGCGAGAGTGCTCATCCCGATTATATGGTAAAAAATAACATTCTTTTACGAGGAGACTATCGGTGAGAAAAAAGTTGTTTGAGATGTGTAGAAAGTTGTTGCAACCGTGTATTATAGATGTTTGACTCTACACACCTTACTGTGTAGATTTGTAGCGATATCTTGTACTTTTCGTAGAATTTGACATCACATTTTGATTTTCGTATTGCTTTGCTTCATCATCTTGGAAGGAATAAGCAATGCTTCACTAGATGGAGTGTTGTTCTAGAGGAAACTTCTTATTGAAATTGATGATCGTTGTACCACATGATCTAGATAGTATTTACTAAAGGTATTACAAGTATTGGACAATGATTTCATGGCTTTTGTTTTCATCATCAAGTTTTTCTTTATAATCACAATCAAAGCATTGGTGCAGAACTTATATATGCTTTCAACATATTATGTGTTTCATCTATGATCAGATTGACTAGACGACGATCCATGAAAAGATGTAGTCAATATTTATTATGTAGAACCATTATATAGCTCGAGCCATAATCATAATTGCTTTGATCAGTTTTACTCTTTTTAAGAAAGCTAACATCCAAGGTCTTGTGGTAATGAAGAGAGTGGAAGTAACCGCTACAAATAGTGGATTCAAAAGACAGAAAGGATTACTCCCTATCGAAATGTATCTTAGTGATAAAATAAAAGACTTATAGAAATTTGTCATTTTAAGTTGCAAGTCTTGACATTCCAATAGATATTTGAAGTAAATAGATATTTGCAACGTACATTTTGATTCAATGTTATTTACTTTTCCATAAATTTATCTTTCATATTGTTTACGTACCTTGTGCTTTAAATTTATGCACATTAATGTCACGTTTTCTACATTTTACTTTTTCAAACACTTTACGTTTTCTGTTTTAATTTCATGCATTGTCTTTAAATTTCATTTGCTTTTTGCAAATTTATTTTCTTACATATTTACTCTTCAGTCATTTAATTTCCAATCAAAATCCTTTTGTGAAACATTCAAACCATTGTTTTTGCGTGTGTATTCATCTATTCCAGTGTCCATAAATTCACACAAGTTTTGGACATAATTGTTTGGTCATGAAAAAGATGAACATGAATGCCAAATAAACCATTTGTCCATGAATTTGGTTTTTATATTTAAGCTTACTCTTATAACTTGTTCAATATCTCATTCTTAAACATTCATTTATTGATGTTTTTGATAGTCTGTCTATCAAAACTTAAAATCAAAGTTAACAACTATTATATCATTCTAAATAGTTGACTTTTGTTATAATTAGTTTTAAAGTGACTTATATAATTGATTATAATTCTAGTGGTGTAAGACATTTTATACCGACATTAATGCACAAAAATTAAGCTCCTTAAATATATCGTTGGTAAGATTTCATCTTTTGACTATTTGTTCTTCAAAATATTGGATTGGTATCATAACTCATATGTACTTGTTTAAAACATGTGTTGGTTGATAGTTGATTAGTCAAAGTTGTACCAAACAATTTATAAAGTTTCTTATTCGACACACTGAAATGCATTAACCAAGTTTTATAAGCGTCGTTTAGTATTTTATTTTATAAGTCAGAATAAATTTGACTCATATTACCTTGTAAAATAAAATAAAAAAATTACTATTAAATTTTGTACATATTACGACTATAAACATTGAATAGAGTAATTTTAATGTCGTTGAACTTTGGGGTTATTATTCATATAGATATTGACGAAACTTCCGTGAATTAGCTAGCTAAGTTTTGTTTTAATATAAAGTACATTTTAAAATAAAATAAATTGGGTCGATACGAAATTTTCAAACAATTCAACGCTTAGTGCCATTCAAATTTTCAAAGGATAACTGCTGCTATGCAAGCCGCCCACGATGTCTCAAATTTATCGACATGTTTGATTCAAATTATAGCAATATAAAATAACATATATAATACTACAAATATATACAAACACTTGTAGAGTTAAAGTCATGGTTTTTTTGGGAGAAGAAGTCAAAATAGTTCGGTTTGGTCCATTTCAAGTTAGTAATAGTGTGAATGGTCCAATCATATGAATGATTTAATTTAGTTCGATCTACTTTATTATTGAGCTATAATTTCTCAAGATTGATCCACTTAGTATGGACTATGTGGGTCAATGGTCCAACCCAATCCATTTTCTTTTGATATTTTTTTATTTTAATTAAAAAAATTATAATATAAAAACATTCTGGGTCAATGTTGATCACAATAGAGATAGTAAAATTATTCACATAAATTGAAGTGATCTAATATTACATATTAGGGTATATTGTATGTCATGACAAACATATATCACATTTACATATTATGTCATGAACAATTAGTTCTGGATCTAGTTGCATGAATTTATGACACCACTAATAATAATAATAATAATAATAATAATAATAATAATAATAATAATAATAATAATAATAATAATAATAATAATAATAATAATAATAATAATAATAATAATAATAAGAATAAGAATAATAATAATAATAATAATAATAATAATAATAATATTAATATTAATATTAATAAGAAATGAAAGAATACTTATCTCTTGAAATTTATCCTCATGATGTTGGTGTGATCCTCTTGAATATCTCTCTTGAATGATCTTTGATGAAAATTATGTAGGATATGACATTTTTCCTCTTCTTTCTCAAACTTTGATGAGTCAATATATAATAACATCACCATATTTTACGTATGTCCCAAAACATATTTATAGAAGTAGTGGAGAGGGGACTACATTTTTATGTAGCATTACAATGATTCTATCAATTTTTTTGTGAAAAGTCATAAAGTATAAAACCATATCCTTTTATGAAAAGTTGAAATGGTTCCACCCATCATGGACCTATTTAACTATAGGCTACACTACTCAAACACACTCACCATGTGACGTCTAATATATATTGATCACAAGAGAGATATTACATAATTCATCAAGATATCATTTAATCAAAGTTTTATAATTACAAGTAAACATGATTACTACTAACCAACAAGATACATCAGTTAGGACTATAGGTGAAAAGTAAACCATATAAGATTATAAGTTTATGTCACCCAGAGTTAAATAACTAATGACTCCTTTTGTCATGATCAACAAATAAGTGTACTAATATAATACACTTCATAGTATAATTTGTGATAATTGTGTACCAGTCCTCATTGTAACTTCTCTATAAAGCACAATCAATCTCTTAAGTATGTTTAAATGGAGTAATTGAAAATTCTAAAAATATTAAAATTCTAAGCAATTCAAATGCTTCAAGTGCATTCCTCTTTATTTATAAATTTGTTGTTTGGATTGGACAATTGTTTATTTAAATTTGGGCTATTTATAATTTTTAGATGTTTTGGTGCAAAAATTTAAAATAAATTTGTGCGAAAATTTAAAACAAAATTTGGGCAAAAATTGAAATTTTGAAAAATTTGAGGGACCATTATGCAAATTTGTAGGGACCAATTTGTAAAATTTGAAATTTGTTTGGGACCAATTTGCAACAAAAATAAAAAAATATAAGGACTAATATGCAAATTTTGAAACATACAGGGTAAATATTGTAAATTTGAAAAAAATTAATAGAGACCCTTTTATGATTCATAAATTATAAAGTAAAGAGGGAATTTGAAATTCTTAATTTTTAAGTGGTATTTGAAATTCTTTAACTTTAACTTTTACAAAATACTTCATGAAATCTCTTCATTTTGAAAATTCTCCAAATTTATTATCCAAATAAGATAATTTGTATCGAAGGATTTGAATTTTCTAAAAGATTACATACCCTCAAACAATTGTCTCGTCCAAACACACTCTAGAGAGATTCATGATTCAAACAAAATCTCAATCCATAGTAGAAAATAATTTCTTTCTTAAGAAAAAAAAATGACAATCTCCCTAAGGACCACATTTCATATGAAACATTATTTCTACAAGAGAAATCAGAGATAAAATCTATCTAATGCAGGAACATATATAAATATTTGGTTGATAATCTTTCTAATGCATGAACCTATATAAATATGTGGTTGATACTTTCAAAACACATTTTTAGAAAAACAAATAAATTATACTCACACCATATATAATGATAAGAAGAAGGGAGAGAATACTTATCTCTCTTGAACTCTATTTTCTTGAGGTTGAAGAGATGCTCTTGAATGATCTTGGATGACAATTATGTAGGATATCATCCTCTTCCTATTCTTTCTCAAACTTTGATGAATAAGTATATAATAACATCATCATGATATTTTACATATGACTCGAGACATATTTATAGATAAAGTAAAGAGAGAACCAACCCTTTCATATAGCGCTACAATAGTTCTATCAATTCTTTCGTAAATAATCATAAGATATCAAACCATACTCTTTCATGAAGAGTTAAAATAGTTTAACCCATCGTGGATCTATTCAAGCACACTCACCATGTGACGCCCAATATCTATTGATCACAAAATTGATAATCCAAGGCTCATCATGATATAATTCAACCACAGTTTTATAAATCAATAAAAAATCAATCTTAAAAATAAAATTTCTTACAAAGTGCAATCTCAGAAAACTTTAAACCACAAACCAATTAATGAATAAGTAAAAAGTTAAATAAAAATGAAATCAACAATTTCTTGATTTTGTATGCTTTGTTATTTACGGTTCATGGTTATTTACACTCAAAACAAATATAGAAATCAATAATTTCATGGTATCGTAGTTGTCGACTCAAAAATACCATTTTTTTTAGTTAGTACTAAAAAAGGACTTTTTCACCCAAAAATCCTACTTTTTAGCAAAACTCTCCAAATTGCCCCACTCTGAAAAAAAAATACGGGATTAGCCTACTTTTTAGCCCCAGTTGCTGATCGCAACCTGGGGATGCGACGACCTGAAGAACTTTTTTTTTTTGTTATAGTAGGAGGTCGCATCCTGGGGATGCGACCATGTACTGCAGTTTTTTTTTTTTTTGTTATATTTTATTTATGGATATAATTATTATTTAATTAATTAAAAATAATTAAAATATTTTAAAAATCAAAATAATAATA
>JBBPBQ010000003.1:14703296-14718100 GCA_037974755.1 Cicer yamashitae
TAATTTTAATAATATTATTAATATTAGTGACTTATTGTTAATTTAAATTAATTATAAATAATTAAAATATTTAAAAAATCAAAATAATAATAATAATAAAATAAAATACATTATTAAATAATAATAATAATTTTAATAATAACAATAATTTTAATAATATTATTAATATTAGTGACTTATTGTTAATTTTAATTAGTTATAAATAATTATAACAATTAAAAAATCAAAATAATAATAATAAATTAAATTACATTATCAAGTAATATTAATAATAATAATTTTAATAATAATCATAATAAAAAGAAAATTATATTAATAAACTAAAATAAAAATTCATTAAATTGAAAGAAAAAAATACATTAATTGAAAATAAAAAAATACATGAAATTAAAGAAAAAAATACATGAAATTAAAGAAAAAAAATACATTAATTTTGAGTAGATGTGTCAGCAGTGTTTGGACAATGTTTCTTAGTATGACCAGAGACCCGACATAATCCGCACTTTCTTGACACTCTTTCTATAGTGTCCATTTCTGTTCTAATGCGTTTGCTCTTTGGACGACCTTTCTTGACTCTCCGCATTAGTGGATTGTGACACACCTTAACACCTTTATATTCTGGCCAATATCCTTCGTTTGGTATAGGTTTGAACATTTCGTCGTACACTTTTAGTACCGTTTCCACTTTATACACATCAGGTATAAGGCTCCAATAATCATATTTGATGCTAGAACATGCTGCTATCACATGTGAACAAGGCAGATGTTTGGCTTGATATTTCCCACAGTCGCACCAATTGTTAAGAAGGTTTACACTGAAATGACCAATTGGCCGCCCTTCTCT
Organism: Cicer yamashitae; assembly: GCA_037974755.1. Lineage (NCBI taxonomy): Eukaryota > Viridiplantae > Streptophyta > Magnoliopsida > Fabales > Fabaceae > Cicer > Cicer yamashitae. The sequence continues at coordinate 14,704,141 of JBBPBQ010000003.1, forward strand.
TGGAAGTACTGTCTCGTGGACCATGAAAGTATGGTTGCTCCGATCAAAACTATCGACCCTATGACTATTGGATTTACGTATTTCTGATTTCATAAAATTTATGCATGGTTCTGTGTATACCTGACCAGAGGCTAAAATTGATGCGTGTTTTTTTGCCATGGTTGGAAACAGTGTCCCTGTTTTATAATATGTTGATTGCACCAAAGCAGTGATGGGAAGGCTGCGTGGTCCTTTTAATACTCCGTTAATCGACTCCACAAGGTTGGTGGTCATGTGACCCCAACGGCTACCTCCATCAAATGCTTGAATCCAATCTTGTCGCGGTATGTTGTCTAACCATTTCAACGCTTCTGGGTTTACGATGCCGATTTCTCTACGGTAGTATCGATATGTAGGCTCATTGATTGAGTAACCTGTATTGAAATAGTAGACAATCAATTATTACCCATAGAAATTAAGAATGAAGTTATTAAAAATTACGTTAATTAAAAGTAGTAAGAATGAAATTATTACCCATAGAAATAACTTTTCTCTTCAAATCATTATCCTTGAATTCCCTTGCAAAATTTTGTGAAATATGTCGGACGCAGAATACATGCTTTGACGGTTAAAATTTACTTTTAATCATTTATTTGATAAATTGCCTTATTTTTTAGTTTAAATGGGTAATCCATAGTCCACTAGATCAATCCATAGTTCAAATCTCTATTTTTTGAAAAATAAATTTAGTTATTAGAAAAATAGAAATTTGGAGATGAAGATCCAGAAAATAGTTAACCCGTCTTCATTATTTTCATCCCTAATTCATATCTCTCTCTTATTTTCTTTTTCAAATAATAATATTAGTTTTAGTAATTATAATATAATAATTTCAAATTATATTAAAAAGTTGGCTTATTGTAATTTTAGTCCCCCTATTTTAGCTGGATCACGAAAATAGTCTCCCTATTTTATTTGTCTCCAGTTTTGGTCCCCAAGACAAAATCTTTGTCCAAAACTTGATGAAATATCATTTTTTAATGATGTGTCAAAAAAAAAAGATGACGTGGAAGATTTCATGTGGATTAATTACATTTTATTATTAATTCAAATTTGTAAAACACATTTACTATTTTTAAAAACACATTTCCTATTTTATTACATCATTTAATTAAAAAAACAAAAAAAAAACATTCTCATTCTAATCCCTAATCCCTAATTTCATTTCATTCCATCGCATTCTTCTTCTTCTCAATCGTCGTCGTCTTCTTCTTCTCCATTTATCTTCGTAGTTGTCGTCCTCTTATTCTTTTTCGTCTTCGTCGTCTTCTTCTTCTTCGTTCATCTTTGTAGACGAAATCAAAAATAGATAACGCGAAATCACCTCTAGGTTTACTCACCATTGGAACACAAAATCAAAAACAGAGAACACGATCTACAAGAAAACGATTAATGAGAAATTGAAAGAAGAGATGAAGAAACAACATGAATCGTGAAGCAAAGAAGAAAAGGACGGAATGAGATTAGAGTTGGACTCGCATTTGACTTCTAAGGCTAACGTACTTTTCTAATGAATTCGTGTTCTTAAGTTCTCAAGGAATTAGGGATTAGAATATGAATGTGTGTCTTTTATTTATTTATATTTTTGTAATTAAATGATGTAATAAAATAGGAAATGTGTTTTTAAAAATAGAAAATGTGTTTTACAAATTTGGAATAATTATAAAATGTAATTAATCCACATGGAATCTTCTACATCATCTTTTTTTTGACACATTATTAAAAAAATGACATTTCATCAAGTTTTGGAGCAATATTCTACTTGGGGGAGCAAAACTGAGGACAAATAAAATGGGGGGACTATTTTCGTGATTCAGCTAAAATAGGGGGACCAAAAATGCAATTAAGCCTAAAAAAGTTAGTTACTTATAAATTCAAAATGGATGAATGACCACTTGGCACAACTTAAACGGTCCACGGGTCTCACTGTGAATTTTTGGTAACATGTGACTAACCTCAAAGACTTCAAATAAAACTTTTTAAATTTGCAAGGATGAAATCCAAGTAAATTTTTTTACAGAGATTAAAATAAAAAACAATTATATTTGTAGGGATAAAAATAACATTTAACCTGTAAATTAATTATTTCTTCCATCTAATAAGTGTCATATTTTCAAAGAAAATTTAAGCAAAAATATACCTTTAGTCCTTTATATTTAACTCAATTTTTGTTTAGGTCATTTAAGTTTATTTTTTCTCAATTTGGTCAGTTGCATTCAGTTTGCACTATTAGCCTTTAAGATATATTAAATTACGCATGTGATCTTTTAATTTTGAAACATTTCTCGAATTGTTGTCATGAAATGTTAAGATCTAATCGAAACACCGCAATAAGTTGATTGTCCAAACTACTTTGCACGTGAAAGAAGTTAAATACATTGATTATGTACAAAGACATTTATTACCTTGTTTAAAAGACTATATGTGTGTTTAAATTGTTGCAGATAAAATCAAGAAAAAAAGACAGTTTTGTAAGATTTGATGAATATTTTCTAAAAGATTAAGTTGTAGCATTTGGTAGAATTTATAATGACAGGAAGTTTTCAGTCGAACTAATTGTTGTCGAAATTGATATAAAGAACTAACGGTGTAAATAAAATGTAATATAAAATCAAGATAAAATAATTTTGAAGGACCTGAGCGATAATTGAGTTAAAATGAAAGGACTATAGATGTATTTTTGCCAAAAAAAACATCTTACAAATTACTTTTGGTGAATTGTAGTATGCGTGTAAGAATTTCGAGTACATGATGTCGCATTAGCATCCTTGATTAGAGGGACCTTCATATGTCAAAATTTTCCATGTAAGAATTCAGAAGTTTAGCGAACTTCTAAGTATTTCGTCATCGTAGAACGAAAATGGAAGTTGTCTTGTGTCTTTGTTGGAAGCAACCGTGTGGGGTTTCTCGTTCTTCAATTCTATCAGCTACCTCTTAACACAATGAATTGCCTGAAGTGCCCATAATTGATGGAAATGTTGGCATGATGTTATCGTCGTTGCCACCAGAATGTTTTTTCTTATGAGAGGGTTATACTCACTAAATCTTTCTGGAGGTCAATTGTAGTATTTTATCTCTTTAGAATTTTCCTCCTCACCTTTTCTCAATATTTAATATTTTAAACGCTATCGGTATGTCATCTAGATTATTTGTCTTATTATCATTTTAACTAATTTAAAAAATAATTAAATTTTAAATAATTAATTCTAATTTAAAATCTAATCAACTCTAGTTTTAAATAAAATTGCAAATAAATTATATAAATTTTATTTTTTATTTTAATTAAATGTTAATCAATTTTTTAAATTTCAAATAATTTATTCAATTACATACATAATTTATTATAATATTATATTTTAAATAATCAATTATATATATAATAAATATATGATTAAATTTCAAGAGGTTCACATGGATAATATAGACCCTTGAGTCATTAATTATAATAAATATGGTGCCGTATTTTTTTTTTTTTTATGTATTAGAACTTCAATGCATGAGTCTTTAAGCTCAACTGACAAAAGTCAACATTCACGACAACAAAATCGATTTATTGTGGCGGTTAAATCTTGCAAATTATAGCCGCTACTATATACTAAAATGGCGTCTCTCGAAATGACGTAAATTTAAACAACAACCGCCATTTTAAACATGGTTTAAAATGACAGTTTTTTGTTTCAAATAATGGTGATTTCAATCCCCTTAATTATCGTTTTTTACTATAAAAAATTAGAAATATCATTATGGCGGTTTTTACTGCCACAATTTCTAATAGTTTTACAACAAAAAAAAAAGTTCAATATTGTGATTTATTTAATAGTTAACAAGCATCTTGATGTCCTTTGCAATAATAAAACATATTAAATTAATAAGGAATTCCCTCTGGTTCTTTTATTCAACTAACACTAATGTGAAACATTACATAACATAATCAATCCATAAACATGTTATCACTGTAGTATTTCACATAATATTTGTAACATCAAAAGAAAAAAGGCAACATATCAATAATTGATTTGCGACAATAGAAATAAATAAATATTTATTCTGATGGCTCCTAACCCTTTTTGTCATGTTGTTTTCTCGACACTTCAAACATGTAAAACTAACATTTGATGTCATTCATTTTTATGGCTCTTTAAGCATTGCAAGCAATACTAACAGTATACACAAATAACTTTATTTTAAAGTTAGTCACATTTTAGCAAAACAAAGTATTATGGAATATAAATGACATCAAGTGTTGGAACATAGAGTATGTTATTGTGTGAGTTTAAAAAATTTGTTGAAGTCCCACATTGGAAAGAATTTGTTTTTGTAAATTGAAGTGGAAAGAAACATGTTTTTTAAAATTCAAGTCCCACATTGGAAAGAAATTTTTTTGAAGTCCCACATTGGAAAACTCTCATATTTTTAGTAGTTTTCAACTCTTAATATGCTAAAGTCGCACATTGGTTAGAAATCATATGTGAATTTGCTTCTATCACTATATAATGAGTTTCAAACTATTGTGAAAAGCACACCAAAGTTGGATGCATTTTCCAACTTTCTCTTTTCTCTCTTTTTTATTTTGCTCGCCTATCTTTCGAGCCACTTCTCCCCTTTCTTTTTGTCCCTTCGATATTTTGAAGTGGTTTTGTACCATTGTCCATTCGTTTTTAGAGCGGTTGTTATGCCGCAGTCCCTTCATTTTTAGAGCGGTTGTTATGTTGTAGTTCATTCGCTTTTAGAGCGGTTGTTATGCCGTAGTTTCTTCGCTTTCTAGTGGTTCTAATACCACTATGAGCGGTTTTTTGTGTCGTAATCCTTTTGATTTATGAGTGGTCATAGTACCATATTGCGAGTGACTTTACTCGTCATATTGAGAGTGGCTTTAACCGCCATATTGAGGGTGTAATTCTAGAACGGTTTTCTACGGTGCAGTGGAACTCCGATACAGTGAATCTGGATCGTTTTATCTTAGACTTCGTGGTTGATAGTCTGCCTTGCACAATTTGGGCAGTGCCGCGAAACGTCTTAAAGAGAGCGACCTAGTTCGCGACTCAACCCAGTAATATCTTCGGTGGCATAAATTGTGATTTTAAACCGTTTTCGAAACTCAAAAACAACAATTTTAAGACGTTTATGTTATGTCAACCGAAGAGACTACTGGATTTGATTCTGTTGCCTTTCATTTCAATAAACTGTTTCAGTTTGAGGCAAATAGAAAAGGATAAGAAAGCTGGATAATTAACCCATGAGAGAATAATGATAATAATTATATTCTTAATGGTCTTGCTGATGATCTGTATGACTACTACAATTCCAGCAATACTGACAAAGATGTTTGGAATGCTCCGGAAAAAAAAAATATGATATTGAGAAAGTTGATAAAAAGTATGTTGTGAACTGCTACTTAGAGTATCAGATGACAGATCCGTGGAGGCTGAAGATAACTCATGAGATCATCTATTAAGGTACGTCACTCATGACATATTTAAATTAAATGTTGAAATTTAATATATTTCATTCTGTTTGAATATTGAAATCAATAAAATGTCTCCTTCTGCTTACATGTTGTACGATTTTAATTTTGACATGCTAGACTATGTGATGTGAACAAATTTGATTTCAAACTTAAGTAACTTAGGTTTAATTCCAAAGTTATCTATGAATGATTTTGAAAAATATGATTTTTGTAGTTAAGCTAAAATAAAAAAGACTTCACATAAATTTGTAGTTAGAGAATCTGAGTATTTAGATTTATTACACTTTGATATATGTGAACTTGATGGGACGTTAACAAGAAATAAAAGTGAAACGCTTGACATGTTAAGGATCTTTGTAACTGAAATCGAAAATCAATTTAGTATAAATATTAAGAGGTTCCAAGTATAATTCATGTTTGTTTAATGAGTTTTATAAATTACCTGAAATTATACATGGAACAGCTGCACCATAATTGCTTGAAGTGAATGGTAAAGTTGAAAAAAGACTAGAACTCTAACTGAACTAGTTGTTGCTAGTATGCTTAACTCTAGTGCTGCATCTCATTGGTGTGTGAAAAATATATTGCTTATTTGCTATGTTTTGAATAGAGTTCCTAAATCTAAAAACAAAATATCTCCTTATGGGATAATGAAGAAAAGACAACCCAACTTGTCTTATCTTTGAACATGGGGTTGTTTGGCTTATGTCAAAATCTCTGATCCCAAGCGAATTAAACTCGCTAGTAGAGCCTATGAATGTGTATTCATTGGGTATGCAGCAAACAGTAAAGCGTATAGGTTTTATGACCTAAATGTGAAAGTGATCATAGAATCAAATGATGTTGAGTTCTATGAAAATAAATTCCCTTTCAAATGGAGAAATAGTGGGGCAGCGAACTAAGTCACGTTCCTGTAACAAGAAGCAGCAAACAAGGCAAAACAGAAACTCGAAAAAGTAAGAGAGTCAGAGTTGCTAAAAGCTTTGGACCAAATATATGACCTATACCTTAGAAGAGAATCCTACAAATCTATAAGAAGCTTTGTCATATTTGGATGCAGATTTATTGCAAGAAGCAATAAACGATGAAATGGATTCTCTAGAGTCTAACAAAACCTGACATTTAGTAGACTTGCTTCATGGTTGCAAATCAACAGATTGTAAATGGATTTTGAAAAAGAAACTAAAACCCGATGGATCTGTTGATAAATAAATACAAGGCACGCCTTGTAGCCAAAGGTTTTAGACAAAGAGAAAATATAGATTTCTTTGACACTTTTTCACCAGTCAGTAGAATAACATCCATTAGGGTGCTCATATCACTTGCAGCTATTCATAACCGGGTGATACACCAGATGGATGTTAAAACAACTTTTTTAAATGGTGACATGGAAGAAGAAATCTATATGGAACAACCTGAAGGTTTTGTAATTCATGGATAAGAATACAAGGTCTGTAAGTTAGATAAGTCTTTGTATGGTCTTAAACAAGCTCCTAAGCAATGACATGAAAAGTTTGATAACTTGATTATATCGAATGTGTTTAAAGTGAATGAAAGTGACAAATGTATTTACTACAAATCTGAAAATGACATTTACACTATCATATGTCTCTATGTAGACGACTTACTCATATTTGATTCAAACATTCATGCTGTAAATATTGTGAAATCATTGTTGTTTAACAACTTTGATATGAAAGACCTCGGAGAAGCGAATGTAATCCTTGAAATCAAGATTACTAGGTCATAAAATGGAATTTCTTTGGATTAGTCTCACTATGTTGAAACAATCCTAAAGAAATATAAATACTTTGACTGCAAACCTGCTTACACACCACATGATCTAAGTGTGAAACTTTTCAAGAACACTGGTGAAGGTGTTAAACAAACTGAATATGCGAGCATCACTGGCAGCCTCAAGTATGCCACTGATTGTACTAGACCCGACATTGCCTACGTCGTGGGACTGTTGTGCAGGTTTACTAGTAGACCTAGTATGGAGCATTGGCATGCTATCGAAAGAGTCATGAGATACCTAAAAAGGACCATGAGTCTCGGATTATATTATCGAATATTTCCTGCCGTCTTTGAAGGATACAGTGATGCTGATTGGAACTCCTTATCAGATGACTACAAAGAAACCAGTGGCTATATTTTCAGTATAGCCGGTGGTGTTGTATCTTGGAAATCAAAGAACAAACGATATTGGCTCAGTCCACTATCAAGTCTGAAATGATAGCACTAACTACTACTAGTGAAGAAGCGAGCTGGTTGAGATGTTTGCTAGTTGAGATCCCTTTATAGGAAAAACTTATGATAGATGTGTTGATCCACTGCGATAGTACCACGGCTATTGCGAAGATTGAGAATCGTTATTACAACGATAAGAGACGACAAATTCGTCGTAAGCACAGCGTTGTTAGAGAGTTACTTTCTAAAGGAGTTGTTATAGTGGATCATGTACGCATTGATGAAAATTTAACAGATCCTTTGACGAAATGGTTAGCTAGCGAGAAAGTCCTAAATACATCCAAAAGGATGGGACTAATGCCTATAGAGTCACTCGTGATGGTAACCCGACCTAAAAGACTGGAGATCCCAAGAATTAGGTTCAATGTGTAATAACAAGTTGTGAAGTGATATGAGATGAACATGCTATTATTAATCAGAGAAGCATCATTCCTGAAGCGATAATAGGATGAGGTAATAGAAACTCTTAATGAGATCTATACTCTATATGGAGTGGAGTACCTAGCTACAGGAGTACTCTTGATAGACTCACCTATGTGAATGTAGAAGTGGGGCCGCTTCCTATGGAATTTTGAGGCAGAATTCCTAGAGCGTTCACTATATTAGGATACACATGTAGGGCCATTAATGCACGGGCTTTTGAGAATACACCCTATGAAAATGTTGTGCGTGGGTTTGATGTCAGAGATAGAATTCAAGACTACGAGTCACTCCTACAACGCCAAATTATATATGAGTTTGAACTCCCACATTGGTTAGAAATCATATGTGAGTTTGCTTCTATCACTATATAATGAGTTTCAAACTATTGTGAAAAGCACACCAAAGTTGGATGCATTTATCAACTTTCTCTTTTCTCTCTTTTTTATTCTGCTCGCTTATTTTTTGAGCCACTTCTTCCCTTTCTTTCTGTCCCTTCGATATTTTAAAGCGGTTTTGTACCGTTGTCCCTTCGTTTTTAGAGCGGTTGTTATGTCGCAGTCCCTTCGTTTTTAGAGCGGTTGTTATTCTGCAGTCCCTTCGTTTTTAGAGCGGTTGTTATGTCGTAGTTCATTCGCTTTTAGATCGGTTGTTATGCCGTTGTTCCATTGATTTCTAGTGGTTCTAATACCACTATGAGCGGTTTTTTGTGCCGTAGTCCTTTTGATTTATGAGTGGTCATAGTACCATATTGCGAGTGACTTTAATCGTTATATTGAGTGGCTTTAACCGCCATATTGAGGGTGTAATTCTAGAACGGTTTTCTACGGTGCAGTGGAACTCTTATACATTGAATTTGGGCTGTTTTATCTTGGGGACTTCGTGGTTGATAGTCTGTCTTGCACAATTTGGGCAGTGCCGCGAAACATCTTAAAGAGAGCGACCTAGTCCGCGACTCAACCCAGTAATATCTTCGGTGGCATGAATTGTGATTTTAAACAGTTTTCGAAACTCAAAAATAACATGAGGTGAGATAATCTCTAAAAGTCAATCATATATAAAACACATAAGATGAGGAGATAATTGTACATACTATCTCATAGCAGATAATCTTCTATGTGCTGAAGAAGACAAAGAAAAGAATAAATAAAATGCACACAAAGTGAATATAAGTTGGATCTAGGAAGAGAAAAGAACACCTCAACAAATATAAGTGGATGAAGAAAGGAAATAGATGAAAAAATAGACATGGTGCTCCTAGATTAAATATATTTTTCTTCAAACTATTTATTTCCTAGTGCATTTTTAACTAAAATGATTTTATGAATAATTAAAACATTTAATCCAATTTAATATGGATCAACCCCAATTTAATCCATGGGCATCAACACCTGCAATCCAATGCCAAGAAAAAAGTAATTAAGATTTGCATCTTTTTCATCACAAATAAATAAAATTAGAAAAATATTAAATAAGAAAAAACCTTCTTTTTGTAACTATGTAAAAAAAATAAATTCAATCATCCAAAGACATGAAATATTAATAAATAAAAAAATATCCAATTTCAAATAAAGTGAAAACATTTGCTACTCAAAAAGGAAGAATTGAAACTTGACGAGTAACAATTAACTAAACCCAGTCATATTGAACAAGATTCAAAGAAGGACCAACAAGCACGCTCAAATAGGCAAAATATCACACAACACAAGTGACAATATTTTTTCCTCAATATCCAAAAACAAGAACTGTTGGAATTAATTTATTAAGTCATCAAGACATGCTCAGTAGTCAGATTAAACATATAATCATACTTTAGTACGAAAACCGAATAAACATATTAATATGCATATTTTATGATCTACAACATGTATGATCTATCAAAGATATTAGGAATACATGGATTTATCGCTTTGATATTTTCTCGACGGAAATCTTGAATATCCAATTAGAAATATAATTAGCCTTATTACTTAATTTGACAACTAATTAATCAAGACTCTTAATTGATAAATAACAAATATAATTAAAATAACATATTTGCCCACATATTGATAATGAAATATATAATTAAATATTAAAAATACTCCAACAATAACTAGTTAAGACTTCATGACTATTATTAGCAAAAAATAATATAAAAGAAAGAAAGAAAGAAAGTGAAACAAGAGATACCTGGGGAGAAGGGGAAGGTGAAGTGGAGGCGTGGAAATTAGAAAATGAAGAAGTTCCTGAGAAACATAAAACCATAATACATACACAAGGAAATCCAAAACACACGCATGAAACATACACAGTGAAACATGCACAACAAGATACCCCAAATTTTAATTAGTATTTACAATTTGGGGAAAGAAACACTCACCAATAGTTGTTTTGTTTTTTGCAGACTTGAGACGATGAAGACTTGGTCGGAGACAGCGTGGCAGTAGCAACGAAGGCGGGTGCCACAGAGGTTGTGTGTCAAAGGCTATGGAACAGCGGTAAAAGAGAGAGCACGCAGGTGTGTAGGTGTTAGGGTTTGAATGGATTTGGTAGAGCAATAAACGTACATGTATAATATTGACATAAATATTGGTGGCTCAAATCGCCACAATGCCAAACACATTATGTTAGTGCAAGAAACTGCCATTTTGCATTGTAAATAGTGGCGGTTCAGCAAAACCGACTTAATAATACCGCTACAATTCTCTCATTTTTTGTTGTAGTGATTGTTAGATTGCATACCATGTCTCGGGTTCAAACTCAGTAACTCGCAATTGTGTGTGAGTTTATACTAATATTTACTATTTTGTCTATAAAAAAAAAAAAAAAAAGAATTTCAATTTCAATGTATGCAATTAATATATTTTTATATAATGTGCATGAATTAAGAGATTTGCATAAATATGTATGAGCCAATAATATCATTCATGCATTGCTTCGTTTCATACGTGTGCCACTTTCTTTTAATGTTGCATGCATTTCTAACAATCTTTTGGTTTTCTATTTTATTTATTTTTGGCTTAATTGCAGTTTTAGCTCCTCTATTATTACCAATTCACAGAAATAGTCCCCTTATTTTAAAAATCGACAGTTTTGGTCCCTCCTTTCAGATTTTTGAACTAAAAAATGCAGAATTGACATATTTTTAATGACGTGATATACAATTCTATGGTATAGAACTATCTAGATCTATTAATTATTCATATGTCATTAATTAAATTATAAATATGAAAAATTTCTGAAGTTCAAAGCTAAGTTTTTACTGCGTTTTATTCCAATTTCATGGGTGTTAATCATTTTACATTATAGTATTATATGTCATGTTATTTAAAACATCTCACGTCATTATTTTTTAGTTAAAAAATCAGAAGAGGGGACCAAAACTGTCGACTTTTAAAATAAGGAGACCAATTTCGCGAATCAGTAAAAATAGAGGGACTAAAATTACAATTAAGCATTTATTCTTTTGTCTTGTATGCATTTTTCTTGTATTCGTTGTTAATAACAAAATGAAGATCCCTTGGTCAAACTATACTAATCAGTTTTAAAAAGTAACAGGAAAAAAAAAAACTATTTTTTCTAACGTGGAAGAGAAAAAATTCAACAATAAAAATCGAACATTTTTAATTAATTACTTGAAGAAAATATTAATATGATACACTGATAATATATGTACTAGAATAATTTAAGTTATATTATAAAAACGAATAGTTTAAATTCAATATGATTACTTCGATTAATTTTATATTTTACACATTTTGTAGTGATGCACTGACATCTAATAAGAATTATTCTGTCAAATCATTCAACTTTTATAAAGAAAGACATTTTGAAATTAATGATATGACATGATAAAATGATGATTTTCTATTGGATGATAATGTAAAATGGTTTTACAATATCCTAATAATATCTTACTATTCTTGTTATTTCATGAAAAATTATTAAAATTTCATGAAAACAAAATAATGACTTTTAAACCAACATATGGGAAAAAATTATAGCCCCTTATTTCATTGATCTCTGGATCCATCCCGGGTTGTATCATTTTCAATGATTAATATTTAATTAAGGATTAAATAAATTTTTGGTCTTTATAAATATACTATATTTCGTTTTTAATCATTTTAATTTTTTTTTTCAAACAATAGTTCCTCAGATATTTTTAGTCAACAACTAGGTCGCTGCATTTAAATGAATTCATGTGTATTTTAAAAAACTTTAATGATTTTTTGCATGCATGTGTATAACATTATAAGAATATCTCCCACAAAAATTTAGAATTTTTTAATAAGAGATGAATTCAATAGGCTTTGTTTTTAAGCTTTTAGAGCTTCAAAATTTATATTTAATTCACTTTTTGTTAAAAATTTCTAAGTTTTTGTAGGGAAAATTCTTATAATATTCTAAACATGACTGTAAAAAATCATTCGAAAGATACACATGAATTGACTTAAAAGTAGGGATCAAAATCGTTGATAGAAAACACTTGAGAACCATTATTTAAAAAAATATTTTAGAGAAATTAAAAGCAAAACATTATATATTTATAGATACCAAAAACTTATTTAACCCTTTAATTAATAATATAATAATTTTTTTTATTAAATTATTAATATAATAATTATACAATATAATATATGGCAACGTGAATGTATGAAAGCCTGAAGTTGTTTGAATATTAGGGTTTTAGCTTAGAGGTGTTTGTATTATTTTTCAAACTGACTTGCATATTGAAGCAAACATTAATATTTAATGTTTTATCAATTTTCCAAGCATAATCAAATTTTTCATGCATTATTCATTAAATTTTCTTCATATTTCCAACAACTTAATATTTATAGATACAAAAAAACTTATTTAACCCTTTAGTTAATAATATAATAACTCTTTTTTATTAAATTAATAATATAATAATGATACACTGAAATATATGGCAACGTGAATGTATGAAATCAGCAGATTGAGGTTGTTTGAATATTAGTGTTTTAGATTAGAGGTGTTTGTATTGTTTTTCAATTTGACTTGCATATTGAAACAAATATTAATATTTAATGTTTTATCAATTTCCCAAGTATAATAACCACCCTCAAATTTTTCATGCATTATTCATTAAATTTTCATCATATTTCCAACAATAGATGAAATACATATAAATCTTACGTTGGGAATGATAATTTCTTATTCCAATGCATTGGAAATGATAAATTAACAAAGAAAAGTAGGAAATGGTTGCATGCATTATTTAGAATTCCAATGCATCAATTTTTGTGTAAACATTGAATTAATGACATACGTATAAAAGAAGGTTGAGTTGGATTACGAGGGATTTTGGACGGAATTAGGATTTGCAAATTGTATTGTATACTTAATAAGATTTAAATATAATAGATAGATGATAAATCTTTGTCGCATTTATAGTTTTGTACAATAAATTATAACTACTATTAAGCTATTTAAAAAACATATTAGTTATTCAAGAGACATACTAATAATCAATATACATTTCTTTTTTAATTATTTTACCCATAAAGGACCATCTTTTAACAAGTTAATTCATAACAAATATTTGTTTTATGTATGTTTGTACGAGAAATTATTATTCATGCATTAATTTTTATTTTTTTTGCATTTTCATCAAATAGATATTCAAAATATACAATAATTATAAATTACACATTTATCTTTGAAATAATTTACCTGTGAAAAATCATATATTAATTAATTGATTGTAACAAACATTTATTATATGTATGATTTGTCTGATAAATTACTATCAGCGAATTATAGAGATATTTAAGT
>JBBPBQ010000003.1:14718349-14763415 GCA_037974755.1 Cicer yamashitae
ATCACTTTTGATTATATTTCATTATGAAATGAGTATATTTTAGGAGAAAAAATTAATAAAAAATTAACCTTAAAATAGTGATGTGAAAATTTTAAAGATGAATAATTTGAGGTTTTTATTAATCATTTAATTTTATATAGATATATTAATATTAATAAAACGATGATAAATAATAAAAGACATTATTATAGTTCTGAAGTGTATTAAAAATTTAAATCATGCTAACAAGTATTAAAAATATGCATCATGTTAAGAAGTACCCTTAAAACATTTGTTAAAGAAACAATAAAAAATTATAATCAAATTTTTAAATAGAAAAAATCAATATTTTAAAATTTCAAAATATTCAACGCACAACTTCTAAAATTAAACTTTTATTTTTAATTTTTTTAAAAAGTGATCTTGCAACACTTATTAGTATTCTTATAAAAATTGAAATCAACCAAATATCATATTATTAAACTACATTTCTAAAAATTCATTTGTTTTCGAGAATATTTCTAAAATATTGATAATGGAAGAAACGATTAATAACTCATTTGATGCGTGAAATATTATGAAATATTGAATGAGAAGTAAAAACGTGAAGTGAGAAAAGAAAAACGTGAGCCCATTTACGGCACTGACAAACGCAGTCTTAAAATAAGGCAAACACGATTACGCAATTGGTTTGGAGCGACCAAACAAAAGGCACAACACAAACTTTGCCGTGTCCGTTTAGCTTTACCAACGCAAACAACACGTGTTCAAACTAATTTCACTAAATTTTAATATTAACAACAATAATGGTCAACAAATTAAGTAATTATTAATATTGATCAATAAAATAATGTTAAGAGAGTGGTTTTAGACAAAACGCAAGAAACAGCACAACCATCAGGAAACAGCGGCAAAAAAAAAAGCAAAAAATTAAAAAAAAGAAAAGAAAAGAAGCATCCCCTATAGACCAACTTTAAAAACACACACATATTCCTCGTGCTTCAATTTCCCACCTCCAAGAAAAAAAGACATTTTTTTATTCCCCAAATAAAATTTATTTTTTATAATTATTTTCTTTTCCTTATATATATAATAAACACAAGATAAAGCATCGAAGACAAAGATCATCAACGCACTCTTGCATTGTTTAGAACTCTCATCCTCAAACAACGCGCTTTCTCTCTCTAACAATGTCTAGCTCATCGGAACACTCTGAGATTTCCGGCCAGAAACCGGCGAGGTCACCGGAAAAGTCAACTTTCTCTCAAACTTGCAGTTTATTGAGTCAATATATTAAGGAAAAGGGTAGCTTCAAAGATCTTTCTCTTGGGATGACATGCAACACCGACCCAATTGGTACGGAACCTTAATCTCTCCGAAATTTTATTTTTTTTATGCTGCCTAGTTCTCTTTCTTATTCTTCCCTATCAAATGATTTTATTTTTTTGTTTTGAGATACGAGGGAGGAAAAATTTTAATTGGATATCTTTTTTTTTTTGACTAAAAAATTGGGTATCTTAATGGCTAATTATTCCTTTCCTCTTGGTTAGTTCTCAAATAAATTCTACTAGAGATAAAATTAATGGGTATCTCTACTTTCCCCTATTTTTTAAATTTTCTATAGGGTTGAATTCTATATAAAATCTCAAATATTTGCCTTTTAATTTCTTCAATTGCATGCTGTTTATTTGATGAATTTTTTTAAATTCACAGATCTAATTCATGGCTCCAATTAATTAATTAATAAATTGTTATTTACTAGACTAGATAGTTTATTAAATTTGATTAGATTGTAATCTTGTAACTAACTATATGGTTTTTAAAATTTTTTGTGAATTTTATTAAACATTTTTTGCTTATTATTGTTAGATATGCTTGGTTTCTCTTCAATGGTTTTTCTAAATTTGAAAAAAAATAACTTGCAGGGTCTCCTGAGACATCTTCTCATTCTGCAACAACCATGAACTTCTTTCCTAACAAGGAAAACAACTTGACACCAAAGAACCTTACAACCATGGATTTGCTCACTCCACAAGCTGCCTTGAACAATTCCAAGTGAGTTTTGTTGCTTCTTTAGATTGTTCTGATTTCTATTAATTTCATTTCATACCAAATTAGACAAGTAAAAAATTAATTATTAATTGAGTAATGAATACAATGAGAGAGAAGATTATTGAAAAATTCGAGGATGATGAGGAGAGAGGAATTTGGATCCTCTATGTTTATTGTATGGTGCAATAGTCGTTGTTGGATTTAGAGACCAACAATTGTAGGGACTGTTAAATTTAGAAACCTCTAAATCTAATAGTCCGTACAACTGTTACATCATACAACAACTGTAGAGGATCTGTGTTCAAGAGAGAGATGGATTGAATGGAGAGAGATGGAGGAAGATCGTGATGGAGAGGATTCGAACCCAAAAACAGCCTCTCCACTTCTGAGGGTAAGGCCGCATATATTTACCCTCTCAAGATCAAATTGGGATCCTCTGCAGTTGTTGTATGGTCAAATAGTCATAGGGGCTGTTAGATTTACAAAGAGAAATCTCTATAAATCGTCGGTCCCTATGGCTACTACAGCTGTTTAGGATCTAGGTTCCTCCAGACCCTATTTGTTGTGTTGAGTTAATTATTATCTCAATATAATTTGTTTTTGCTATTTCACTAACATATGATATTGTATTATTGATTTGCAGTGCTATTAAGGGACCTAAAGCTGCACAGTTGACGATGTTTTATGGCGGTCAAGTCATTGTATTTGATGATTTTCCAGCTGATAGAGCACATGAGCTCATGTCTTTTGCAAGCAAAGGAATCTCTCAAAGCCACAGCAATTCTGTTTTCACTTACACACAGAGCCAGCCTTCATTTCCAACTAATTTGGTCAGAACTTCCGCTGATTCAACCACTCCAGTTGTTTCTAGTGTGAACATTGTTGCTAGTACTGGCGCTGGCTCCGTTCTTGAACACCCTCAAGTTCCCTCTAGACCTATCGTTTGTGGTAATTTCTTGAAACCACTAACGCTAAAATTTAGGATGACACATATGCGCGCGCACACATACACATACTTTAAACAGATGGATCATGTTTTTCTAATCATGAATTTTCTATTCTGTGCAGATCTGCCGATTGCGAGGAAAGCTTCACTTCATCGGTTCCTGGAGAAGAGAAAGGATAGGTAGGCACTCTCAATTTTCAATAAAAATTTGAAATTGAAATATTTCTTGGTGTGTTAAGGATCTGTTTGGTTTGTTTCATTGAAACAAAAAACAAGAAATGAAATAAATAAATAAAATCTCTAACCAGTTAGATCCAAAAGTAGTATTTCTGTATTCCTTTTCTATTTTAGTTTTTAATTTTATTTTTAATATTTCCAAAACAAGATTTGTTTACCCTTTGAATGAAACAATTTTGGTAACTAGGGATTATAGATTTTGAAACAATTATGGTAACTCCTAATTAAATATTTGAATATTTTTTTAATAATTTTTCTTCTAACTTGTTGATTAAGTATTTATTTGGGTACAAAACTTGTTGATTAAGTTTGTATATGCTAAGATAATAATAATTTGTTTCCTTGTGTTGTTGTATTTACAGAATTGCAGCCAAAGCACCATATCAAAGGACAAATACCATGGAGCATGTTAACAAGGCAACTGAGTCCATGTCATGGCTTGGATTAGGTGCCAAAACAACTCAAATATGATCACAGCTATAGAATTTTAGTGTAATTTTGAGCATTTTTTATTTTAAAATCAAAATGCTATATAGTCAGATCTGTTTTTGCCAGAACTTTTTTTGACAAAGTTTCTGGTTATTTTTTAACTGACTTGATAGCATCATCATTAATATTATTATTATTATTATTATTATTCTTGTTTAATACTCATGGTTAAGATATATGTTATGGGCTTATTTTTGGCCCTTTATTTGTCATTGTAACTTTGGCTTTGCTGGGCCTTATTATAGATTTCTAACTATTTTTGTCTAGTTATTATGATTCTATTCTACCATTGATTTTTCTTCATCTTATAGACACGATACAATGTTATAAACTTAGATTGATAATTATTTTTTTCAAGCCGGTTAAATTTGTCTACAGACCTTTTTCAAGAAAATAATAATAATAATAAATGGTCTATAGGCTGTTTGCATTGGACTATTTCACACGTATCTATATACTAAGATTAATTACACCCTATTTTATTATTTCATTGTTACACGTGGCATCCTGTCAATGCTTTTTTCTTTGTGGTCCATTTGGCAATAAATGCATTTTACAAATATTTAAAATCAATATCAATAACTATAATTATAGTTATTTCATCTATACTATTAAAAACGAATCAAATTTATCATTCCTTATTAGAAATGACACTATGAATTAATACTAAGCATTTGATAATTAATGCACTTTTCAAAGTAAAAAAATCACAGCAAATTAGAATGCATTAAATCACTATATTTCTTCTCCATGTACAACAAAAGATAAGTTTCAATAGTAAATGTAAATACGTATTTGGCAATAATCCTTAATCTATATATATGTTTTTTATTAACCACATTTCCAAATGAACTTAAACAAAAACACATCTAAATACTTATTTTCTTTATTCTCAATTATTTTTTAATTCATAATTTTCAATTGCTTGACCTAAACAAAATTATCATTAATAATATTAACCGCATATTTTTTACAACTGTTTTCAGACAAATTGAAGTCAATATACGACGACGTTTTCAATTTAAATTCCTAAGTATTAACTTGTGCCTTTTCACCTTTATTTCAATTTCCTTTTATTTTCTCTTACAATTATTACTTTTTAAAATGTTTATGCATGTTGATTTTTCAAATGGTTTTCAATTCTTATATTGTTTTGATTTTTAATGTTACATGCATTTTTAATGATCTATTTTGTAGGTTTAGGATTGTTACACCGTGACTTTTGTCTAAGATTTCAAACCCACACAAATCACCTTCATTTGAAAGAATATTGATGGTTCAGAGGTTGTTATATATTTTCTATTTGTCACTTTATCTAGTAAATAATATATATATTTGAAAAATGTTCTAATAACATTTCTCTTTTAAATATATTTTTAAAAGATTATAAGATTCGTAACGACAAAGAAAACACTATAAATTCTAAAAAAATTTAAAAAAGGTGTAGGGACTTTTATATTTAGTAATTTAATAGGTAGTCAGATTTTTTTATTTTAAAAAATTGGTTTTTACTAAGCATCTTAATTTTCAAACTTTTAAATTTTTTAATAAATATACGTATAATGTATTTTTTTATATAATTTATATTCTCGTGAGCTGTATATATCAAATATTTTTAGTTTTAAAAAATGAAAAACAAACATTCTACTTGTAATATTAATGAGAACTTCTATTTAAAAAATGATGACTTATTTAATTTTTTAAATTATATTAAATTATTATCCTATTTTAAATTATGTTTTTTATCTTATGTACATTTTATTACACATATTTGTTGGCATAGATTTAAATATTTTTTATAGGAATAAATTTACATCATTTATACAAAGGATTTTTTTTTCGAGCACAAATTTACCATCATGTTACATACTATACTACAATTTACAAACAATACATTTTCTCCAATAAAAAAACAAATATATTGAAATCTAATTTCATGTGTCAATTAACTGTCAAACACAATATTCTTCCGGTTATGAGAGGTGCTGTCCATATATCTGTTTGTGTTTTTAGGGTTATTATTTGGTAATGTTTGTTTTGGGTGTTTCTACTTTCTACATATGTTCATGGTTCATTTCTTTTTTTTTTTATTTTTTTTTTATTTTTAATTTAATTATCATGCCTTTGTTAGTTTATTGCTTATGTTGTATTTAGTTGTCAAGAAAATATATTAACTGAAATAAATATATCTATCTATAGTATAAATATTTGTGGTTCATTTTCTAAATAAAATTGCACATGTGAGTGTGTGACTAATCCTAATTGTAGTTATTTGATGAACAACAATAATGGAATAAATGCATTAAATATATATACATGCTTCAAATTCAATCCAAACAAATGCGTTCTAATTCTTTTTTTTTTGACTAAATCGGCTTCTAAATCTTGAAGTATTAAAAAATTGCATGCAAATAACAATTAAATAAACATTCAATGTTTCCTATATATCGTGTAATGAGATAAATTGCTTATTAAAACAAATTATAAACTCAAATATCAATAGTTATATGTTTTTAAATAATTTATTATTATTAAACAAATAAGTTTTTTTTTACTGAATATGTTTGGATTACTGTCATATCTCTTTAGATAAATGATTTTGATTGATGTTATTTTACCTCATGTTTATTCATGATCTTAATTTTTTATAGTGTAAAATATACTAATAGATTCTAATTTCTAATAGATAATTAAGGGACAGATGGACAAACATAAAAACCGGATTAGCATTCTCCAATAATTTTTATCACTATCAAACTGATGATTCAATATTTAAATAGTATTTTTTTGCATTGACCCCTATAATTCAGTTCATTGTAGGCCTAGTAAAAATGAGTGAACATGTTCTAGATTTAATATTTAAATACATGTCTTCCAATTATTATTATCACCATTTAATATTTAGTAAACAACTATATGTCAATGTCGTTAAGAAAAATAACTATATGTCAATGTTTTTCTAATCACATATAAAAAAAACATATTTTGTGAATTTTTTATTCATTTACTACTTATACTTAACCATACTAGTACTACAAACTATGAAAATAAAAAATTTAAGTGTGCATTTTATATTTCTTTTTATTCCTAACATAGTAAGATACAAAATCAGAGGTTAATTTGTATTTTGTATACTTTCATAATTTTATTTATTTTTCTTGAGTGTCCGATGTTAACTTTCGTTTCTATACTAATGAGTAATTTTTAAAAAAAAAGCCAACAAATTTGTGCTTCGATAGCAGTTTTGTATACTACATCTATTTTTAAATATAAGATTATCTTGAAAAAAATTCTTGTCCCATTTAATAAGGCTCTCTTTAAATTTTTAAATATATTAATAATTTCTTTATTCATATACTTCTAATTAATTTATATCGTGTTCTGAAACAATAAATAGTATATTAACCAAAGAATAATAAATACTATAATAAAAACATTGTTATATCATTATTTTAATTTAAAATTATTAAATTAAAAAAATAATATATGTTATGATTTTTTATGTCGTATTTAATTATTTTTTAAATTTATAAATATTAAAATTTATAATTTGCAATTATATTTTTTGAAATACAAATGTACTTCGAAAAATTTAAAATTTCTATTGTCTAAAATACATTTATGTTTCGAAAAATATTAAATTGAATTTTTTAAATAGAAATGTTTTAAAAAAAACTTAAATTTGAGTTTTTCATGGATCGAATCTGGTGGGGTAGATATTTTGTTTCTATTATTTTGTTTTTTTTTAAAAAAGTTAAATGAATAGTTTAAATAAAATGATAAAGGTAGAATATAATAAAACGGGTATGGGTATAATTTTCCTGAAAAATTTACCCTATACCTCCATTTTTGTATTTATACCTTCACAAATTTATAAAATGCCAAATATACCTCGAAATATTTTTTTTACTATTTTACCAATCCAAAATTATTTTTTTTTATCATATCATCATTTCCGGAGCAAGTAAAACAAAGATTTTCGGTAACTTCCGAAAAACTATTTAGAAGATTTCCGGTACATACAATATTTCCGAAAAACTTTTAACAAGTTTTCTAGTACAGAAGGTGACAAATTTGAACTACCGAAAAACATTCTTAACAAGATTTCCGGTATAGAAGGGGTTACTGGAAAACTTCTTAACAACATTTTCGGTACACACCATTTTTTTTTTTTTTTTTAGTTTTTATAAATGTTAACAGATATGGATAAACCGCTACTATTATTGGATAAAACATGCGTCGATACTACCAAAATTTTTCACACAGATCAAGTATGAATAATTATAATTAATATTAATATTGTAAAAATATATTATTTTGATTAATTATAATTTATTTTATATTTTATTTCAAATATTTGATACAAGGGAGGCTGTTGCGAATTGGGCTAAAGAAATCGGTATAAAAAATAAGGTGACTGTTACCATCAAAAGATCAGATATAGAGACAAGAGAGAGAGGGAGGAGAAATAAATTAATATTAGGTTGTGACAAAGGAGGAAAATACAAGTGTGTTGATAGTTCAACTCGAAGTTCAACAAAAAAGTGTGATTGTCCTTTCAAGCTTAGATCAAAACTATTAAAAGATGGTTTATGATGGACAATTAAAGTAATTTGCGGAGTTCACAACCATGAATTACCTGATACTTTGGAGGGACATGCATTTGTTGGACACTTAGATGAAGAAGAAAAAAAACATGTGCATGACTTAACAAAATATAATGTTGCACCGAGACACATATTACTCTCATTGCAAGACCGAGATAAGAACAATGTTACTAACATCTCACAAATATATAACAGAGGAGTATGATTCGATAGCACGTGAGAGGTAATAGGACAAAGATGGAACATTTATTCAAGTTAATTGAAGATACAAAATATGTGTGTTGGAATAGAAAGCGTGAAGACTCAGATGTTATGAGAGATATTTTTTGGGCGCATCCAGATTCAGTGAAGTTGTTGAATTTGTTTCCAATTGTGTTGATTATGGACATCACCTACAAAACTAATAAATACAGAATGTCATTATTTGAAATTGTTGGTATGACATCAACAGATATGACATTTGTAGTTGGATTTGCTTATTTGGAATGTGAGTGAGAGGAAAACTTTTGTTGGGCATTAGAGAGGCTAAGAGAACTGTTTGTTACACAAAACAAATTTCCTCAAGTAATTGTGACAGATAGAGATCTTGCGTTAATGAAAGCATTTGGTATTGTATTTCCACATGCTGTTAATTTGCTTTGTCGATTTCATATCGACAAAAATGTTGGAGCAAAATGCAAGCAATATGTCTTAAAGGATAGACAAGAGTTAGTATTGATATTCGGTAGTGGGGTATACCATCTAGTCACACTAGTAGTGGATGAGATATCCGGTATAACCACTCAAAATATCCTCATAACACTCAGATGGATACTTAGCTAGATGGATCCTGTGAAATATCTCGGTGACAGGGGTGACATATCCCAACCATTCCACATCTGCATCAGATAATCTAGAGAGAGCTGGAGGTGGCGGTGGTGGAATATGTTGGATATATCCAAACTGCCTCAAACACCTCTCTAGTAGATATGCCACTATTGTGCTGCATAGTCGGAGGTGACCAGTGTATAACATGATATCATCAAAGGGAACGACATCCCTATGATTTTTTGAGACAAAATCTCTCTCAAAATTGTTTTAATGATAATAAAATTATTTAAATGATTATGATTGTGTTTAATATCTAATTTGTGCTCTTGAGTGTATTTAAATTAGAAAACAGGTTCCTCATAATCTTGATTAAAAGAAGAAAAAATTGATTTAATCCAACATGTTCTCTGAACTCGGGGATAAACATTCAAATAGGATGAACCTTCAAAGAGGATGAATCTTCAAGGAAAAGAATATACGATATCCCAGAAACAATGTATCCAAGTCAATATAAAGAGAAGATAAAACTGTAGACAAACAATTATAAGAGAAACAATTCAAGAAGAAGAGGATACATGCAAGAGGTTAACGATAAGAGGTTAATATGTTGATCTTATTCATCCTCATACATAGGGAATAGTAAGAAGGCTATACCTAACCTGAAAAGAAGGAGCCTAACCGTCTTGGAAAAGTAAAAAGGGAAAATACATCTCATGTTCGAATTCCAAGGAAGTTTAAAACCTCCTCTACGAGGATGAACTGCAAAATCATCCTCCTAAGCTCATATGTTTTTAAACAGCTGAATGACATTCTTGTAAATCAGACCAAGAACCTTGGACTATTGATCAAGTCTCTAACGGTCATCTCATTCTTTTTCTTCATGGATAGAGGTTCATAAACTCTATAAAAGGAAGCCACCTCTTCAGTTAAGGACTCAACAACTACTTACACAAAGAGCATTTCTCAAAGCTTAAAAGATCAATTCCCATCCTCTCTTTACAATTTCTATAGTTCAAAACTCTATCTTTTAGAATATCATCTTAGAAAGTTCTAGTAAAGAGAAAAATCATACAATCATCACAAATCATTTATTTTGAAAGAAAACGGAATTGTAAGCGTGGTGAGGCTAAGGATATACATTGTGCAAAAGAGGTCCGTAAAGAGGACATGCCAGTTTGAGCCATAGTGAAAACTCACAAGTTTGTGAGGACTGGACGTAGCCTACATTGGGTGAACCAATATAAAGTTGGGTGTGTCATTTTCTATACTCTCTCTCCTCTAGATTTACTTAACTGTCAATTAAAGTTTTTAAATTTCCACCCTCTAACTTTTATCCTCTCATAGAAGATACAACTTTAAAAGAAAATTTTAAAAACTCCAATATCTCTATTCAACCCCCCTTCTAGTGATATTTTAGCTACTTCATGATTCTCCCATGGTCTCCATATGACTTTAGCCGGTGTTAGTGTGTCAATCATATGTCTATACTCAGGGATCTTGTGTATGCCTTGTTTGTAGCTCCATCTATTCATTCGGGCAATGCACTGAACGTGAACACCTTGGTCACCTCTTTTACAAATATTTGGAAAATATTCGTATATCCAACACTGTTGCAAATAAAAATAAATAAATTAATTATAAACATAAAAATAAATAATTAAAAATCATGACAATTAATAATAATCATAATTATTTAATACCTGGGGTAGCGACATGTATCCACGTAACTATTTGGTGTCATAATAGCTGGCATCAGAGAGGTAGTCATAAAGGACTACCAATGCAGCACTACTCCAAGCGTATCTACTGGTACCGTCTAAATATCTGAACAGAGGAAGGTACTTCGCATTGACCAGTGTATGACTCTTATCTGCGAAGATAGTATTCCCTACCAGATTCAACAGATACGCCGTAGCAGCACAATCAAATCTCTGCACACTGCCTTTTGAATATCTCTTTCAGCCAATCTAGTCTATAGTGTGCACCCCATGTTTTTTTTGTTTGTTTCCTCCCATATCTCTTCAGGAGGCACCCCTAATAAAGTTATGGCAAGATTACATGCCATTACTCTATCTAGGTCAGGTGGTGGAGGGTAGAACTCACCTCTAATAGGAACGCCTAACAAATTGGCAACATCGTCCAAAGTAATCATCATTTCATCAAATGGCATGTGAAATGACGATGTCTCTAGGTGCCATCTTTTCACAAAAGCATAAATAAGTTGTTGTCAATCAGTTTTAGACTCCCCCACTATAGTGGTCCTAATCCAGATAAATTTACTCACGTCTCTATACTTCGCGGGAGAACTGGTGGAGTAAATTGTTGTAATTTTTTTTCCATGGACAATAATTTTCAGCATTGGTCGCTCCTGCATACAAATAAAATATATGATATTAAAATTAAATATAGAACATAAATAATAATTAATTTAAATATTTTTAATGCACTATAAATAATAATTAATTTAAATATTTTGATGCACCATAAATAATAATTAATTTAAATATTTTAATGCACCATAAATAATAATTAATTTAAATATTTTTAATGCACCATATGTAATAATTAATTTAAATATTTTTAATACACCATAAATAATAATTAATTTAAATATTTTTAATACACCATAAATAATAATTAATTTAAATATTTTTAATAAACCATATGTAATAATTAATTTAAATATTTTTAATACACCATAAATAATAATTAATTTAACTTGACCAAACCACAGTCTTGCAGACACGTGATGCCGGTATCGTGTGAGGACTGACAGATCATACGGTCCTCCAGGATACCGTGTTAGCTCACCCTCACCCTCACCCTCCTGCTGTACATGTCCCTCTTGCTGTACAGGTCCCTCCTCATGTACATGTCCCTCCTCATGCTCCTCATGTATAATAGTATTCTCTTCCTCCTAGTGTACCGCTTGATCCTTCTCAGGGATAGATATATGACCCTGCTCCCCCAGGTCATCATCTTCCATTATAAATCGTCATCTTCTCCGAGATGCTGTCGGTCGAACCCTTTCCGGAGCAGCATCCATAGATGATGAAGATTCAATGTCACATGTTTTTCGTACAATTTTGCCGTCTCTACCTCTCACACCCGCACCCACTGAAATAAAAAAAAAATTAGTTAAAATAAAATTAAATAAATAGTAATAGAATAAAAAATTAAAACCAAAAAATTAATTAAAAAAAAAACAAAAAAAGAAAAACAATTTCAAACAACTACCAGAAAACTTGTGGATGAAGTTTTCCAGTAACTTCCGGAAATGTCAAATTTAAGTTTTCCGGTACTGTTTATTTTCCAGAAATGTTGAAATAAGTTTTTCGGTAGTTCTGAAAAACTTCAAAAAAGATTTTCGGAAATGATATGTACCAGAATACTTTTTTTCAAGTTTTTCGGAGTGTAAGTTGTGTATCGAAAAACTTAAAAAAAGTTTTCCGAAAAAATGGTATTTTTTGAGTACTTACTTGTGTTTCGGAAATAATAAAATGGAAAAAATGGTAACTTATAATATTTATGAGGGTGTTTTCGTCTTTTTCATGACTTTGTGGGGTACAAGGATAATTGAGGGGGTACATGCTAAAATTTTCAATTTTCCTCCGTGGAATGGTCTTGTATATGTCTAAGCAGGCAGGCCCAAGGCCCATTCAACTGGCCTTTGTCCACTATTCTGTCTAGTTTAGTTTGATGATTTTTTTAACAATAATATAATTGGATGATGATAGCACCATTTCTCAAATTTAAATCTGACCTAAAGAATGTCTTTTAATTTGATCTGAAGTAAATATATTTATTTCTATATTATTTATTAAAATTGAGGAATTTCTACAAATATAAATAACTTCTATGCAAGGCCACTTTTTAGCAAAATCAACTTGATGCAATCTTGGCCTGAGTGCATATTTTACTTGGTTAATGATATAATCTTAGCTTCATGGTTAGCTATTTTTTTATTGCAGAAGGCCAAGAAATGACCAAGATGACAAATAATAATGTATAAGACATCAAAAAATTGTTAACGAAGTAATTAACAACACACACTAGCTTAATAAAAATACTCACCGTTTCTTTTCTATTAAAAAAAATCGTCATTGTTGAGAGTCCCTGGTATTACATAGCGCATTGCTATATATATTTAATATAGAAGATAAAATGATTAAATCTTGATCATATATATAACCATCCATAAATAGTTATGATTAAAAATGTTATACAATGACTTAAAAAATTTATATGATTGATTTTTTGTTTTAATCTTAATCATTTATACTTATTAATGACTAAGATTTAGTACTCTAACGCTCCTATTTTACATGTTTCCTAGAAAATATATATATATACACACACACACAAAATGTAGTTGTGTCAATCCACCTATTTCGTTATTGTTTTTTTTTTTTTTTATTTAGAAAAAATAGTAAATTCCACTATAATTAACTTACACAACTATGAGGTCCCGAGTTCGAACCCGTGACAAAACGTTCAATCTAACGATATCGACATTTGCTAGTTGAGCTAAATTTTAAGGTTTCTATTTAATGTTTTTCAAATCACGATGGTTTAATAGATTTCGACTTTTTAGATTTTCACTCATGCATATTGTATAGTTGTTTGATAAAAAAATTATGTTTGGTCTCATATGTATAGTTTAGAAATTCTTTAAATAAATTTTAGAAAATCATCCTTTAATTTTGTTTATTTAAAATAGTAAAATATTAATTTTTATCAAAATAAAAAAAGTGTAAGTTGTTAAAGGTGTAGATTAAAAACATACACCTCTTTTAATAATTAATAACACAAAACTTACACAATTATGTGTTTTTCAATTTTACTTATTTAAAATAATAAAGACAGATGATTTTGTCCAAACGAATTGGTATAGGTTACTAATTTAACTACTAGAAAACCTCCATTTAACTTCGAAAATTAACCAATAGTATTCGGTTAAGCGTTAGCCATTTTGACGCTAGGAGTAAGAAATCTTTTTTTCACTCAAAATAATAACGTCGGCCAAGCCGACACTATGTTCTAAAAAATGGGACACTACATTTCATTTATTTATATTCGCATGATTAGCGTTGGAGAGACCGAAGCTACATATTTTACTAGTCAAATTACACATATTTTACATCCCCAATCGCGTCTCCCTCATCTCCCACCGTCGGCAACATCGCACTCAACAAATTGAACCCTCCTTCCCACCACCAACAACCAAGCTCCCCCATCTCTCGTTTTCACACCAACAACTTAGCGTTTTTTAAAACTTCATCGCGTCATCTGCTTCGCCAACACGTTAGCATCTTAAACTGTTCTGTCAACAATTCAACCTCTTCAAACCATACTTCATTGGTTAGTAAACTATTATTCTCTGTTTAGGGTTTTGTAAAAGGGATTTTAGGGTTTTGTTTTCAATTTGGTAAAATGATGAAGTTGCTTGGTGCATGAATAATAAGATCTAAAATGCAATAAATATGTTTGTAATTCTGATTGATGTGCCCTCTTTTCGTTGTTCAAGAAATGATTTTGTTGTCTTTTTGTTGAGAATCTTACTTGGTAATTGCCAAATGGTTATATAATAATATGCAATAATTTGACTATATTGAAGCTTCAAAAGATACATTCCTAATTTCACATTCACACACTGTTTATTTTAGATGTAAATTTATTAAATTATTATGTGCACTGTGCAAGTAGCTTCTTATAACTCTGGGAGTACTTTTCTGATTACTCTCTGAATGAATGATGATTGCTGAATGTGTGCTACACTCTGATATACTAGTAAGTTTTTAATTTTTTAGGTATTTTAGTGGAGTAAGGCTTTTGACCTTTGAAAATAGTTGATGCTTATTGGATGATTAATTTGATTTTAATAGAGAAAAATACTATTATGGAGTTAAGTTGGTGACTTGCACAAATACACTATTTGCATATTTTATTAACTACTAAGAACCAAAACTAGTTAATTATTTGGTATATTGCATTGTTGTAGTTATCACAAAATATACTCATTCAATTGTATGAGATGTAGGTGAGGTTGCATGGTTAGTGATGATATTGAATTATTGGTCTGAGGCAAAATGAGTTTGTGTAGAAGTATTGTTAAATGAGTGTATAGGGAAATTAATGTGAAGCAAGGGTTGTGTACACATTAAACAACTTGAGAGAGCTCTGCAATCACGTTGGTTTACCACCATCTCCTTACAGGTGATAAGCTTCTCTCAGACTCTTTTCCATACATGGAATTTGAAAATGTACTGTTGTGAGATGTTCAGGGGAAGTGGGTTGTGAAAAGAGCTGTTGATGTTGACATTGATGGAAACCCTTTAACTGAAAGTGCAAAAGATGAGGGTGTTGATGACTAAGCTGTTAAGGTTGTTGACACATTCAAACTTTAGGAACAACTTGTTTTTGACAGAAAGCAGTTTCTTGTATTTATTAAGAGGTATATTAAGTTGTTGGCACTCAATCTAGATGAAGAGGAATAATAGGTGTTAAAAAAGAACATTGAAAGAGCAACCAAATACTTGCCCCCCAAGCTAAGTGATTCTTATGCAATTATACTATATTAATTATGATTTGAGTTGGTGGCAACTTTTCACAAGCAATGATTTTGTTGTTGTTGAGAAAACAAGTAATGATTGGTTATGTTAGAAACCTGCTGAAACTTTTAATATTAAATTCTTCAATTTTTGTGTGCTACAATTTTGAGGAGCTCATGGCTTGCACAAAAAGAGAGAGCTGATTTTAAGCATGTAGGAAAAAATAATGTAAAAGCAACAATGTCTAGCTACTATTGGTAATGTACTTGGCGTAGGTGATTTTGTGCTGCGACTTTTTTGTTTTGGGATTTTCAGTTTTTTGCTTGTTAGTTGGCTTACCTTAAAACCAATTTTTCCAGTAGTAATTTACACCTTCGTAAAAAGAGGTGGATGTAAATTAGCAACTCCACGCACACACACATAGATAGATATATATATATATATGAGTGAAGGTCTTTAAATTTTAGGAGTAACTCTTGTCACACGTACTCTACTTTTTGATTCATTGTAAACATAAATTAATTTCATCAATTCAAAAGTGAAAATTAACAATTTTTATTGATCAAATTACCAATCAAATTAACAATTCTTAGCAAGTAAGTTCAATTCAACGTTCAATTTATTTTTAAAATACAAGTAAAATATTGACTATAAAATTCAAAAGCTACAAATATTTAATTATTATAATTTTTATATGCATGATCGTTGAGATAATATAAAATAGTTAATGTTTGAAATGATGATATTTAATGTCTAAAATGAATTATGACGTAGAGTAAATGTGACAAGAGTTATTAGAGTCAACAAATATATATATATGAAGATGAGAAAAGACTTGGAGGACGAAGGCCCCTTTTAGTCCATGAAAAGCTCTACTGTGCATTAAATTTTATTTATCCTGTCGTTGAATATTTTTATATTATACATACCAAAGATTATAAAAATTGAATATATGTAGCTATAAGATTTTATAACCGATATTTTACTTGTATTTTTAAAAATATATTGCGTTTTGCATTGACCTTATTCGATCACATATAAAATATTTTTAAAATTTTATTAAAATATACTGATTTGATCTACTCAATATGAACTATTATTTTGATAATAAATTTAGTAAAATTTAAGTAAAGAGTTATTTAGTGCAGGGTTTAGAGTTATTTTTGGGGTAAATTGACTCTCTATATATACATACCCGAGAGTGGTCAAGATTAAAAGTCCCTTGTAAACAATGCATGTGCCTCTCCTCTATAATATCCTTAACTTATTCATTTTTCATCTTTCTAAATTTTGTTGCACAAACTCAAAACAATAGTAATTGATATTATCTATCTACAGTAATGGACCCATAAATTTTAAATAATTGAAGAAACATATATATAAACTTACACCATTAAATATATACTAAAATAAAGTTTTTGAAGAAGTGATACTTAACTCTTTTACACATAAAAATAGAAGAAATTTGAAGAATATTTGTGTTTGATGTGGGCCAACATTAGTTAACTCAAATTACGTTCTCTCTAATCCTGTACTATTGTACTATTGTACTAAATGGAGGTTGGTGCCTACAAGTAGGTCCATCTGTGTCTATTTAGAAGTTTGTTATTGCTAAACACACTGCTTTTTATTTTTTAGGCTAAATTACATTCGTGGTCCTTTAACTTAATTTCAGTTAACGTTTTAGTCTTTTATCTTTTTTTTTTCTTTCCGATTTGGTCCTTTATTCTTTATTTGATGTTGTTAGAGATGAAAATATGAGTTTACTTAAAAATTTAAGTTATGAATTTGATGAAATTTGCATTATATTGAGGATAATAATTAATTTTATGGGTTTTGTTTGAAATTTTTGATGAATTTTTGCAAAAAAAAAAAGGATAATATTGTTGACATTTTAAAACATAAAAGATCAAATTGTCACTTAAAATTAAAATAAAATACCAAATTGGGAGATAAAAAAGATAAAGGACTAAAACGTTAACTAAAATTTAGTTAAGGGACCACGGATGCAATTTAGCCTATTTTTTAATAGTGTAATTTGGTTATGTTGATGGAAAGAAATATGCCAAAATTTTCACGCTATTGCACCCTTAAAACAGTGCTTTTCTTCTTGTTCTATGTTTATTTTTTATTCTAAAAATCTATGCTTGAAACAGTGTTTTTAAGTTTGAACAAACTCAAGAATTCATGCAATACCTTTGAGTTAGTTATCAAAATCATGTATCAAAAGGGAGGTGTTCGTTATCAAAATTTTAGAAGATGAATATTAATTAGTATTGGAGAGTTGCAAGAATAACCTTCATGATAGAGTCACCGTGCCTAAGGTTGTTGGACATTCCATAAACAATTGTCAAAAAAATTCTAATTGCCATAGAATAGCTTAATCTATTGAAAATGTTGTGGTTGTAAAGAAGTTGGTAAAGCATATGCCTTTTAAAACAATGTTACTTTAGACAAGGTCTTTACTAAATGAGCAGATAAGGATATTTAGGGTAATTATAGTGTTCATCGTGTTGTTAACTCTCCTTTTATGAGGTACAACATTGGTCTAGGATGCACCACTATTAGTCAAAAAATTTCTCCCTTTAATCGAGAAAAAAAAAGTGAAGAAGCTTATGATTCAAACTAAGTTGATTTTGGGGAATCAGAAACCATTCCAACAATACTTGAGGAATATGAGGTACAACTTACACAGAGTCCTAAAAATATAATTTATGAGGTTTTTAGTTATAGCTTATTTATTTCGGCTACACAAATCATCTACACAAGAATCATCAAAAACTAGATATGTGCATTGTTGGTTCTTGGAGTGATGCAATGTTAGAGGAGAACAATATTCAAAACCATCAAATCTCTTCTAATTTGGAATTAAACTCAAATGCTATGGTGTCGAGTATGACATATCCAAATGTTATTGTTACTGATAATGATTTATATTCCAAGATTGCTCAGGACTTGGAGATACACGAAGACAACAAATCACTCTACTTCTAGTGAAGAGCCTTTTACGGAGGTGATTTCTAAGGTAAAGAAAAAGACTATACAGAAGGACTCTATAAAATATATAATTTCCACCCATGAACCATAAAATCTGCATGATTTGATAAGCTTTTCTAATATATTTTTTCTTTCTTTTTCTTTCTTGTGTTGGGTTTATGTCCCCAGTAGTTTTTCTTTTTTCTTTTAATAAATTTTTAGCTTAAAAAAATTTATTGCTTTCTTATTATTTATTTTATTTATAACTTTGTAGAGAGAAACCCAATTGATATAATTGACATGGTCATCTAGAATTAGGTCACAATAATTTTTATTGGACTTTCAAAACATTTAATAAAGATGAAATTGAAATTGGTTGATTTGTTTTGGCTGTTGCAAATTCAAATTGTGAAACAATATCTCATGGTGGAAGAAAATTAGATTTTACATAAGATGAAAAGATGATTGAGTTAATGATATAATAGAAAGAGACACATGTATTGTTTAAGTAGGTTTTTAATTTTGATCATCTATTTTAATTTAATAGCTCATAAGTGTCCCTCTTACTCTCACAAAAAACCTTCTTTATCGATAGATACATCCCTAAAACACCATTTTTACTATGAGGAAGACGACAGGGAATAGAGTCAAAGTCTCAAGATGGGCAAGCAAATCCAATGTACGTGTTCCACCTAAAGAGTGTACCTAGACCAGGAAAATCACTTATGGCCCACATCAAAACTGCATGTAATTTGAACATTTCACACTTGAAAGAAGCATAAGCTTCTACACCTAGTTGTACATAATTCTTGCAACTCTTTGATTAGAGGCTGTAAGTAGATATATATGTTATTTCCTGCATTTTTTTCTACGAATTATCATCGACATTATAAAAGATGTCTGCTTCATGCACACCCACGGAGGAGTATTCTATGGAATGAGAATTACTAGCCAAATACTATAATTTGAACACATAACGCCGAAGGGATTAAAACTGCCAATGGCTAATGCAAGACGAACATTTTGTGATTCAGATGCAAAACAAGAGTGTGTTGAGTCAAATCGTTTCGAAGCTTCAAAATCTCTAGGATGCCTCGTCATTGTTACTATTAAAAGCAGACCATCTCATATCCTCTATTGTCTTGGAAGACAAAAATAGTCTTTGTAATCGAGGTCTTAGTGGAAAGTAACAAAGAAGTTTTGCAGGAACTTTCTTCACATTTTTGTCATTAGCACCTAGCTCATACTCCCCAGATTTTACCCTCGATTTCAATTTGGAAGTGTGACAAACTTTGCAAGTTTTGTTTTCTTCATCTTCATTTCCCCAGTAAAGCATCTAATTATTCGGACTAATAGGTATTTTTTCATAGTTCAAACCAAGTTTCGTGATCGATTTCTTTGCCTCATAAAATGAACTTTGAATCTTTGAATGTTCAAATGCATCTTGCAAGAGTTCTAAAATAATTGTCATGGCCTTGTCACCCATTTTACACAAGCATTTGACATGATACAACTTCACCAAAAACGACAACCTTGAATATTTTGTACTCCCTTCATACAAAGGTTGTTCTCCATCTCTTGCTAGCTCATAAAATTATTTCGCTTCATTCCTTTTCTGTGTGACGTTCCACATCACATCGTCAACTCTTTGAATATCGACATTTGATGCAATAGGTACTTCATTCACATGATTCCTATTAACTCCAAAAGCATCATTAATCATGTTTTGGATAAGATCTTCATTACCAATAGTGTTCTGAACTACTTTTAGAGGATTACTTGATGAGTCATTATTATTTTCTCCTGTCTTGACCTCACCATGATATCACCAAAAATTGTATCCCATCGGAAATGGTGTCATGCTTAAGTGATCATACATCACACTCCTAACATGTGGTGTTTTGAAACCACATTTAACCTTTCCATTTGTTAAAAGGTTTTTAAAGGCAAAATCAACAAAACCCTAAATTCCTTTCACATACTTAGTTTTATGTGGCTATGTAATCCATGACTTATCCATTGCTTCAAAACTATTATTATGAGACACAAGTTGAAAATGGGTATTCTATTCACATTGAGAATCCGGAAACCGCAATTATTAGGTAATAATCAATGTGGAGATATTTCAATCGATTGTTACCGATTGATGAAAAATAAAAATCCTAGAACAAAATACTCGCATAAGCATAGAAGGAAAAACGTATCGGTTGCAAAATCGTGATGCTGTGACGAAGATTATGATAAGGGTTGAGATTAGTCTTATTGTGGAAAGATGAAGGAGGAAGATAAATAATGAAGTGTTGTGAACAAAGATAAGATGATGTTTGGGTCATAAGAGAAAGATATTGTCGTCGTCAAAGATGTCGCCTTAGCCGTACCATAACTTACCTAGAAGTTGTCGTCGCCAGTGAGATAATTTGGAATGAGACCTTGTTACTTAGAAAGTGATTATGAGATTTTGGCACTTAGGGATTGTGACAGTTTGGCTCTACTGAAAACACTAGGGATTTGGAATTGGCTCCACTTAAAATTTTCATAGGGCAGGTAAAGAATTTTTCACACATTTGAGAAATTGGCTCCTTTAAAATATTTTTCTTTTTTCAATTTTTGTTAATTAGTTGATCTCTATATTAATTAAAAAAATAAATAATTAAATATGTTTTTAGTCCTATAAAATTATTACCTTTCAAGTTTAGTCCCTAAGAAAATTTTATTTACTTTTAGTTTTTATTTTGATTTTATAAGAATTTTTTTGTGGGACTAAAAGTATAAACTTTTTACAAAAAAATTTCAAAATAGGGACTAAAAGTGAATAATTTTATTTTTTAGAAACAAAAAAGTTTGAAATTTTTTATAGGGACTAAAAATAAAAATGTGAAATTTTACTGGAATAAAAAATAAATGATGTCTATACCCATGTATTTAAGTTTTGCTACTATAACAATTAATGACAAATTTTCGCACCCGAAGTTATAAGACATCTATACCAACAGTGCATAATTTATCTATGAGTATATATTATCTATATCTACAGTTTAAAATGTTGTCGGTGTAAACTTCCATAGATAAATGTCCATTTTCTTGTAGTATGTCAACTTGAAAAACGACTAAAATTGTTCACAGCCTTTTTAAGATACTTACAAAAGTTTGCATAATAGGTAATAGTCACCTGTATAAAAACACATGCCTTTATTTGATTTTGTAGATTAATTTTCCACGTGCTTTTACAATATGTCATCCAACACGAGCAATTATTTACCAATTTAGTTTGTGGTTGCATGAGGCATATTTTCTCAGCTTGTTTGTAATATTTGCTATTGTGTTGACTATTCTATTAATTATTCTCTTTAATTATTTCAACTATGGGTTGAATAGGTAGTTGATCTTATCAAGTTGTCATTGCTCTCAGAAACCCCTTTATCAGACTTTATTTTTAGAAAGGAACAACTTGTTGGTAATATGGACCTAAGAAACTAGTTGGAGTTCTTGATGGGAGAGGTACAAGGACCATTTAGTGTGAAGAAAATCAAATGAACAAATTTTGTTTGTTGAAGCAGAGAATATTTTGCCGACTCTATTTAGTTTTCTCTCCTCCGTGTTACACGTGCTTGAACATAAACAATATAAATGGTTTTGTGTTGCAACATTGTAATGGAATCATAATTCTAAGAGGTTTTGGTGATTGAGGAGTGGAAGGGAAGATTCTTGGTGCTAAGTATGTTTGAGAAATTAATTTTTAAATATTTTGCTTTCAATAAATATAGTTGTTGTAGTAGATTTGTTAAATGAATTTTATTTTTAATATTTTTTGATGAATTGTTTTTAATATTTGTATATTATGAATTTTCAAGATTGACCATATATGTAATTTTAATACATTAAATGGACCTTTACACTATTTTTCAATTTTTGGATGTTGGAGAGAAAACAAAATCTATGATATTTTTATAAAAAAAATAAATAGATCTTATGACAACCCTTGTACGAATAAGTGTTCTAATAGATCAATCAACACTTTCTAGGAAAAAGTGTTATTAAAGGGCATCATATGACGTTTTTTTTCTTCTTTAGAACGTTGTTTTATAGGTCACTTTTTTACAATGTTTTTCATAAAAAGTGCTATTTCAGACCAACATAAGACATCACTTTTTGTGTTTTAAAAGCGCTATTATAACTTATTACTATACTAGATTTTACAATGTTTAAAAGCGATATCTAAAGCAAAAAAAAAAAAAAATTGTCATAGAACAATTTTAGGGCTTGAGTATCTTTGTCTACTTTTAATGGCTTGTTGGTTATAAAATATGAAGGATTTTACAGCACTCAAAACATCCAAGGTTGATTATTTATACACCACAGAAGTGTTGTTGCACATCCCCTTTGAGGCTTCTTGGATGCCACTTTGCTTTATGATTCAACCCACTTTTATTTCAACCAAAAACACACCAAAACAAGAGTTGGCCAGGCAACACATGTCATGAGAAGCCCATCCTTCACACTTAATCAAAACACTCACAAAAATAATATTAGTAATATTACAATTATTAAAAGCAAATGGGCACCTTTTCATGCGCCCAAGTCCTCTCTATGGGGACTTGTAATACCCCAAATTTTCTCTTAATATATATTAGTAATATTGCGATTAATTTTCTTTTAAGTGTTTGCTATGATGTGATAATTTACACGTTTTTATTTATTTATTTGTTAATATAAATTGTATATATTAATTATTTATTTTTTGAAAAACAATAGTATTTTAGTGTGAGTATTTTAGGGAATAAGATTTTGGTGGGAATGTATAAAATATATAATTTGAATTTTTTTAGAACTTTAAGTGATAGAAAAATGATATTTGGGCCTGTTACTGCGTATGCACCCACTGATATGTTATTTACACCCTTATGCTTTTAAATAAAAACAAAAACAATGCTATTCTTCCTTCCAATGCGCAGCCAATACTCCACAATGCTTCTTCGCTTCTTCTTTCTTCAACCACGACCACCGTAGTGGGTCTAATGAAAGCATAGTCATTACTCTTCTGATTTTCTCTTTCATTCTCAACTCAATTCACAAATTGAAACTTCCTATTTCTATTCGTCAAAAATCCAACCGCCACATTTAGATCAAGATTCCGACCACCACGTCATCAAGAAAAACCGAAACCATATATGAATTTAACGTAACACCCTCTTTCATTAATTATGCTTAAAATCACCAACCATAACTCTTCAAAAAATGGGTTTCAACCATTGTTGCGACTGTTTTCTCGATTACTGGACAACATGTTTTTCTAGCTACTTGAAAAACTGATATCGTTTTTGGATTCTTCTCGTTGAAACATTCATAAAGCACTACTCACTCACACATTTAAGTGAATTTGATTAGACCCTTTGAACGCGTTAGTGAAGCTTCTTCTCACTAACTAATTTGTGTCTTTTTGAAATTGTTTTTGATCCTAAATTTATTTTAATTATTTAACATCAATTTTTATGTCTCGTGTAACTTATCAATCATGTTTCACCGACTCAGTGAACCTGTTGCTAATTTTTGAACTGATTTGTTGTGCACCGTTGAACGTCGAAATACGAGAAAGCCACGTAACAATGCTAAATTAATTAATGTGAAAATGTGAGAATTATGATACTAAAATGTGAAATAGAAATGTTT
Source organism: Cicer yamashitae (assembly GCA_037974755.1). NCBI lineage: Eukaryota > Viridiplantae > Streptophyta > Magnoliopsida > Fabales > Fabaceae > Cicer > Cicer yamashitae. The sequence continues at coordinate 14,742,664 of JBBPBQ010000003.1, forward strand.
ATAAGGTTTTGATTGATTTAATTTTCGATGGTTGTCTGGTATTTGATATTTGATATTATTGTGATATTGGATGCTAAATGAATTTTGTGCCTATATTTGATTTGATGAGATCTTGTGACGTGATGATAAACCTTGAATGCATTGTGTGACATAATAATATTTGATGATGATGTATAACTGACGATTGAGATGTTATTAAATTGTGACGAGTATGTTGATTTCACCCCATAGTTGAAGAAATAGTGGTGATTCAAGCTTGTGCTAAAGATGGTGCTTTCAATGGAGTAGTCTAAGCCAACAAAGGGAGAAAATAGATATTGGGAGTTTTTGACGTGGAGATTATCTTGTCATCATATAGGTAGGGCCTAACAAGTCTAGTGATGTTGGGGAAGTACAATTGAATGAGCCCGGTCGTGGAAGTCTGTTGTTGAGCCTTACGGCAAGACTGTTAGACCTTGGGGGTATTCTGGTGAAAAATTTCTAAGTGACTTGGAGGTAGCCCTCCAAATGTCAGGAGCTACCATGCAACACCCGTTTACCTTGAACATCGCGTATATGTATCTCAGATTGAGTTGAGTGGATCTATGAGGATAGAGCCAATTTGAATTGTCTGTCCACTTGTGTGGTGGCATAGTATCAATCTTCCTAACTAAGTAATTCAGAGTTATAATGGTACCAAAATATGAAGAAGTAGAGTCCTAGTTTATGCATAGCATTGCATTGTCTTGATTGTTCTGTTGTGATAAATGTGTATGGAAGGTGATAACAGTTCCCCCTAGTTGATTTGATGTTATAATGAGGTATTAATTTTTCTTGAGTAATTTTGGCGTTACCATGATGTGTTATAATATAGTTCTATCATATAATTATTTGCATGTTCTTCTTACTTACACTACAAGAAAATCTTAATTTGCAGGACTTGATTTACGAAAGTTTTATTGTAACTACCGCCGCTTGACATTACGGTGTGTGCGGCGTTACATTTTGATTGTCCCAAATGTTTAGAACTTGCAGTGGTTTTGATCCACATTGCGGCAATTGTAATAAATATACTAACTTTTATGCGGGGAACAAATTTGTTCTTCCCTCTCTTTAATTTTGCGCACCGAAACTTTTCTTCCTCTCTTTGTGAATAAACCCTAAAAATTTTCTTCCTTCACCAAAACTTTGCTCCAATTCCATTTCCCCATTACACTTCAACTGCACTCCAATCGCCCCCTATCACACTCCAATCGAGAAATCAGTCTTGCATTCCATTGAAATCAATCTCACCTGCCATTGAATCTCAAAAAGTTAGGGTTTGAGAGTGAATCTGTCTCGCATTCCCTCTCTTTCATTGAGAAGCAACCTTAAGTACTCTCTCTGTCTTTCTTTCTCAAAGCTATTATTTCTCAAAATCAAAATTAAAATTGTGCTTGTAATTTTTTCTCAGATACGATATCAACCGTCGAATCCTCCATGATGTTTCCTTTGTTTAATTGTTAGGTATAATTTATTTCCCATTTCTCCTCATGTTCAATTTCTGCGTTTGTTGGTTTTTTGCGATTTCGATTTTAGCTTTGCATTGTTCGTGTTTCTGGAATAAAATCTTAGAATGGGAAAAATAGAAAAAGGAAAGGCGAGAGAGATGAAAGAAAAAGGAAAAGAAAAAGTTTTATTCACTATTTTGAGGAAAATAATTGGGTAGAAGGCAATTTGGGGTAACATATTTATGTAAAGAGAATTCAATTAGGATGCTTTATGCTTGTTAATCAATTTTAAAGAGGAAACTAAAGAAGGTAAAAAGCTTTTAAAGATGATTAAAGATGGAAGAGGGGAAGGTCGTGTTTATCACATAATAGTAGTGATGAAATAATAATAGTAGATGGTTAGATACTGTTCAAAGCTTGCCAAGGGAAGAACATCTTAGTATATGATCGTGTATTACTCAATTTTGTTCGATCAATTAAAAATAATTCTAAAAAACATTAATCATATGTTTAATAAACATTTTACACTTATTATTATTGAGTCCAAAATTATCGTTTTATATACCTGGACAAATTTTGAGTTTATATTTTTCTCTTCTACTGCACGCGTCCCCTGTTTCCTTTTTAACTTGCCTTCATGCTTCTTTGCCTCCTGCTTTCATATTCTTCTTGCTTTCCTATTTTTATTTCTCCTTTCTGGCTTCCCTCCTTTGCAAGAACAGGAAGCGACCTTTCCCCTATCTCTTTCCCTAATTATATGTGGTTGCTTAATTTTTGCTTTAAAACAATAAAAAATCCATAACTCAATTTTATCTATAAATTGAGAACAAAAAGTCACCAGAAAGGAAGAAGTTTTTTTTGGGTGAGAAATAGAAGAGAAACAACATACTAAAGGAAGAAGAAAATACAAGATACAAGCAAAGTATTTCAAATCTCTTTAATTTTAATATTCTATATATATATAATTTCTTTTTACTATTACGTATACAATATACATATAAATAAATAAAAAACTATGTTCATAGTCTTCAAATCTTGTGTTGTCATACTTATATTATATTATATTATATTATATTATATTATATTATATTATATTATATATATATATATATATATATATATATATATATATATATATTCCCTCTCTTTTGTTATGCTAAAAGAAAGTTTGGGCTCCAAACCCAACTGTTTTTTTGTTTAACTATGTAGTCCAATTTTTTTTTTCATAGGTCCAATCCTTTTAATCTCAAAAATATTTAGTTTAACAACTTCTAACAAATATCAAAATTTATAAAAACAAAAATAAATATTTTATTAAAGGTTAACTAGATGTTACATCTTTTTAATATTTGAGTTGTCGGGATACAAGTTATACAATTTGATAGTCCTAAAACTCGTTTTTATAAATAATTTCATCTGAAATCAAGTTTTAAATTTGAATAATTAGACGTGACATTTTTTTAATCTTTGAGTTGTTAAGACTCAAGTTGTAGAACTTAGTGGTTTTAAAATTCATTTTTTATAACCGAAAAATAAAAAAAAATATTCTTAAATGAATTAACTAGATGAGACATCTTTTTAATCTTTAGATTTTTGAGACACGAGTTATACAACTTAATAGTCTTAAAATTCTTATTTTAAAATAAATATTCAAATTAAACAAATTCATTTTCTTTCATCATTTTTTTTTTATTATCAACAACCTACTCTCTTTAAAACAATGAACACATCGGCATTAATTTCTATACAAGAACTACGTAGCTTTGATTTGTCCATTGCACCGGGAGATAGTAGGAGTAAGATCGCACTCTTGTCTAGTATAATAATAAAAAAAAATTCTTATATTTTAAATACAATTTTATCTCCATACTATTTTTAAAGAAAGATTATATTTATATTTCAAAAAGGAGAAATAAATTCATATAAGTTAACATTAATTTTACACAATTAATTATAGGTAACCGTATTTTAACAGATGTCGTAGGGTGCTAATACATTCCCTACATATAATCGATTCTCGAACCCAAAATTTGGTTTCAAAGACCATTTTCCTATTGTTTTTAAGAGCTTTTCAATATTTTCTCTATTTTAAAATAAATTTTGAGGACGACTTCATTAAATTTGAAAAACTCAAAAAACACTCGAAATTGTGGGACGCGACAAATTGAAAACTTCTTTGTTTGACAAGTCAATATTTATAGAGACTATATATATGCATTCTGATTTGTGATGAATTGGTTATTGATTTCAAACATGACTAGGTGATAATGTTGTAAAGACATACATTCTTAATATCTTGCTTTGTGAGTACATGTTGATTAGAGGTAATTAATGGATATGGATTCATATCAAAGATTCAACATGCAAAACACGTGGAGAGCAATCCTTTCAGCTTTTGGATTATTGATTTCTTTTATTATCTTATTCCTTTACCTAATGCTACAATGCAACCCAATTCCTGCCTTTTATGTGAAACCTTGAATTTTATGTGTCATGGCTTGATGGTCATCAATAATTCAAAACAAAATAGAAATATTAGCACCTTATCTTCTTTCATTCTAGTACAGGGCAGTATTTGTTGGTACTACTGCTAGAGTTTAAGTTTGTTTCCTTTAATTGATGTGAGATTTTCTTTAATTCTAGTACAAGGAAGTATTTGTCGTTACTACTGCTATGGTATCATAATAGTGTGTGTATGTATATTACAAGTACTTCTAAATTCACCTTATATTTGGTTATACAATTGTCATGGATTACAAAGCCACGTAGCTCAACTGAGTATGTCAAAAGGATCGAGGGTTTTCTTGATTTTGCCTTTAAAAACCTTTTAACAAATGGGAAGGTTAAATGTCCTTGTATATGGCCAGTAATTCTCATTTCATACAATACTTCTCCATGGGTGTGCATGAGGCATACATCTTTTATAATGTCGATGATAATTCCTGGAAAAAAATGCAAGAAATAACATAATATCTACTTACAGCCTCTAATCAAAGAGTTGCAAGAATTATGGACAAGCAGTGTAGATACTTATGATTCTTTCAAGTGTGAGATGTGGACCATAAGTGATTTTCTTGGTTTAGATACACTCTCTAGGTGGAACACGTACACTAGACTTGTTTGCCCATCTTGAAACTTTGACTCTATTCCTTGTCGTCTTCCTTGAACCGAATTTGTTTTAATGGTGAGAAATTCTTGAACAAGTTTTAACATTAATGTCACACTTGGCAGAAGACCAGAGCAAGAAGGGACTGGAAAAAGAACACGAGGTAATTGAACTTTCATATTGGAAAGATAATTGTTTGCATCACAATATTGACATGATGCATATTGAAAAGAATGTATAAGACAATATCATATTTACTTTGTTAAATGATAATGCAAAGAGTAAAGATCATGTTAATTCTCAAAAAGACCTTAAATCTATGGGAATAAGACGTGACATTTGGCCAAATGAAAGTAGAAAATATCCTTTAGTTGTGTTTGCAATGACCAAGAAGACTTTTTTTAGCAACTTTAAAGAACATTATTGTGCCAAATGGTTATTCGAGTAACATTTTGAGGTGCATTGACTTGGATAATCAAAAGTTGAATGGAATGATGAAAAGTCATGATTGCCATATACCATGATTGCCCTATACTGATGGAGCAACTGTTGGAAATGATGAAAAATTAATGGAAGAATTGTTGGTAATAATGGTGACATTAATGAGCTAGTGTGGTTGTGAATTGAAAAAATGAGAAGTCCCACATAGGAGGGATACCACACTTTAGAAGGGTATATAAGGTGGAGGTATGTACCTTGGAGTGTGTGCCAAGGGGTACCCTAATTTTGTGAAGGAGGGAGAACGCAAGCAAAGTTGACCACCACACACGCGCGCCGCTGCCGTCCGTCCGGCTCGGCTCGACTCGGCCCGGCCTGGGCTCGGGTCTTGGTCTTGTGGTGTATTTTTATTTTTTTATAAATGAAAAATAAAAAATTATTTAATTAATTTTTAAAATTAAATGCTTGCTTCGTTTCCTGAGGTCAAGGTTTGGAACGGTCAACAGGAGCGCACTGATGGATCCACCAATTTCTCTGATCTAGTTGCAGAATTCCTCTATAAATAGAGAGCTCCCCTCAGTTGAAAAATCACACCAAAAAGCACTCCGCTTCTGAGGCTTTTCTCTCTTCACCCCCCCGTTCTTACTTCTTCTTCTTCTTCTTTTTCTTGAGTGGCCTTCGTGCCATATTACGAGTGGTAGTCGTTAGACTACCATATTGAGGGTGTAATTTGAACGGTTTTCTACAGTGCAGTAGAACTCAGATACAGTTATCTGGGCTGTTTTATCCTGGGGACTTCGTGGTTGATAGTCTGCCTTGCAGCTTTTGGGCACTGCCTCGAAACGTCTTAAAGAGAGCGACCTAGTCTGCGACTCAACCCAGTAATATTTTCGGTGGCATAAATTGTTTTTTCAAACTTTTTTAAAATTCAAAAACAATAATTTTAAGACGAGTTTCGAACTGCCATGTCTACCGACGAAATTACTGGGACAGGTTCTTCTACTTCTGAATACAACAAACCGTTTCGATTTGAAGGAAGTCACTTCAAACGATGGCAACAAAAGATGCTATTTTTTCTAACCACGAAAAAGGTTGCCAACGTTCTGAAGGATGACATCTCTGTTGTTCCAGAAAATGCTGAACAAACAGAAAAGGATAAGAAAGCTGCTGAATTAAACCAATGGGAACATAATTGTTACTCATGTAAGAATTATATTCTGAATGGACTTGTTGATGATCTGTATGATTACTACAGTTCCGACAGCAATACTGCTAGACAGGTTTGGGATGCTCTGAAGAAGAAATATGATACTGAGAAAACTGGAGCCAAAAAATATGCTGTTAGCCGCTACCTCAAGTATTAGATGACAGATCCGTGGAAGCTCAGTCTCATGAAATCCAGAAAATTGCTCACGAAATCATCACTGAAGGTATGTCCCTCGATGAACAGTTTCAAATTGCTGTTATTATTGACAAACTGCCCCCTGCTTGGAAAAATTTTAAAAATTCTCTCAGGCATAAAACTAAAGAATTCTCTCTAGAAAGTCTGATAACTCGCCTTAGAATTAAGGAAAAATCCCGTAAGCAAGACCAGAAAGATGAAGTTCTTCTTGTGACAAATAACAAGAAAAAGAAATTCATCAGAGCAGTTCTGAAGCCAAACAGCAAACCACTAAAGATTCAGAATCGCTCTTCAAAGAACAGCAACAAGAATGGGAACCCTCCAAAGGCCCCAATTGCAAAGCAGCAACCACCTCCTAGAAATGGCCCTTCCCCTTTTCTCTGTTTTCGCTGTGGAAAAGAAGGTCATGTAGCACGCAAGTGCAGGAACAAGCCAGGCCCTGCTAATCAGGCCAACTTGACAGAAGAGCAATTCGTTGCTATGATAACTGAGATCAACCTTGTTGGTGGATCGAAAGGATGGTGGATAGACACTGGTGCCTCCCGCCATGTCTGTTATGATCGTGCTATGTTTAAAACATACACTGCTGCTGAAGATAAAAAAGTGTTGTTGGGAGATTCCCACACCACTAATGTTGTTGGTATTGGAGATGTGGAACTAACATTCACATCTGGAAAGACCTTAATTCTGAAGGATGTCATGCATACTCCAGAAATAAGGAAGAATCTGGTTTCTGGGTTTCTTCTCAATAAGGCAGGGTTTACTCAGACTATAGGGGCAGATTTGTACACTATATCTAAAAATAGTAATTTTGTTGGGAAAGGGTACGCCACTGATGGCATGTTTAAATTGAATGTTGAAATCAATAAAATGCTTCCTTCTGCTTACATGTTGTGTGATTTTAATATTTGACATGCTAGACTTTGTCATATGAATAAACGTGTAATTTCGAATTTAAGTAACTTACGCTTAATTCCAAATTTATCCTTAAAAGATTTTGAAAAATGTGATTTTTGCAGCCAAGCTAAAATAACTAAAAGTTCACATAAATCAGTAGTTAGAGAATCTGAACCTTTAGACTTAATACATTCTGATATATGCGAACTTGATGGGACTTTAACCAGAAATGGAAAGCGTTATTTTATTACTTTTATTGACGACTGTTCCGGCTATACTTTTGTATATCTTACGAAAAATAAAAGTGAAGTGCTTGACACGTTTAAGATCTTTGTAATTGAAATTGAAAATCAATTTAGTAAGAAGATTAAGAGATTTCGTAGTGATAGAGGAACAGAGTATGATTCTAGTTTATTTAATGAGTTTTATAAAACCCAAGGAATTATACATGAAACTACTGCACCATATTCACCTGAAATGAATGGTAAAGCTGAAAGAAAGAATAGAACTCTTACTGAACTTGTTGTTGCTATAATGCTTAATTCTGGTGCAGCATCTCACTGGTGGGGGGAAATTATTTTGACTGTTTGCTATGTTTTGAATAGAGTCCCTAAATCTAAGAACAAAACATCTCCCTATGAGATAATTAAGAAAAGACAGCCCAACTTGTCTTATCTTCGAACTTGGGGTTGTCTGGCTTATGTCAGAATCCCCGATCCCAAGCGAATTAAACTCGCTAGTAGAGCCTATGAATGTGTATTCATTGGGTATGCGGTAAACAGTAAAGCGTATAGGTTTTATGACTTAAATGCTAAAGTGATCATAGAATCGAATGATGTTGACTTCTATGAAAATAAATTCCCTTTCAAAACGAGAAATAGTGGGGGCGGCGAACCTAGTCAAGCTCCTGTGATAAGAAGGACTGAAAGCAACAAACAAGACGAAACAGAAACTCGAAGGAGTATGAGAGTGAGAGTTGCTAAAGATTATGGACCTGAATATATGGCCTATAATTTAGAAGAGGATCCTGCAAGGAAGCCTTGTCATCTTTGGATGCAGATTTATGGCAAGAAGCTATAAACAATGAATGGATTCTCTAGAGTCTAACAAGACCTGGCACTTAGTGGACTTGCCTCCTGGTTGCAAACCTATAGGTTGTAAATGAATTTTGAAAAAAAAACTAAAACCCGATGGATCTATTGACAAGTACAAGGCACGCCTTGTAGCCAAAGGTTTTAGACAAAGAGAAAATATAGATTTCTTCGACACTTTTTCACCTGTCACTAGAATAACATCCATCAGGGTGCTCATATCACTTGCAGCTATTCATAACCTGGTGATACACCAGATGGATGTAAAAACAGCTTTTTTAAATGGTGACCTGGAAGAAGAAATCTATATGGAACAACCTGAAGGTTTTGTAATACATGGGCCAGAAGACAAGGTCTGTAAGTTAGATAAGTCTCTGTATGGTCTTAAACAAGCTCCTAAGCAATGGCATGAAAAATTTGACAACTTGATTTTGTCGAATGAGTTTAAAGTGAATGAAAGTGACAAATGTATTTACTACAAGCTTGAAAATGGCATTTACACTATCATATGTCTCTATGTAGACGACTTACTCATATTTGGTTCAAACATTCATGCCGTCAACAATGTGAAATCACTGTTGAGTAACAACTTTGATATGAAAGACCTCGGAGAAGCGAGTGTAATCCTTGGAATAAAGATTACTAGGTCAGAAAAGGGAATTTCTTTAGATCAATCTCACTATGTTGAAAAGATCCTAAAGAAATATAATTACTTTGACTGTAAACCTGCTTGCACACCATATGATCTAAGTGTGAAACTTTTCAAGAACACTGGTGAAAGTGTTAGACAAACTGAATATACGAGCATCATTGGCAGCCTCAAGTATGCCACTGATTGTACTAGACCCGACATTGCCTATGTCGTGGGATTGTTGTGCAGGTTTACTAGTAGACCTAGTATGGAGCATTGGCACGCTATCAAAAGAGTCATGAGATACCTTAAAAGGACCATGAGTCTCGGATTACATTATCAAAGATTTCCTGCTGTTCTTGAAGGATACAGTGATGCTGATTGGAACACCTTATCAGATGATTCCAAAGCAACCAGTGGCTATATTTTCTGTATAGGCGGTGGTGCGGTATCTTGGAAATCGAAGAAATAGACGATACTGGCTCAGTCCACTATGGAGTCTGAAATGATAGCACTAGCTACTGCTAGTGAAGAAGCAAGCTGGTTGAGATGCTTGCTAGCTGAGGTCCCCTTATGGGAAAAACCTTTACCAGCTGTGTTGATCCACTGCGATAGTACCGCGGCTATTGCAAAAATTGAGAACCGTTATTACAACGGTAAGAGACGACAAATACGTCGTAAGCACAGCACAGTCAGAGAATTACTTTCTAAAGAGCTGTTATAGTGGATCATGTACGCACTGATGATAATTTAGCAGATCCTTTGACGAAAGGATTAGCTAGAGAGAAAGTCCTAAATACATCCAAAAGGATGGGACTAATGCCTATAGATCAATGAGTCACTTATGATGGTAACCCGACCTAAATGACTGGAGATCCCAAGAATTAGGTTCAATGGGTAATAACAAGTCATAGTGATATGAGATGAACATGCTATTTTTTATATGAGAGAAGCATGATTCTTGAAGCGATATTAGGATGAGATAATTGAAACTCTTAATGAGATCTATACTCTATGTGGAGTGGAGTACCTAGCTATAGGAGTACTCTTAATAGACTCACCTATGTGAATGTGGAAGTGGGGGCCGCTTCCTATGGAATTTCGAGGCAGAATTCCTAGAACGCTCACGATACCGGTATATACGTGCATGGCCTTAAATGCACAGGCTTTTGAGAATACACCCAATGAAAATGTTGTGTGTGGGTTTGATGTCAGAGATAGAGTTCAAGACTACGAGTCACTCTTGTTGAATCTGAATCTTACTTACTATGCAAAGGCTCAAGTCAAGAGACGCCTTTGTTTATGCATAATCTTATAGAAGCGTTTGACGCTATTTCTGAAACCTCTTTTTTAAATTCAAGTGGGGGATTGTTGAAAATGATGAAAAAACAATGGAAGAATTGTTGGTAATAATGGTGACATTAATGAGCTAGTGTGGTTGTGAATTGAAAAAATGAGAAGTCTCACATAGGAGGGATACCACACTTTAGAAGGGTATATAAGGTGGAGGTATGTACCTTGGGGTGTGCCCCAAGGGGTACCCCAATTTTGTGAAGGAGGGAAAACGCAAGCAAAATTGACCACCACACACGCGCGCGCCACCGCTGCCGTCCGCCTCGGCCCGGCTCGGGCTCGGGCCTGGGCCTGGGCCTTGGCTTTAGCTTTTGTCTTGCTCTTGGTCTTGTGGTGTATTATTATTTTTTTATAAATAAAAAATTATTTAATTAATTTTTAAAATTAAACGCTTGTTTGCGTTTTATCTCTAATTGTTGCGTTAATTACGTAACTGCCCTCCACCGAGTCTACCTAATGATCTGATCTAGTCTTCCCCTTTTGCCTGGTCAAAACCCTAACCCTAGGTGCCACGTAACTGCTGTTGCCCGGTCATTATTCAAAGTCAAAACCCTAACGCATGTTCAGGTAGTCAAAGGCGCACGTTTTGGGTGGGCAGCGGTTTTGGAGCACACGTTTCCTGAGGTCAAGGTTTGGAACGGTCAACAGGAGCGCACTAATGGATCCACCAATTTCTCTGATCCAGTTGCGGAATTCCTCTATAAATAGAGGGCTCCCCTCAGTTGAAAAATCACACCAAAAAGCACTCCGCTTCTGAGGCTTTTCTCTCTTCTCCCCCCGTTCTTACTTCTTCTTCTTCTTCTTCTTTTTCTTGAGTGGCCTTCGATAGCTTAAGCTTACCTTGTTAAAGAGATTTTTACATTTTGTTCAAGGTATTTGGACAATATTGAGACGGGATGGACCTAATGTCAACGTGGTCATGTATATGATGAGCCTAATGATATACATCCTCAATCACGTATGGCTGAATTATTTCCTATAATTGGAAAACCAATCGATGGTTCTTCATATTTTACCCTTACATAGAGAGAAAAGTTGCAGGCTCATCGACATGTGTTAACAAACTGCCCTGTTGTTGATTATTTTCTTTAGTAAGTAACTTTCCTTTTGATTATTTATTCAAATGAGATTCAATATATATATATATATATATATATATATATAATGTATTTAACTATATATGCAATATAAAGCTATTGTATACAGAAAAATAAAGATCAGGAATGCTTTAGAAGTAAACAAAAAAGTCCATAGAGAATTCGTTGGTTGGTTTGCTAATCGTGTGAGTGTTTATGCATGTTCTCTTTTGATTAAGTGAATAAGTTCAATAGGAATGTCACTAACTATCTACATTATTGCATACAGATTGAAAACAATCTTGACAGTCTTAACAAACCAGATAAAGACGTTCTTATTAGTCTTGCACAAGGTCCTTTTGGACAAACTAGAAGGTTCACTACTTATAATGTTAATGGATTTAAATTTCAGACTTTGGCACAAGACAAGTTATTAAAAACTCAAAATAGTGGATTTTTTGATACGTTTGGAATAAGAAGTTACTCGAGCAATAGTGATGCTCAAATAAGGTTTGGAAGGGTGTCTTACTATGAAAGATTGATAGATATCATTAAGTTTTTCTATTCTAGGTTTTCAATAGTCATGTCCAAATGTGAATGGGCTAATACAACTAACCCAAGAGGCATGAAGAAAGATAAGTTGAGTTTTACGTTTATTAACTTTGCATGATTAATACATACTAAAGGGCATGAAGATGATGAACCATACATTAAAGCTTCTAAAGCTAAAATAGTCTATTATGTTGACGATGAGAAGGAACAAGGTTGAAGTATACCGGTTCATTTGAGGCCAAGAGACTTGTATGACATGGGTGAAGATGAGAATGAAATCATGGAATCCAATGAGACATACTCATCACAAAACTTGGAACAACTTTTCTTAGATGATAACACACATATCCCTTTGGCAAGAGTTGCAATATGATGATACTTAAAGTTCAACCTTCAATGAAAATATTGATGAGGATAATCATGAAATGCTTCTATGAATATGTTTCCCTTGAGATGTGAAACTATATGTTCAATTTGAAATGTAATATCCTATCATTTAAATGCTATGTGTCCTTTTTTTCATAAAATTTTGGTATGTTTTCTTACATTAAGATATTTATTATTGTAATGGATATGCTTTTGATAATTTCAACTTTAATTGCTACAAGAAGGTTGTTAAGTTGTATACATGATGCCCCCTTTATGTTTGTTAAGTTCTCTTTTTGCAATTTTATTTTTGCATCATGGAAGCTTAGTTTTAATTCTCATGATTCAAACTACTTAACGATATTTTCTACAAAATTGGATTATTACTGTTATTTCTTAGAAGGGCAGCCTTTTCTAATATATTTTATAATTACTTTATGCATTTGTTTTAAATATGAAGACCTAGTTTCAAGACCTAATATATTTTGTGTTATAATTTGTTTCAAAGATTTATCTAGATATGTACAACAAGAAGACGTGGTTGTCATAGATCTCCTACAAGTACTCGTGAACGTGTTCAATCTGAACCTGAACCTGTTCAAACTCAAACTCAACCTGAACATGTTCAACCTCAACCTCAACCTAAAAACCTATTCAACCTCAATTTGAACCTATTCAACCTGAGGCTAGCAAAAAAAATGTATTGTCAATGTTGTTGGTATATCTATATAATTTTAGTTTCTATTTAATCTATTTCTTGTGTGATATTTTGGAATAGTAACTAGTTTATTTGGGTGTTAGATGATGAGGGTAAGGTTAGGCAAACATGTCTAGAAGTGTGAGACTTGTTTTGAAACATATTGGGATTTAAGGTATAGACTATAATTAATTTCATATATTTGATTTCTACTTGAGTTTAGTTTACTAACATCTTTCAATTTTTTAGTGTTGAAGATACAATTTGTTGTCAATAATGAAGATCATAAGAAATATATCCTGCAAGATTGGGAAAGAAGTGGAAGGACAACAGGACTAGATTATTTAATAGATATTATAATTGGTCTCTTAGTGTTGCTCAAAATATTTTGAAATACCCAAGTGTAGTTGACAAAGATAATTGGGCTATGTATTTAGAATATAGACTGCATCCTGCTATGGTAAAAACAATAAATTGAATTGTTGTAGACATTTTCAATAATTTCAAAAATGAAACACATGTTTTTGTGTTGCTGGCATCCACTTCTCATTAAAAGTTTGTACATTTTTTGATGACCACATGGTCATGAGACTTGTCATCAAGTTCATGACCCACCTTGATAAACCACCACCACCTCCATCCTTTCTGTTTTAAAATCGCCGCTGCCGCCACCTCCATCACTCTCACTCACAACTCTGTTGCCTATTTTCTTCTTTAATTTCTACATCTTTCTTCTTCTACTTCTTTTTATTCTTTCTTATTCTACTTCTTTTTCTTCTACTTCTTTGCAATTTATATCAAAGACTACAGGATGAAGATGAAAAATATTTGTTTAATAATTTCTTTCCTAATACTTTCATCATGTATTTTGTTTCTTTCATCTCTCTTTTCTTACTCATCTAATAGTGATAAAATAAACAATTTAACTCAACAACTGGAGGTTAAATTCAACCAATACTCTGGTTATATCACTATTGATAAGATAAAGAAAAGATATTTATTTTATTATTTTGTTGAAGCAGAAGTTATGTTTAAAACCAAATTTAAAACCAAATTAAACAATAATTAAAAAAAATCACTTTAAAATTTAATGTATCTAATATGTTATAGGTTATGTTGTAGGTTTTGAAGGGTCGGGTTGTTCATCCGTCGAACTTGGTGCTTTCAAAGAGCAGCTCTTTGAAAGAACCAAGTCCGACGGATAAACAAACCGACCCTTCAAAACCCACAACCACACTTGTTAGATACATTAAGTAAATTTTTTTTATTATTGTTTAGTGGTTGAATTCATATTATCTCCATGTAGCCATATAACTATTGGTTTTAAATTTGGCTGAACTTATGTTTCAACAAGATAATAAAATAAATCTTTTCTGTATCTCATCAATAGTGATATAACAAGAATATCGGTTGAATTTAACCTCCGATTGTTGAGGTAAATTGTTTATTGTATCACTATTAGATGAGTAAGAAAAGATAGATGAAATAAACAAAATATATGATGAAAATATTAGAAAAGAAATTATTAAACAAATATTTTTCATCTTCATCATATAGTCTTTGGTATAAATTGCAAATAAATTACAAAGAAGTAGAAGAAAAAGAAGTAGAATAAGAAAGAATAAAAAGAAGTAGAAGAAGAAAGATGCAGAAATTAAAGAAGAAGAAGAAGAAGAAGAAGAAGAACAAAGAAAATAAACAGCAGTAGAGGGAGAAGAAAGCGAAACGATGGAGGTGGTGATGGCGGCGGCTTCAAAACAGAAAGGATGGAGATTGTGGTGGTGGTTTATTTTGAACTGTGAGGAAGGTAAGAGTTGAGAGTGAGAGGGAGAGTGATGAGAGTTGTGGGTGGTGGTGGCAGCAGCGGCGGTTACAAAACAGAAATGATGGATGTTATAGTGGTGGTTTATTTTGAGGGAGAGGGATGAGAGTTGTGAGTGAGAGGGAGAGCGATGAGAGTTGTGAGTGAAAGGGAGAATGATGAGAGGGAGAGTGATGAAACTTATATTTTATAGGTAAGAGTTTTGAGTGAGAGGGAGAGGGAGAGGGAGAGTGATAAGAGTTGTGAGTGAGAGGGAGAATGATGAGAGGGAGAGTGATGAAACTTATATTTTATTCTTCAATCAATCAAAGTGTCGTGTAGCACTTAATAAAGTTCACATGGTGGCACTTAATAAAAAGAACTTATTAAAAAAGTAACATACACTACTAATATAAAAAGGTAACATACACTAATAAAAAGGACTTATTCAATCAAACTTACATAAAATAAAGTTCACATGGTAGCACTTAATAAAAAGGACTGGACATTAACACTTTAATAAAAGTGTTTTGATTTGTGTAATCGTGTGAGTTATGTAGCCAGCTAAAAAAGCTATAAACTCCAATAATATGGAACTTCTATTTTTCTAAGTTTAATAAAGGCTATGCGTTTTGAATAAACAGAGTTAAATGTATCACATGCTATGTCCGATTTAAATGTAGTGTACGCTACCTTTTTAATAAGTCATATAATATAAGATAAAAAACAAATAAAAATAAAAAATAAAAAAAAAAAACTTATATTTTATTCTTCATTTGGATGGCAAAACCCATTTGAGATTATTAAAATTTTAAAAAATTAATTAATCAAGGTGGGTCATGAAGTTGATGACAAGTCTCGAGATTGCTGACAAGTAAGATTCCCTTTAACCAAAAACAATGTTTATAACAGTAGGGACCAATGTTTTTAGAATCGGATTCCCTTATTTTTTGTTTATTTTTAAAAAGAAAATTCTAAAAGTAAGATTCCCTTTAACCAAAAACAATGTTTATAACAGTGGGGACCAATTTTTTTAGAATCAGATCCCTTTATTTTTTGTTTATTTTTAAAAAGAAAATTCTAAGTATTATATAAAAAAGTTGTTACACTTTATAAGTATTATATAAAAAGCAATTGATTTGATTATACGTTGATACGAGGAATCCAATACTCAGTTAGAATTTGATTGGAATGTGAGAGTTATGGAAAAATTCTTTCTCTTTCATTTAACACAACAGAGAAGTTGTAATATATATATATATTATTTAGCCAAAAATATATTTTAAATAATGGTTGTCAACAGCGTCAAATTGAATTAAACATATATCGACAACAAAGCAGAAAAAGAAATTAAGACTTGCATAAGTGTAACATTTTATTTACTTTTATGTTAATATATTAATTATCTAGTTGAACGATGATCCGAACGTCACACTAGTTCGATCTTTGATTTAATTTTTAAAACATTAGTTAAATAACATGTTACAAATACAACATTATTGAAATTCAAATGCAATTTAAGAATAAATATAATTGACATATACAATAATTATGGGAAGATACTATATCTACTAGAAAAACTGATTTTAGCATTGGCCAAAATCCCACGCTAATAGGCCCCTATGCAGATAGAATTAAATAAACAACTTATCTTCTCTCAGACAAACTTTATAATTAACCTTAACATTTACAATTTTTTCATTTGATCGTTAAAAGTACTATTAAGTACTTAGATCCTAAATTAAAAAGTGAACAGATACTGGCAGAGCAGAGTCTGTGTGAATACACAGGTACTTCCCTAGTTTGTATTCTAAGAAAACCGAATACACAACCTTTTAGAGGAGATTAAGTAACTACTGTGATAGACATATATACTTAAATTAATTAATTAGTTAGCCAGTTAGTTGTTGTTTTCGGTTATATAAATATGATTGTACTTCTTTATAATAATAATCTTTGGAAAACCTAACAACTCCTTGATTAACACATATTTCCATACATTGTTTCACTGGTAAACTTACCTTCAATATATACCTTTGATAATTAAAGGAAAAGTTTCCAACATAAATAAAGATAAACCTAAACTTACCTTCAATATCGCCATACAGTTCTCACAAATTGATTCACTGGTTTTAGCTGCTGAAACAAGGTCAGGAATAAAGTTTCGCCATCTCGCTGGCCACTCATGCTTCAAAATCTGCATATACAATATATACTCATCATTATATAAATGTTATAACTAACACATTTTTAGGTAGTTGCCAAAACATGTTGCAAATCCAGATTTTTAGAGAGGAAGGAAAACGAAAAAGCAAATCTCCATATAAAAATCAGAAATAAAGTTAAACTGAAGAAATTGTATAGCTTTTCATCAAGATAAATAAAACAAATGGACTGCATAATTGGTTGAGAATAACAGGAATAAATCAACTTAAATGATTGAAAGGAAATGCAATGTCAATTTCACCTGAACCAATATAATATTGAGTTTGTAGACATACAACCGCTCTGTTAGAAATGAGGCCTCGTTGCCAGAAAGCTGCGCAAAATAGGTCAATAATGGAATGAAGGATACAAAATTATTATAAGTATTGATAAAAACAAAAAACTAAGTCGGAATAGCTCATGTATCAGCACCCTCTATGTGAGTAATACATGTACAATAACATCAGAGATGAACAAAAAGAGTATAATAATAAACAGTACCTTCACTACTGTCCAGTGATAGAGAGATGCAGGTTTCCATGGAAGTGGACAAAACAGCCTTCTAGGAACACCATTTGGAACTTTTCCTGGTATTACATAATATTGCAGTCCTCGACACTACCATCAACGCAGCCCCGTAATCAGCAATAAGGCCTTGTAGCCTCCCTGCATTGAAATGCAAAATAAAGTTCAATGGAGTGAATAAGGTAAATAAAGTGTAAATGACATACAAAAAACATTTGCTTAAGGTCTAATGTCATATAATAAAGTGAAGTGACAACTAGTCCAAAAGAGAAAATGAGTGCAAGTAATCCATTTGTATACCGCCATTGGAATTGATATTCCTATGACAAAGGAATTTTAGCCTTGGGCGTGCCAAACTCACTTATCAGTCCCTGCAGTTCAAACAAGTTTTGGTCAAGTTGATTGTCAAATTCATTCACAATCTATTTAATTTTTTTACTAGCAATTAGAAGAAACAAGCAACACCTTTATTAGCACTCAAAATAACTGTCCTGCAGTTCTAGTAAATCTGGTGATAATTGTGCAAGCATTAATAATTGCAAGCATAATTAACAAGAATGATGTCCAAACACAAACCTTGCAACACTGATATATGAACATGAAAGTTAGATATGTACTTGTGATTTAGGAAATGTAAAAAACATCAAAAACAGATGTCAAAATAGCATACCAACCAGCCCAAGCAAGAAAGAGCATGACACCCAATTGTGGTGTGTTTTTGCAGAAATTGTAGAGATAAGTGTACATTATAATAGTTTGTTCTGCAACTCCTAAAATCAATGAAGGTTGGCCACCAAAAATTGAGTGGATAATTCCACAAATGGCGGTAGATGCCAAAGTTTCTACTATGCTCAAGCTTCCATCTGTTTTCCCACTAAGTTGCTCTCCAAATGCAATAACAGGAAGAGCAGAAACAAATAATATGTAGAATGTTGGAGCCAATATGCTGTCATTAACATTAATCAAATCAAAAAAATATATATGAATCAATGACCTTCAGTGACACAAAACTAAGTTTAGAAAGTTGAAGAAAATATAAGGGAAATGTTATGCAACTCAACCAAAAACAGAACAATTAGAAGCACAATAGAAACTAAAATGTTTGGACATAGGGAGAAAGGAATAATGAGGCTATGTGGCACTAGTTAAAGCAAATAAAAATCAAAGGCAGTTATGAATTTCATTAATTTTCAATACCAGGATCAACACCAATTGAGTCAGTATGCCTTCAAATCAAAAAATCCTACATAAGCAAAGTTAGCATTCAAATTGTGTTTTAAATCGAATACCAAAGGATAAACAACTTATGCTTAAAATGTATACAAAAATCAAAACATCCTACCTCAAGGATGTCTCTGCAAATTAAACATCCTACCTTAAAATCAGAAACAAAACAAGAAAACATTAAGATATCAAAGCATTTCACAAGTTATAAAAAAGAAAAATAAGATAAAAAACATAGAGATAGAAAATTATAAAATTATATATAAAAAATAAGACAAAAACCCTAGTTTTACCAATCTACAAGACTCGCATCTCAGGATTCATTGTGAAGAATGTAATTAACTTAAACAAATTATCATCCTTTTTTTTTTGAAGAGAAAAACTTAAACAAATCATAAATCAATTAGTCTCACTTTAAATAAGAAAGTTTAATAGACTTTATGAAGCAGATCAGATTCTTAGACTTTATATCCCCTATTGGAATACAACTGATGTATTGTACAGGCCACATGATTAAAAGGGGTACTATACTATGCGATCAGGTTACTACAAAATTGAAGAATGGAAAAGAGTAACCAACCCCTAAAACTTTAGACAACTCTATATTTAATTATCTTTGGAACAAGCTTTGAAAAATCAACTCCACCGCCCCCAAAATATAACCCGCTACTTTGGAGGGTTTGTCAGAACTCTCTCCCTACCAGAGACAATCTGAAAAATAGAGGAATCTGAAATCTGAACTCTCTCCCTCAGCAACTGGTACCAAAATAAAATAAAATAAAATAAAAACTGACAATGAGTAAAAGAAAATCAAATGTTAGTATCAAAACCAAACCCTAAACCAAAAGTGAACACAAACGACAAACATGGTTTAGGTTACACTTACATTGAGAATGGACGAGCCTGAGAGACGAAAGTGAGAGTGAGATTGAGAGACGAAAGTGAGACGGCGAGAGTGAGTATGAGAGATGAGCGGACGAGAGTGAGAGTAAGGCTGAGAGATGAGAGTGAGGGTGAGGCCGCGAGAGTGAGTGTGAGGCGAGGGAAACGGAAACGCGGCGCGAGCGACGGTGAGGCGGCGAGCGACGGTGAGGCGGTGAGAGGTTGAGAGAGATGGAGAGGGTCGACGGGGAGGATTAGGCAAAAATTTGAAGTGAGGGATATGGAAAAGGGGGTGGGTGAGGGATAATAGAAAAAGAAATTTAACTTTATAAATCAGACGGATTTTTTTTTTTATAATATTCTACTTTTCAAAATAGTGTGATAAATTTTTTTTTTTTTCCCATTCTAACAATAAGTTATTGGTTATTTAATAAATTAAAAATAATTAAAATATTTAAAAAATTAAAATACTATTAATAAAATAAAATACATTAATTGGAAGAAAACAAATACATCAAATGATTGATGTCAAAACAAATAATGTGTCTTAATATTTTGCCGATAAAATAGCAACATATTTTTTTACTAACTCCCTCTTATTTTTATTCCAATGTAATAAACAAAAAAAAATTAAATAATAATAATAATAAAATATTTTTAATGTGGTTAAAAAAATAATAATAAAAATATTTTACAAAAAAAAATTTAATAATAAAATCAAACAAAATATCAAAATTAACGCGTTTTAGTAGATATACGAAAATAAATAACTTGTTATATTGTTTTAACAACTCAATTCTGTTTTGCAGTTAAATTAGCACTTAATATTATTTTGTTAACATCTAAGTTATTGATTATTTAATAAATTAAAAATAAATAAATAAATTTAAAAAATCAAAATACTATTATTAAAATAAAATACAACACATTAAATTGAAGAAAAAAAATGGGGTTAAATAGATGTGCCAAAACAAATAACTTGTTATATTATAACAACTTCCTCTTTTTTTTTTTTTCGAATCTAATAAATAAAAATT
>JBBPBQ010000003.1:14763425-14780755 GCA_037974755.1 Cicer yamashitae
TTATTAATTAAAATGTAGCAACCATAAATTACCACAAAATATATAAAAATACAATAATCACATGAAAAATCAATAATCAAACTTATGCACAAATAATCCAATGAAGTTTAAATTAAAATAAATAAAAAATATTAAAACACAAACATTTAAATTAGCAAACATTTGCAAAAAATACTACAAAGAATATTTTTTTAAAAATAAAAATGTTAAATTATACATTAAGTATTTTCAAAGTAATATAAAATTTGTGTTCATTTTTCTTTTTATGCTCAGATACATATTTTATTCCATTAATACAAAGAAAGTATTTGTCTATATAAATATGAAAATAAATACATTCATTTCAAAATATTAAACTTATAGATTGGATGAAGTATAAATTAGAGCATAGTTTCAATTAACGGTAAAAATAATCAAAATCAAGTTGTGATTTCTTATCATTCCCAACATTATTTCGTGTTTTTGTCGTAAAAAATAATACTTTTAGTTTATTCATTATATACAGTCTCCAAAAAGGATAATTAAATCAAAATATTTTTGAAAGAAATACGTGACATAACACCTCTATATAAGAATTAGTTATCGAAAGTTTAAGTGAAAATGAGATATGAAACATAAAATATAAGAAATAATATTTCGTTCAATTAGTCAAAAAAAGAATAAAGAAATAATAGTGCTCAAGATAAAAAGTAAATTAAAAATAAAAATAAAAATAATAATCATATAAAAACCAATTCTTAAAATATATCTCAAATCAATGATTGCAAAATATATATTCTATTTTTTATCGGAAAGAAAATATTCTATAATGATTGAATGTTTAAAATAAAACAAAATGAATACCAACAATCACTCATCTTTTTTTAATAATATTTTTAGAGTCAAAATCACTCATTTTATTTAAATATTTTTAATTGTGTATACAAACACTAACTCATCTTTTTTTAATCATACTATTTAGAATGAAAATCACTCATTTTATTATAAACTTTTCAATTGTTTCTATTCCATTTATTCTTTTGTTATACAACCACTATTCTTATAAACTAAGAAATTTACAAATTTGAAACCTTTTTTCCGATCAGATTGATACATTTATACACCATAAATATTACCTTTAAACTTTTTAATAAATTTATACTGAAAGAATATTTTACAAATTACACTCGCGCAACGTGCGGGTGATATTCTAGTATATATTTAAAACAAACTCCCTACCACCTCATAGTAATTCTTTCCACGTGTACAAACATATTCCACCTCAGCAAAAATGCAGATGTGTACGCCCCCGTTAGAGAGTTGCATTGTGTTTCACCTCATTTTTTCTCTACTTAGTTTCTAAATAATTTTTCCCTCTTTTAATCCTTCTAATCCCTAATTTTTTTTAAACGCACGCTTTCTCCTTCATCTTAATATCCTCCAACAGTTTCTTCTTTTCGATTCTAATGTACTCACTTCGTCGCTAAGATCCTCCAACTGTCTTTGCTTCCTCATCCTCTTTGACGTCCCTCCGCGGTTAAAAAAGTGGTAACGTCCCTCTGCGGTCAACTTCTGCTTCCTCATCCTTGACTGTCTGGCCACTTTACGATTCACAATCTCTCGGTCCAAAAAAAGTGGCAACGACCCTCCGTCGTCCGCTTCTGCTTCGTCATCGTCAACCGTCTCGCCGCCGATTCACAATTTGAAATCATCTTCGACGTCTCTATGCGGTAACTCTTTGAAATCGTGAAATCTTACCTAGATTATTATAAAATTGTATACATAAAACAAACCTCCAAATCTATTTTGTTGTCATCTTATTATGCAATTTTTTTTATAAATTTTTTTATGACATTATTATGCATTTCTCATTACTTTCAATTTATGTCAATCAATGGCCACTTCACGATTCACAATCATCCTCTCGGTCCAAAAAAAAAGGCAACGACCCTCCGCCATCCGCTTCTGCTTCGTCATCGTGAACCGTCTCGCCGATTCACAATTTGAAATCATCTTCTTCGACGTCTCTCTGCGGTAACTCTTTGAAATCGTGAAATCTTAGCTAGATTATTATCAAATTGTATACATAAAACAAACCTCCAAATATATTTTGTTGTCATCTTATTATGCAATTTTTTTTATAAATTTTTTTATGACATTATTATGCATTTTTCATTACTTTCAATTTATGTCAATCAATTTATATCAATCCTCCTTTCACGTTCATACACAATTACATCCCTCTGCGGTAACTCTTCGAAATCGTGAAATCTTACCTAGATTATTATCAAATTGTATACATAACACAAACCCCCAAATCTATTTTGTTGTCATCTTATTATGCATTTTTTTTATAAATTCTTTTATAATATTTTTATACATTTCTCATTACTTTCAATTTATGTCAATCAATTATATGAGTAATATTTTACGATATCAATCCTCCTTTCACGTTCATAATATTTTTCCAATTCAATTACTCATTCAATTCTCATTACATTTTTCTATAATATTTTTATAATGCATTTTTTTATTATAAGTAATATTTTTCACTATCAATTACACATATAAGTAATATTTTACGCTATTTGCTTTCATGCACAATTATTCCACTTAGGGGTCCGCAATGATTTCATAAATTGAAAATTCAATTACTCATTAAATTCAATAGAAAAAAAACCACCTAATCACTCATATATATCGTCATAAATGTTTTTTTTTATATAATTCCAATTAAATTACTCATTCAATTGTCATTATATTTTTCTATAATATTTTTATAATGCATTTTTTTTATTATAAGTAATATTTTCCACTATCAATTACACATATGAGTAATATTTTACGCTTCAATCTTGCTTTCATGCACAATTATTCCACTTAGGGGTCGACAATGATTTCATAAATTGAAAATTCAATTACTCATTAAATTCAAAGGAAAAAAAACCACCTAATCACTCATAAATATCGTCATAAATGTTTTTTTATATAATTCTTTGTATTATCTCAATATGGTAATGATAATAAATCGGTACAAATCAGTAACGTCAACTCGGTCCAAAGAAAGTGGCAACGTTCCTCCATGGTCCGCTTCTGCTTCGTCATCGTCGATCGTCTCGTAGAGTCTCAATTCGAAATCATCTCTTTCGACGTCTCTCCGCGGTAACTTCGAAAACGCTCATACACAATTATTCCAATGATTTCATGAGTTGAAAATTCAATTACTCATTATATTTTTCTATAATATTTTTATAATGCATTTTTTTATTGGGAGTAATATTTTACACTTATCAATTACACTTATCAATTACACAATATCAATCCTCCTTTCATGCACAATTATTCTACTTAGGTGAGTAATAATTTCATACATTTAAAATTCAATTACTTATTAAATTTAATGGAAAAAAACCACCTAAGCTCTCATAAATATGGTCATAAATGTTCTTTATCTAATTATTTGTATTATTTGGTAAAATAATAAATCGGTATAAATCAGTCAAGACCAAGGCTCGGTCCAAAAAAAATTGCAACGTCCCTCCGTGGTAACTCTTTAAAATCGTGAAATCTTATCTAGATTATTATCAAATTGTATACATAAAACAAACCCCAAATCTATTATGTTGTCACCTTATTATGCATTTTTTTATAATTTATTTTATAACATTATTATGTATTTATAATTCTTTCAATTTATGTCAATCAATTATATGAGTTACGTCCCTCTGCGGTAACTCTTGAAATCGTGAAATCTTACCTAGATTATTATCAAATTGTATACATAATGTTTAACAATTTTTATAAACATTGATGTTATATCTAAATATGTCACAACTATTATTATATTATACTTATAAAACTTAAATTAATCGAACAATATTGATGGTCAACAATATATGGCCATCTCACTTATGCCCATTCAATTATATATTCAAGTGTTTATGTAAGTTTTTCTCATGAGTTCTCTATATAACAACTATAGTTAGCTTTTTGAGAACTTTTAGTTATACATTTTTGTTTGAAAACTATTACTATTTTTCAATACATTTAAACACACTGAAACTAAATTAATGCATATATAATGAAAATCTATATACTTTCAAGGACATAAATTCATATTCATATATACTTCTATACCTCAAAATTTCAATATCTATCATAGGCTATACCTCAAAATTTCAATATCTACCATAGGAGTAAGCTATACAGACTTTACTCATAATAACATCTTTTAAGAAACCAAACTCATAATATCTTTTAAGAAACCAAGCAAGTCATAACATTTCATACTCGTATAATTTTACAAATAATTTTTTCATTTTCAATATTTTTAATAAAAATATCAAATGAATTTTGCAAATAAATAAAATATCAACATAACTACAATTCAATTACACAAACAATTAGTTAAAACTTTTAAATACCTAAAACTATATTTAAAGTATATGTAAATCTTTAATAAAATAATTTTCAAACTCTTGATGAAATATATCCAATAAATTTTTTTCTTTACAACAACTTCTCATGCTCGCAATTAAAACATCATACTAATAAAACAAATAAATTTAGACTACGCTACAATATAATTCAACATTAACATTCTTTAAAATAAAAAATATTAAATATTAAATCATATTTTTTAACTTTTTACATCTTATTTTTGGGTTTGTATTTTACACCTAAAACTATATTTAAAGTATATGTAAATCTTTAATAAAATAATTTTCAAACTCTTGATGAAATATATCCAATAAAAAATTTTCTTTACAACAACTTCCCATGCTCGCAATTAAAACATCATACTAATAAAACAAATAAATTTAGACTACGCTACAATATAATTCAACATTAACATTCTTTAAAATAAAAAATATTAAATATTAAATCATATTTTAAACTTTTTACATCTTATTTTTGGGTTTGTATTTTACATTTTACATTTTATTTCATTAAATAAATACAAGTACCATTATATGTTGAAAAACAAATTGACAATCAAAGTACAAGAAGAAAAACAACCATCCAATATTATAAGTTATCATGCAAAAAACACAAATTACAATATTTCAAGACATATTCTCATCAATAAAATTCATAACACATATGTTATCAATTATGAATACGTAATTACATCAAATACATAAACAATCTTGTGCATATTAATTCACAACGAGCACAAAGAACATGTATACAGACACACTCTGCATTCAAACATATAAAATATTGTTAGAAAGTGCCCTTACCATGATGACACTTTATTACACAAGCAACTAACACTTCGGCAGCATAACCTATCTAGAGATTCCAATGACACTTCTTAATTTCATTGTACCTTAAACCAATCAATTAGCTTAATCAATACAAGTTTCTAAAACAACTCCCAAATGAATCATAGGTTCGGCCACTATCCAAATCAATTAGGGTTTGGCTTTCTCTTAGGTTCCCTAAATTCAAAAAGACATTGGTTTAAGTACTTTGACGAAAATGAATTTCAAAGCACTTATGCCACACTTTGAAAATCTCGAAATTGTATTTCAAACTTCTTGAAGTTCAACTCAAATCTTTGTCCTTAACAACTTAGGACAAAATATTTTCTTAACAAAATCAATCAAAGACAAACATATTCACGCAGTTTGAAATTTCGATTAAATCATCAATCAACTTCACAAATTTCATCACTTTAATGTTTGAAAAACAAGTAGAAGGCTTGTATTAAAAAATCATATTAACAAAACTCAAATACAAAGAGTTCCAATATTCTAACTATTTAAAATCACGATTCTTCCAATTTGACATTTTTGAAACCTTAATCTTTATCAACTATGTTTTGTATATAAACTTTCACACAAAAACCACATTTTCTCATCAATACAAAATATTCCCCAAGTTCACAATTTTCTTTTAATTCTCCAACTAAAATCTTCATTCCCAATAAAATCACATATTAAAATCTAAAATTATAATCAATAATTGTTTTTCAAAACACCTAAATACTTCTTCAACCTCAAACTTTAGCATAAAGTTGACATATTTACTATAAAAATCAAAACTTTCAACTTCCAAACTTAAGATTAAAACTCTGCTCATAAAGTGAATATTTGTTCTTCAAACATTTTTTTATAAACAACTATCAATCTATATATATACAACTTGGCTAAAACCCATTTTATCCATCAAAGTCTTTAAAAAATATTTCAAATCCAAATCTAGTTTACAACACCTCAAATAATCAAAGACAACAACTCATATGGTTTCAAACTTTAAACAACTCCAAATTTTAATTTATACCACCATTAAGAATCACAAGAGCACTTTTTCCTAACTTCTTTAAGGTTCATAAAATTTCTACCACTCAAATACTTTTGAATTAAAACAAACCACAACAATTCATTTACCACTTTATTTCAAAACTTAATCCAAAATTTTTGTCATTACCTTTTTTGTGTGTATCTCTTTTCCTTAAAATTTTCCACATAACAAACATAAAATATTTAGAGTTCTCCCCACCGCTAACTCGATGTCAACAATCTCGATTCATTTTCGAAACTCCAGGAACTAACTACATAAACGTAGGGATTATAAAATTTACTTCAAGGTTACATTACTAGAGAAAACTAATCAATTTCTTTTTTATTATCAATCACTCACTTACTTTTAAATCCTCATTTCACAACTTTGAGTGTTTTAAAAAAATATCACTTTGGTCCCCAAACACCTTAACATCTAGTTGTCATTTTAATTATAAAAAAATATAACCAAGCACACTTGCAAAAGTCTTCTTAACTTTAGTAACTTAAACCACTCTAATAAAATTTATATTGTCAGTTCAAACTCATTTATTTGAAAACAACTCATTACATTACTCAAACACATACAAAAAATTTGTTCTTACTAAATTTTTTGGGGGTTTGGCTTCATTTTTTGTTATTCAAGTTACTAACTCCTCTAATTTCACCATTAACAAAGCACCAAAGCAAAAAAACACACTTTTAATTTACTCCCTTAATTAGGGTTTTTTATTTTTGAAAGAAAAAGAGTTGAAAATGTTTTCTTTAACTTCCTAAACATTAATAAAAATCATAGTAGTGGAGGTCAAAACATGAACAAAAATAATTCACTTTTTCCCCTTATACATGCATGCTTACGGATTTGAGAGAACAGAGGGGAGAAATGGCTACCTCAACTAGTGATCCTTAGCTCTTTACAATCCTATCAAGTAGTGAAACAACTTTGTAGTTGGAGGTTTTGTGATTGGACTCCAAAATGAAAGACAAGGTTTGGATATGGAGAGAAATGAGAGAAGATGTGTTTGAAAAATTAAAGAAAGTGATAGTAAGATGATGATGGCCATGAATTCCTTTTATAGGGAGGGGAAAATATTTTTTCTCTTTCCCTTAATAATCTAGTTACTCAATTCCAAATTAATCTCCAAAAATTAATCACATAAATTTTATAAAATCTCACAATTATTCTTTATGACCCTTAGTCTTAATCACATCAATCACTTCTAGATCTACTTTAGTAAAAATATATACTCTTGACGCAGTTCAATTGACAAATGAATTTAACAGTAATGCGCGACGTCAAAAATATTTGTGGATAATAATCCTCTGTAATACGATTAAATTATTCTCTGACGAATAACTTTAACAACGCCTCCAAAAATATTTTCAAAACATTTTACTAACCCATCGCTTCCAATATAATCCTTCTTACACAAGTCATTCTAGTCTGCACACAATAATGGATAGTGAGGTCGCTCATTTTGGTCCTTACTACATAGTAAGTAAATATCTAGATATCTTGTGAATTTATGTCAAATCATCTCATTCAGTCTCTGAGTTCGTTCTTAAACGAGTCGCATTTCGCTCATGAATAAATTTCTCGGTAAATGAAATTTTTTATAATAAATCTACAAATTAAACTTTTCAAATTTTTGAGAATAAATTTTTATTCGAATTAATATTTTTTCTATAACTTAGAAAATATAATGAGATCAAATTCTCATTATAGTCGATATATAAAACTCCCGGTCAAATTTTGGTGCCATTCGGAGTCTGTCAAAATTTAAACAACATATATATCTTGCCCTTTTTTGAAAACAATCAGCAGAATTTTTTTTTTTTTTAAATTTCAACAATGCCAAGACATTCACATAGTCATTTAACATCATGGATTGTTGGAACCAAGTTGATTTTATACTTAGAGTTTTTATGATAACAAAAGTATTTTATGAGAACAATATATTTGACTTCAAAGACTATGAAATAAGATATGGTCAATATCTGTAGAAGATTTGAAGAAGATTTGATCAAGATTTATCTACAACAAAATATGAATATAATTAATCTGAAGAATTTACAAACGCAATCTGAAAAAAAATACGAACAAAATCAATCTAAAGAATTTACAATCTCAATCTAAACAAAATAGGAACATAATCAATTTGAAGAATTTACAAACACAATCTGAACAAAATACAATTCAAAATTAAACAAGGACTAAATCTAAGCCCAAATTTGAACTATAAATAGATACTCAAGGCTGAAGAAGAAAATCATTGAAAAGAAGAAAAATGTTGTCTTTTTGAAGCCCAAATTTGAACTATAAATAGATACTCAAGGCTGAAGAAGAAAATCATTGAAAAGCAGAAAAGAGTAGTCTTAGTGTTCAAAGAGAGAAACACTTGTTCAAATGAGAAGTATTATCTAAGTGTTCTTTTCTTAGAGTGTGAGACTTATTATTATTATCAGCTTTGTTAGAAGCAAACACTTAAAGTTCCAATCTTTTGTATCCAACCCAACAGTGGTTTAGTTCCTTCTTCAATCTTGGGTTGTCACGTTGTTAGGAGAAGACTTGGCTTGTAGGGTCAAGGTGGTTAGTTCCTCGAAAGTCTGGGGTTGTCAGGCTATTTGGGAAGAATGGCTTCGAGGATCACGTGCTTTGTAATTCAAGGTATTTGAATTAGTGGATTAAAGCCTTCTAAATGAGGGGACTGGATGTAGCCAAGTTAGTGATGAACCAAGATAAATCTACGTGTCAAATTATTTATATTTTCATTGTTTGCTGCCTCTAAATCCAATTGCTTCTACTCCAAATAAGTCACCAAAACTGAACTAGTTTTTTATTTATTTATAAATTATCAAAAGTTATCAACTTTGGAAAACACAATTCAAGCCACCATTCTCATGTTTGCTCCTTCAATTGGCATCAGAGCTCGGTCTCAAGGCTGAGCACTTTATAGTGTTTGAGAAAAGATCCAAGGGTTCAATATGTCTGGATTCAATAAAGAAGTTGTTGGAGAAAACATCAACAAACCACCTCTGTTTGATGGAGAACGTTTTGAGTAATGGAAGGACAGGCTTAGAAGTTTCCATCTTTCACAAGATCCTGAACTTTGGAACTTGGTGGAAGATGGTTATATTGCTCCGAAGAATACTGATGGTATTAAAATTTCAATAAAAGAGATGAATGCTGATCAGAAGAAGATGTATAAGATGCATCATAAGTCCATAATATTCATGATAAATGCAATCACCTTTAAGGAGTTTGACAAGTGCACCCACAAGGAGACACCAAAGAATATTTATGATAGTCTAACTCTGACCCATGAAGGAAGCAAACAAGTTCAAGAAGCAAAGGACAACCTCCTAGTCAAAAAGTATGAGTTGTTTAAGATGGAAGAAGATGAAGACATTGAAACAATGTTTTCCAAATTCCAGATCTTGGTCTCAGAACTAAAGGTACTTGGGAAGAGTTCTATTCATGTGAAGAAAATCCTTAGGAGTCTGACAAGCAAGTGGAGACCTAAGATCACTGCCATTCAGGAAGCAAAGGATTTGAATACTCTTAAGCTAGAAGAACTAATCAGCTCTCGCAGATCACATGAAATTGAGCTTGAAAAAGATGAGCCCAAGAAGAAGAACAAGACTCTGGCCTTGAAATCCAAGCTGAAGAAGGTTCTAAAGGAAACATCAGAATCAAAGGATAGTGATTCAGATGATCAAAATCTGAACTCAGATGAAGAGGAGAATGCCTTCATATCCAGAAGAATTTAGAGGATGTGGCACAACAAGAGGAAATCTTTCCCTCATAAAGATTCCAAGCAGTCAAATAGAGGAAGGAATGAAAATTTTGACAAGAAATCCAACATCTGCTATGAATGCAATGAACCTGAACATATCAAGTCAAACTATTTAAATATGGAGAAAGGGAAACACTAGAGGAAATATTCCAGACCCAAGAAGAAGAGTCTGATGGCTACATGAGATGATTCTAATGAATTCTCTGATGATGAACAAGCAGATTTAGATATAATGGCTCATACCAACTCCGCTTTTGGATCCAACACAGATTCTCACTCTTATCAACATATGAAGAAATTGAGGTATTTTCTAACTTTACTCCATCTGATTTAATTACTGCTATAAATGATTTTTTAAATAAGTATCACATATTGTCTTTAAAATTGAAAACACCTAGAAAAGAAAATGCAAACCAAACTAAAAAAGTTAATGTGTTAAAGAATGAAAGTGTTGAACTTATAACAACAAATGCAACTCTAAAAATTGATATTACAGAACTTAAAATAGAAAATGTAACTCTGAAAAACTAATATTACTGAACTTAAAGCTGAAAATGACTTTGAAAAATAATCATAATTCGACATCAATTGAAAATACCAAATGTAACTCTGATAAGCATAAAGAAATGTATCAATAATAATGAAATAATAGTGTGTTAACCTTTTGAAAAAGTGTATGAGAAACATTGATATTCAACCCCATGTGTTGAACTAGTGTGGTATCTGTGCGATGCAGGGGTAAAATTTAATGTGATATTTGAATATATATAGATGTGAATTAATTAAATTGTAGATATTTTGAATATGATTTAACTTTTTTGTTTGGTTTGTGAATATGATTTATTTTATAGTAATGTTATTAGAATACAAAACGACACAAAATAAGAGTAATATTATTGGAATACAAAATTTAACATAAAAAGAGACACAAATATAATACTTTGATATTTTATGAAAAATAAAACATGGCATCTACTGTATTTTATAAGTATTGTATATTGTGATCAAGTTTTGTGTTCCAGTAACATTACTCCAAAATAAAATCCAAATACAATATCGTATATATTACAAAGAGATCACATTTTGTATTTGTATTCCAATATACAATATTGTATTTATGCTCCCATAACATTGCTCGTAATTTTATATTATTGTAACTAACTTGACCTATTAATATTTGTTACAAGAAAAAAGATGTAGGTATGTACTTGGTATGTAATGTTAATTTATTATTATTTTTCAACAAAGTTAATTCAATTTTTTTTATATACATAACAACATTTTTTTTAATTGTAGTTTTAGTTAATCTATTTTTTACCAATTTGTAGAATTAATCCTCTTATTTTAAGACTCGACAGATGTAACACCCAAATATTGTATAATCCACTTATTATTATTTTACTAATAATTCTATCATTTATATTTTTATATTCATAATTCACATATTTATACTAATCCCTCAGCTCTTATTTAATCATAAATGATTGTTAGTTATTCAAGTGAAAATTTTGTAGTCCCGTTTTGAAGTCAAACATAACTTATCATAAGTAAAAATTTGGAAGGGCATGATTGACAATTTCCACCACACTCCCCTTACTTAAAATCCAATTGTTAGAAAGGAAAAGAAAAAGAAAGAAAGAAAGAAAGAAAGAAAGAAAGAGGGGAGGGCGGAATGTAAAAGAAGAGGAAAAGAGAGAAAGAAGGAGAAAAAAAACCCACCTTACCAATACATGCAAATCTCAAGAATCACTCGTCACTTAGTAAAGAAAGAAAGAAAATAAAATTTCATCCTCATCCTACTTGTTGGCTGTGAGATAGAAGAAGAAATGGTTGAATAAATGGAGGCAATTGGAGAATCTTGATGAGTATAAATTTAGGATTTCACTCCTTGAAGAAAAATCTTGGATGAAAGTTTGGGTCTCCAATCCTTGTTTGAGGTAACATAGAAAACCCTCTTAAAACATCTCTTAGGTGTGCTTAAAAATTTTAATTTATTTTGCTAATAACTGTATATGATTTGCATGTTTGGGTATTGAGACAATCCTATTTGATTTAGTATAAATAATTATTAAGAGTGCATGTTAGGTGTTATGCATAATAAAAATTATAATTATAAAGTAGACAACTTAAGCTTTCCAAAATGTTATAACTTATTCAAATCAGATATCGTTTGATATTTTAATTAAATTTCTAAAGTTATAGTATTTTCTGCAAAAAAAGATTATGACGTAGCTGAGTTAAAATGGGTATATCATAACCAATAAGAATCGATTTTGAGTGAAATTGATTGGACTTGAAAGTTTATTGCTATTAATTTGTTATTGTAATTTTTTATAAGTTTATATAAAATTTACAAATTTTCGTGATTTTATGAAGTGAATTGTTTTGTTTTATAAGTTTCTCTACATTAATTTTCTTAAAATATCTATATCTTGAGCTAGGAAACTCGTTTTTGAGTGAAACCAGTTGGGTCTGGAAGAAGACATATGGTCTATAAATGAAGGGAGCGAGGATAAGTGTGACACCACTTACAAACTTAATTATGTCTAATCTTACCAAAAGAGATTATTCAAGGAGAGGGCATTGGGTGAAACTAATGTAGTATTTATGACTTACTTGTTATATAGAGTTTAAGTCATTAGATTACTCATGTCTAGTGGCTTTAATTGTTTGAAAGATTTGAGGCTAGAGGTAAAAGAGGTACTTGAGTATAACTTACAAATAATAGTATTTTATTAAATCGATGTATAGTTTGTTGAGGGGATTTTCCATGCTTAGCACACCAACATAGCTGGGAAACATCTATAATTGTTTTTATTAAATCTATGTTACTGAGTTTTATGGTCACTATATAAAGGGTGATGTTTTCTAGGTAATAGGTAAACGTTGAAAGTCTGAGGAGCATTTAGATTGCTCACTAGTCCTTCAATGTCATGAGTTGGAGCTAGATCACAACTTGAGTCTAAATTAGAGTTATAGTTTAATATAAGGTTCACTTGAAAGTTGTTTTAAAGTTTGTAAATATTGTAAATTATAGTTGTTTAATTTAATTTTTTTTATTTATTTGCAAGTACTTAGATATTTTTGAATTGAAAATTTCAGTTTCATCTACATTGTGTACAATTTTGTTTTAAGAATCGTAGTTTAATTTTAGGCGTTACAATAGATTTGATCCCTCTCTCTAAATTTTTAACTAAAAAATTGCTGATTTGATATATTTTAACGATGTAATGTATGATACTATGGTGTTGAATGATTAATGCTCATGAAATTATAATAAAATACTCTAAAAACTTTAGTTTCAACTTATGAAATTATTTATTTTGTATTTTAATTAATAACATATAAATAATTAATGAATATAGTTGATTCTACGATATGAGTTCGTATACAACATCATTTAAAATGTATCAAATCACTATTTTTTAGTTAAAAAATCTAAAAGAAATAATAAAACTGTCGAATTTTAAAATAAGAATATTAATTCTGCGAATTGATAAAAATAGAGTACTAAAATTATAATTATTTTTTTTAATTCAACAAAATATAATGAGTTTTCTCTAAATGACAAGATGTCTTATCAAAATAATTATTTTAAACGTATGAAATCATTACTCACCCTAATGAGAATTGAATGAGTAATTGAATTGGAATTATATAAAAAACCTTTATGACGATATCTATGAGTGATTAGGTGGTTTTTTTTCCATTGAATTTAATGAGTAATTGAATTTTCAATTTATGAAATCATTGCCGACCCCTAAGTGGAATAATTGTGCATGAAAGCAAGATTATTACTCATATGTGTAATTGATAGTGGAAAATATTACTTATAATAAAAAAATGCATTATAAAAATATTATAGAAAAATGTAATTGAATTGGAATAATTGTGTATGAACGTGAAAGGAGGATTGATAACGTAAAATATTACTCATATAATTGATTGACATAAATTGAAAGTAATGAGAAATGTATAATAATATTATAAAAGAATTTATAAATAAAAAAATGCATAATAAGATGACAACAAAATAGATTTGGGGGTTTGTGTTATGTATACAATTTGATAATAATGTAGGTAAGATTTCACGATTTCGAAGAGTTACCGCAGAGGGACGTAATTGTGTATGAACGTGAAAGGAAGATTGATAACGTAAAATATTACTCATATAATTGAATGACATAAATTAAAAGTAATGAGAAATGCATAATAATATTATAAAAGAATTTATATAAAAAAAAAAAAAACATAATAAGATGACAACAAAATAGGTTTGGGGGTTTGTGTTATGTATACAATTTGATAATAATGTAGGTAAGATTTCACGATTTCGAAGAGTTACCGCAGAGGGACGTAATTGTGTATGAACGTGAAAGGAAGATTGATAACGGAAGATTGATAACGTAAAATATTACTCATATAATTGAATGACATAAATTGAAAGTAATGAGAAATGCATAATAACATTATAAAAGAATTTATAAAAATAAAAATGCATAATAAGATGACAACAAAATAGGTTTTGAGTTTGTGTTATGTATACAATTTGATAATAATGTAGGTAAGATTTCACGATTTCAAAGAGTTACCGCAGAGAGACGTTGAAGAAGATGATTTCAAATTGTGAATCGGCGAGACAGTCGACAATGACGAAGCAGAAGCGGACGGCGGAGGGTCGTTGCCACTTTTTTTTGGACCGAGAGGATGATTGTGAATCGTGAATGGGCCAAACAGTCGAGGATGAGGAAGCAGAAGTTGACATCGGAGGGACGTTACCACTTTTTTTGACCGCGGAGAGACGTCGAAGATGATGAGGAAGCATAGACAGTTGGAGGATCTTAGCGACGAAGTGAATACATTTGAATCGAAAAGAAGAAATTGTTGGAGGATATTTAGATGAAGGAGAAAGCGTTTAAAAAAAATTGAAGAAACGGTTGGATGTTGGAGGATATTAAGATGAAAGAGAGAGCGTTTAAAAAAATTAGGGATTAGAAGGATTAAAAGAGGGAAAATTTATTTAGAAACTAAGTAGAGAAAAAATAAGGTGACACACAATGCACAAGAAAACTCTCTAACGAGAACGTACACATCAGCATTTTTGGTGAGATAGAATATGTTTGTAACGTGGAAAAATTACTATGAGGTGGCATGGAGTTTGTTTTAAATATATATAGGTTATGATTGATGTTTAACGTCACTTTTGCTTAGCTTATATGAATTCGATTGATTGCTTAATCTGCTGAATGGCTTTGCTTAACTTTCATTACTTCAGAAACTTGTAATTGAATTTAATATCTCATAATTACCATTAAGTAATCATTAAAATTCCATAGTCCTGCCCTTTTATATATAAACGTAATTGCATTTTAGTTTTTGTTCCCATTATTAATAATAATAATAATAATAATAATAATAATAATAATAATAATAATAATAATAATAATAATAATAATAATGTATACAATTTGCACAATTTTGTTTAGAAAAAGGATGAACACACAATTCACGTGTGCCTTAAGGTGAATCAATGAAATTCAAATGCAACCTTATAATAATTATTAAATTCGTCAAGACAATTTATGAACAAAATAAAGTTGTAAGAGTATGATCTCTTCTTCACTTTCCGCTTTTGATCAGCTAGCTAGCAGGGAGCACAATGATTTTAAATTTTAATTAAAGATGGAAGCAAACATGCAATGTGGTATAGTGGGGCATATTCTTTTTAGTGAATGATAAAAGGGGTTCCCTAGCATAAAAGTAGCTAAGAGTGGGAAACCACTATAATAATTAATAATTATATGATTCTTTTTTCAAGTTCCTAACTTCATGATTTTATTTTTCTTTATTAGTGGGGATGGGATATGGCCACACCAAAACTTTGATTCCTTTGTTATATTCACTTCACTTGGTGCTCTGATTTTCAATGTGGTCCATCCTTTAGTCCCCACTCAATAGCTTTCTAATTAAATGACGAAACAACACATTTATGAGACAGTTTCATGTTCTGTTCAACAATATGTTCCAAGATAGCTACACTATGTTTTTTATATATAGTTAAGGACACTCTATATATATATATATATATAGAATTTGAGATAGCATCTGAAAAAAGTAGCATTGGAAAACAATTTTTTTTTGAATGAGAGTGTTGTACCTTTAAAAACTATGACATGAGATTGAGTGAAAAGTGAGAGATATCATAAAATAAATTTTATCTTTTTTACCGTTGAACTTTTCATTTATAAAAAGAATTAGGTCTAAAGGATTTGACGAACTTAATTTTTGCTCTTGCCATTAATGTTAAGATTGACACTTATGTTACATAAGCATAGGAAAGATTTAAGACTAAAATGTATTTCGGATAGATGGATCCATCTTCAATATGGATCGGTTGAAATAGGGTGTAAACTCATTTTGTAACAATAAATAATATATTGATTGAAAGTTTTTATAATATAAATTAGGTTATAAAAAGAATTAGGTCTAAAGGATTTGACGAACTTAATTTTTGCTCTTGCCATTAATGTCAAGTTTGGCACTTATGTTACATAAGCATAGGAAAGATTTAAGACTAGAATGTATTTCGGATAGATGGATCCATCGTCAATATGGGTCGGCTGAAATAGGGTGTAAACTCATTTTGTAACAATAAATAATATATAGATTGAAAGTTTTTATAATATAAATTAGGTTAGTTCTTCGATGAACTACTTTATAATGATTTATCATTGATTAGTATTTAAAAATTATCAAAAAATTTAATAATAATTGACAATTTTTTTTAGAAGGAATAGTTTGTGATATTCTTCATCTTTATGAATACAAATTGTTACATAATTTATGTCGATTTCATACGCAATATAAATTTACTTTTCTTTATTTTAATCAAATAACATATAATATTTGAATACTTATCTAATGATTATTAGCGTCTATTTCTAAGAGATGATGTATGTGATCTTTGGCGTTTTAAATATTTTTTAGGATTAAATGCACATTTGGTCTTTTATTTTATCCAAAATGAATTTTTAATCTATTCATTTCTAAAATAGATTGTTTGGTCTTTCTATTAACAGATTTGTTTAGATTTTTTTTGTTCCACAATGTTTTATGATGAAACACTCTTATTAATAACATGGCATTTAGATTTTATGAGTTGGTAAAATATTTTTTATATCACTATTGTTGTAATTAATTTTATTATTTATTCTATTTATATATTAAAAATAAAATAAATAAAATTTTAAATATTTTTAAATAAATA
>JBBPBQ010000003.1:14798453-14872229 GCA_037974755.1 Cicer yamashitae
AACCTTCCAAACTAATAAGTTCCTACTTTAAATCCTTTTTTTGTTCCTAATATTGACAATGATAATGACATTATGTTATGACATTTACGGCTAGGCTATCCAAGTTTTTTTTTTTTTTTTTTTTTTTAATTTAAAATATTTGTTTCCTAAGTTATTTCGTAATAAAGATGTTTCTTTTCTGATTTATATATATGTTTGGTCCCTGTAAGTTCAATTTTGTTTTAAAATTGTCGCTGACGGTTAAAAAAAGTTGACATGACAAAGACATAAGGGATGAAAATAAAAAAATAAAGTGTGAACTCGCAGGTACCAAACATATATGCTTTCATTTTGATTTTCCTCCCTATAAATGCACGTTTTGTTTTTAATTTTCGTCCCTTCTTCATTTGTCAAGTCAAATTTGTTAAACAGTCACTAATAACATGAACGATTTTAAAAGAAAATTGAACTTATGAGGTTAAATTTAAAACAAAATAGTTTACAAGGACGAAAAAAAAATGCTAACTTACATGGATCAACCATATATTTAAGCCTTTTTTTTTTAACTATAAAGAATGTGAATTTGCCAAACATCACCGTTCTAATTTTCCAAAACAACCATTTACGCCATCAAAACTATTTTTTTTATTTACATAGATGTTTGGGACCTAACCGGACAAGTACACTTTTTTACAAAAAATGGTTTATCACTTTCATAGATGACCACACTAGACTATATTGAGTATACTTATTAAAGGGAAAATATGATGCTTGTTAGGTTGTAAAGCATTTTGGATATACAAAGAATATTTTACTTTGTGTTGGGTGAGTATTTTCTTGAAAATTAGATCATACACCATAATTCGTGTCCTAACGCACCCCAACAAAATGAGGTTGCTGAAAGAAAAAAGACACTTATTAGAGGTGGCTCAAGCCTTGCTTTTCTCAAGTTGGTTACCCAATTATTTATGGGGGAAAATTGTTTTAACTACTTCTTATTTGATCGATAGGATGCCGTAATAGTGTTTAACTTTCAAATTTCACATCGAATTTTCAAAGAATATTTTCCTATTGCTCGTCTTTCAAATGATTTGAATTTTAAGATAAAAGGTGCACAACCTTGGTTCATGAACACAAGAACCTAGGCAAGCTTGAACTATGTGCTATAAAATGTGTTACTGTTGGTTACTCACCAAGTCAGATGGGGTATAAATGT
This sequence comes from Cicer yamashitae, assembly GCA_037974755.1. Lineage (NCBI taxonomy): Eukaryota > Viridiplantae > Streptophyta > Magnoliopsida > Fabales > Fabaceae > Cicer > Cicer yamashitae. The sequence goes on from JBBPBQ010000003.1 coordinate 14,799,649, forward strand.
TTGAATACAAAAACAAACAAAAAATTATTTGTTACCATGGATGTTACTTTTTTTTTTTTTTTTGAAAACACGCATGAAGTTCCAAAGTGAAGAGCATTTGTCCTTTAGGAGATGTGAACTCTTAAGACAAACAAAACTTGGAATGTTATGTCACTACTAGGAGGTAGAAAATTGTAGCATGTAAGTGGGTGTTTAGTGTGAAGTATAATTTTGATTACTCAGTTGACAGATTAATGGCTCATTTGGTGGCTAAGGGTATCACTTAGACATCCGAAATAGACTACTAAGAGACATTTGCTCCTGTTCCAAATGTAACAATGGATGTTTAAAATACTTTTATCTCTTGTAGCTATTCTAGATTGGCCATTACATCAATTGGATGTTAAAAATGTCTTTGTCAAGGGTGATTTAGAAGAAGAAGAAGTATGCATGGATGATTTTCCCAGCTTTGAAGAACAATTCGGTTCACAAGTTTGCAAGTTGAAGAAGTCACTCTATGGTTTAAAACAATCTTCGGGAGCATGGTTTGAAAGGTTTTTTCAATCTATGAAAAAAAAAAGGATACACTCTAGGACAAACTGGTCATACCTTATTCATTAAATTCTCATCTAGTGGGAAAATCATTGTCCTAATTGTCTATGTTGATGATATTGTCCTTACTAGAGATGATATCATTGAAATGACAAGAGTATAAAAGGAACCAGCTACAGACTTTGAAATCAAAGACTTGAGATACTTTCTTGGTATGGAGGTTGCTCAATCAAAGAAGGGAGTTGTGGTTTCACGACAAAAATACATTCTAGATCTATTAAAAGAAACAAGAATGGGAAGTGGTTGTAGACCAACTGACATTCCCCTAGACCCTAATGCAAAACTACAGGGGAAATGAACTGTTCTTGTTGATACCGGAAGATACCAAAGGTTGGTTGGTAAGCCAATTTACTTGTCTCACACTAGACGTGACATCACCTTCTTACTCAGTTTTGTGAGTTAATTTATGCACTCTCCCTTTGAGGAACATCTTGAGGCAATCTATAGAATATTGAGATATATAAAGAACAATCCAAGAAAAGGTATATTTTTTTAAGAAGACTAGGGAAAGAAATGTGTTAATATTATTGCAGTCTGGGCAGGTTTAGTCACAAACATGAGATCAACATTTGGATATCGTACCTATATTTGGGGAAATCTTGTGACATGGAGAAGCAAAAGAACAAGTTGTTGTGAAAAGTAGTGCATAAGGCGAGTCTAGGGCAATGACTCAAAGAATTTTTGAAGGTTTGCCGATTTATAAAGTCTTGTAGAAACTTTAAGATGAAAATTGAGCTTCCATTGAAATTATACTTTGATAATAAAGCCTCAATTAGCATTTCTAACAATCGAGTTCAGCATGACATAATCAAACATATTGAGATTGATCCTCATTTGATGTTGGAATCATGTCTACCTTTTAATAGTGCAAATTTTCTATTTTTATAATATGATATGGTTTTATTTTCCCTATACCTCTCTTTGATTCAAGAAAGAGGATTCCTTGTATTCTCTCTATTTATACCAATTTAGATTAAAGACTAAAAATAGAACAACATTCTACCACTTTTTCCTACAATAATACTAAGCTAGTATGCATCCATCAAAATCACCACGACACCACATCACTTTTCTCTTAAACTTTGCTTAAAATATAATAAAAAATGTTAGTCTACATCAAAGATATAATACCAAAGCGAATTAGATACCTAATTGTATCAATCATGACTAATTTGACATATCGACCAAATTAATTTTAGCTCAACACTTTTGAGTCCTTCATATCATGCAAATAATAAATTACAAGTAGTTGTGTTATTTGAACATTTAACATTGGACAACTTTTGCAACAATAATTTAAGAGGTTAACACAGTTTAAATAAATAGTTAACTATATTTAATAGATGATTAATGAATTACATGTGTTAAAATTTATTAACCATTAAAATAATTTTTATTTAACAACAAATTTAGACATGTTGAACTATAATTTTCAAGTGTTCAAATTTAACACCAACAATTTTTTTTTCTCGAAGATGAACAGCATTAAAGACTACAGATTTCATATTATTCTTAACTATCGGCCAATAGAAAACATTAGTATGATTGTTAGAATTGATGTTTTGATTTAGTTATTTTTTATTAGCTTCTGCAATTTTTATATGTATCATTAACGCATTTTTTGTTATCTTCATCTTTAAATTTAATTGTATTACTTTTATTTTAATATGAATGAAGCTTATCTTTCTATAAGAAAAAAAAACTACAGAACCAAACTTGAGCTAAAACTAGCCTACCTAAACAAAGCAAGCTAAAAAAGAAATTAGGCAAAAGACTACACAATCCAAATCAAAAACAAAAACTAGAACAAAAGAACCAACTAGATTCAAATGTTGAATAAATTAGAGAGCCCCAAATAGAATAGCTAGCTCAAAACCATATAACAGAATAGAACAAAGGTTCTTTTAAGTTTATGTAACATGTTAGGGAAATGGAGGGAAAAACACTTCACCTATTGAAAATGGGATGGGACAACAACCCTACAACAATAACAACCCGTCGTTTCCCATTAAGTAGGGTCGGCTATATAGATCAAACGACATATTAGCGTTCTATCATATGACATGTCTCGTTTTACCTCACTAATCTCTAGGTTTTTTCTAATGGTTTCTCTCATAATTTTTCTAGGTCTTCATCTGTCTCTAAGGATTTGACATCATTTATTTGATCTACATTCCACACTTTACAAATTTTCCCTCCACATGTCCAATCCACTAAGTCGAATTTCTACATCTTTTCCACTATAAGTGCTACCTCAACTCTACCTCTAATATTATCATTTTTAATTCTATATCGTTTAGTCTTTCCACACATCTAACACAACATTCTCATCTCTACTACACTTATTTAAAAAATGGATACAAATATTAAAAGATGAAAAGGGGAGACAAGGGAGAAGGGGAGTGAGTAGGTGTGCTCTAGATTAGCTGTGGGGGACTATGGCGGATCGGAAGCCGCAATAGAATGAAATAAAATCAAACAAAGACACTAGTCCTCTCATGTTAGATCTTAGATTATGTTGATTGAACCCGTCCTCCCTTGACAAAACTTTTTCTGTTGTACTTAGCCAAGAACACCAATTGAATCCCAATTATTCATACAAACCCAAATGAAATGACCCAACTGAAACGTGTTCCTAGAAAAATCAGGGAAAATATTGCACCTATTGTGTTTGATGAAATGACCCAACTGAGACGTGTTCCTAGAAAAATCATAGAATGTGTATCCCTTGTCTTTGTTGCTAGTTTAACTCTTATAATTTCCATTAACATGTGGATGGGAAAGTTCAACCAATATCAGTAAATTATTCAATTGTTTCAAAATAATATGTCATCGTCTTCCAATACAGATGTTGTTCAAAATCAAGCTTCCACAAATTTTGTTCTTTCTTTAACTCCTTCAATCAATTCTATTACTACTCCACAAATAGGTAACAATATGACTTTTTTTATTATTGACACCGGTGCCACTGATTATATTAATCTTTAACATTTTACTAATTTGCACTCTATTAAACCTTTCACAACAAGATGGTCTAATGTTTATTATACACTTTAATATTCTGCTAGTCTTTCTTACTATCACCAGAATGATCAATTATGTGATTTTGCTGAATTTCACCAAGAAACTGATATGTACAACTAAGAAACATGGAGATTGATACGTTCTCAAAGCTCATTCCACAGTTTCACCTTCAACTCTTAACTCTCATTGTACTTTTTCTTTTTCTTGTAATAATCCTCTGCTGATACTGCCTCTTTATAGATTAGGACACATTTATGATTTAACTCATAAATGTATTTCATTACAATTTTTTTTTGTATCATACAAACAGAAGAATAACATTTATTGTGATATATGCCATTTTTCTAAGCACAAATATCTTCCTTAAAGTATCATTGCCTCTTTTTCTACTTATATATTTTGATTTGTTTCATGCTAACATATGAGGGCCATATGAGGGCCTTATGCAACTCCTCAATTTCTGGTCATAGATACTTTCTTATAGTTGTTGATAATTATAGTGGTTTCACTTGAGTTATTCTCATGAAAGTTAAAACTGATACTAAGAAGCATCTTAAGAAATTTATTTTTTATATTAAAACTCAATTTACCACTAAAATTAATTGTTTAATATATATAAAAAATAAATAAATTAGTATTAATATAAATTAAAAACAAAAATATTATAATATATATATATATATATATATATATATATATAATTCATTTCAACTCCAATAAAATAAGAAATTCTCAACTTCAATAAAATAAGAAGTTTCAACATTTGATTATAATTCTAAAAATAATGGGATGTGCAAATTCTACTTCTAAACATTTATCAAACTCCATCAGTCTCTAATCATAACCCCAAAATATATGTCATACATAGAGTATACCAATATTAATCATAATTAATTAGTATAAGTCAACATGTAATGATCATGTCACAATATTGTTGTAAGAATCGATATATAAGCTTCAATTTTCAACTTAGAATCAATGCTCTCTTTCTAGCAACATCAACACCAATAGAAACTTCCAACTTTAACTCTATTATAGCGAAAAATAAAACAAATTAGAATTCTCCATGTAAATATAAAATACATGCAAACTAAAAGTGCACCAACATAAATGCAAATTTTCTAACTTGAATCCTCACAAAGAGCCTTGACCGATATAGTTCTTTTGTTGGGTATGTAGCGATTTATGAAAATATACCTAAACCATATCTCAAATCACACAAAAAATATACAATATGCATTGACCATCTAGTTGTTTTATACCATTCTTTTGGAGGTTCAATTTCATATAGCATTCTATTTTCAATGAATGGTTTTAATCAGATTGTGCATTAGTTAGTCTTAATGCATATATATGCTACCAATAAAACACTCCTTAACTAAATATCAGTCTCTGAGATATAATAGCTTAGCAAGCAGCTTAGAATTTCTAAGTTGAACACCTTAATCTTTTATTTTTACTATGAACGTTATGCTTCAGTTTTATAAATTTTAGCCTTGTTTTCATGCTTTGAAGTGCATGACATTAGTTCCTAAATTTTATAGCAGCTTGTCACCACAGTCATTAAAATGACTTTCAAAACATTCTAGTGCAAAATTAATACAAATGACCAAATGGTTTCTTAAGCACAAGTTGTGAGAATGGAAAAAGGAAAAATATATCATAAGCACAGTACAAATGGCCATAATATAAGCTTAGGCTTCAGAAATATAGATTACATACACACTAGATACTAACACCACCATTTCATCCCGAACATGTATTTATTGAGCTTCAAGTTAGTTTATCTATGATTTGGTGAATTCATTGTTAAATTACAAAAAATCCCCTACATAAACTTGACACATACTTCTAAGAACTCTCAAAACAAGTGTTATCACCACAATCATGCATAGGAGACACATGCTCCTGTTGACGAAAAAAACCCACCTCCACGTCGTATTCGTCGACCACTACGATGTGGGACTGGACACCATATAGGAGATTAATGTAATAAAAATTGTGTTTATTTATTTTCACACATTTTGTATTTGGATGTTTAATTATAATATTTAATTAAATTTTGTTATTTTTATGGACTCCATTTTATTTAAGTTTTTTAATAATTATAAAAAGTAAAATTTAATTAGATAATTATTATAAAAAAAAAATTAACATTGTATATATTTATTTAATTAAAATAATAATTACTTCAATTAATAATAAAATAATAATTAATTAAATTAATAACTAATGAAGTTTAAATTAATTATTTAATTAAAATAATAATTAATTAAATTAATAACTGATGAAATTTAAATTAACTATTTAATTAAAATAATAATTATTGATTAAATAAAATGTATATTTATTATTACGAAATATGTTAACAAAAAATAACGTGTGACATTATCTCACGTTTATAAATTATAACTATCTCTCGTAAGTTAATTGATCAAACTCCCTATATTTGTGTCTACTAAATAGCACTACTAATAAATTAAAAATATATATTAATAATTAAAAAAAAAATATATTGCCACTTGAGAAATCGGTGTGGCTGAAACCGATTTCCCTTCACCCATTTTTTTTTATAAAAAAAACCTCTTTATAGTGAGAAATCGGTTCCCCAAACCCAACTTCTCACCTTTCCAATTTTTTTTTGAAAAAAAGATGATAAAATGGTACTTAATTTGAAAAGGATGCTAATATGGTACATAAATTCGATTTTAGTGGTACAATTAAAAAAAAAAGCCGTTTGTTGTCACAAAGTACAAGAAGGTTTCAAAGTTTCTAAGTATAACTATCCCAATAATATTCGATCAAGAAAAAAAAAAAAAAAAACTATCCCAATAATATATAAGCCAACAGTAAAAATTATTAATATGGGCTAGTAACAACGTTTTTGTTAAAAAGAATGTTTTTAAATAATTAAGCCTATGACATCACTTGTGTCACTAAAAAAAATGTGTTTATATGATTGTGTTTTTTAATATGTATATCTATGACAGCTCTTTTAAAAAAAATATATTTTAAAATACGTTTACATTAAAAAAATATTGTCTAAGATTTGATGTATTTTTAAAATAAAATATCATAACATTTTTATTTAACAAACGTTATTAAAAGTGTGCTATTAAATCGAGATTTTGCTGAAGTGTAATATTAATTAATATGTCAATAATTAATTAAATTACTATTACTATAACAAAATAAAACACTTTAGAATTAATACATTATTTCTATCAAATCATAATTGTTATAAAAACAATAATACTTAAATTATTCATACAGAAATAAAAATAGAAAAAGTCATCCGAAGTTAAAAAAATACAATAATAATAAGTCATCTCATTAGCTCCACTTCTTCAATCATAATTATCTGGGAGGACATTTTCAAGTACAATCAGTATTAGTTGACAGTGCCATAGCTAGTTGTAGTTGATTTAAATTTGGTTTAATCAAGCCAGTTACCATAATCGGTCGATATGAAGTTTGATCAGTTGAAACTTGAGGACTCTACTAGAAAAGAGGTAGAACATAACATTGATAATTATTAAAAAATTGTTGCTGCAAGAAGTTTGGAGTTGCAGTTGTTGGAAGATTTGCGACTGTTGCTGCAAATACTGAAACAGTGGATATCGTTGTTGCTGCTGAGGGGGATCTATTAGTAAAAAGCAGGAAGAAATTGTTGAGATGGAAATTGATATGTAACTTCCTCATCCTCTGTTTCATCTTCATCCATTCGACTCGTTGGTCTTGTTTTGATTGCAGTACACCAACTTTGTTTGTTTCTTTTGTCAATAAACAAGGAACATAATACATTTGTCAGACATTATGGGTCATGGAGAATGGATCAAATTAGAGCTATCAAAATGGGTTAGCTCGTCCAGCCCGCTAAAACACAATGTTTTGGCCTAATAATTTCAACCCAAATTTTTTCAGAACTTTTTACCCCAATCTGGATAAACCCGTTACCCATTCGGGTTAGCCCATATGGGTACTGGGTAGCCCACAACCCGCATAACCAATTTTAAAAAAATAAAAATAGTAAAATTGACCCACATAAAAAAAAATAAAAGTCCAAAAGATATCCAACCCACTTATATATATATATATATATATATATATATATATATATATATATATATATATATATATATATATATATATATATATATATATACACACTTGTGATAAAATATTATCGTTAGTTGGTTATATATTTTTAACAATCAATTTTTTATTTTTCTAAATGGACACTCATCCAACACTTTGAAAAATGTGAACATTGCTCAAGGAGTCTAAAAACACTTATTTTAGAGTCACATTAGAACTATTTAGCACTTTATTTGAATTTGGTTTGAGTTTGGGTTATGTTAGACAAATCTAAATTCATTTGTGTTATGCTAGATAATATCTCTAAGTTTTGGATAATTTGAACTTATTTTTAATTTGTGCGTTGTTTTGAAAATTTTGAATTGAGTTTGTGTTAATTGAAAAATCCAAACTTAGTTTGTGTATAAAGAGTAAACCATAATTTTTTTTTAAATGGGCATAAAAGAAAATGGGCATTCAAATTGATTCATACTTAATGCATAAGTAGTATACCATAATATTTTTTTAAATGTGCATCAAAGAAAATTTTCAAGTTAAAAGAGTCGCAAAAAGATTAAAAATATAATGAGTACAAAAAAATATTATAAAAAATGTGCGGGTTACCCGCCTACCCGCAACCCGTCTAAGGTCGGGCTCAAGTAGTATTTTATAGGTTTAGGGTTAAAACAAGGCTTTTTGGCCCAGTCTGAAGAAACCCACAACCCGTCAGGGCCGGCCCTATATGGGTCGGGTAGCCCATTTTAACAGCTCTAGATCAAATAATGGATATCTTTTGCTTAAACAAATGGTTACAATGTTAGTCCTCAAATTGATCTTACTACCTCTACTCAGTGGATCAAACTACTTACAATTAAACAATATCGTTGTTTTTGCATAATCTAAGAACGTGTAGTCAATTTCATAAATTTGTTCAATTAGGCCGTATAAGTCATCTATTCCACCACTGTCAGACACACTCTTCATACACACTCTACTATTTATTGTTTCTTTTCCTTTACTCCAACCATATGGATGACATATAACACTAGCAGTATCATTCCTTCAATTTACTGGTGACAATGTGTCGTTGAAATAATAAGAATAAAAATGTGTTGTTTCACAGTGTAGGTAAGATGAATAAATTGAGCATTCAATTCTAACTTCATTTTTTCCCGATCGTTTTGAATAACCTATGAACCTATAAATATAAATGAGGTATAATAAGTTGAATATATATATATATATATATATATATATATATATATATATATATATATATATATATATATATAATTACCTTTCAAATTGATACATCCATCTATACTGAACTGGTCCACCCAGACCAACTTCATTTGTAAGATGCACATGGAGATGTTCCATGGAATTAAAAAAACGAGGAGGAAATATTTTCTCCATCTTACTTAGTATCATCATAAAGTCATTTTCCATCTTGATGAGATCTTCATCTCTGAGCGTAACAATAATAGGAGGAAGATTGTATGAAGTAACAATAGGACAACAAGAATAAGGAGTAGATGATGCTTATATATATGAAGTAAAACCATCTGAGCATAATCCAAGTCTTAATTATGTGGATCTGACACAAAATTAGGATGCATTTGATCAAAGTGCTTACATGCCTAACTATTAGACGAATGTCTCGGCTCACTTGAATTTCTTCTATTGTCATAATGCCACGTCATTTTTCCTACAATTTGCATCGATGCAAACATTCTCTATAATCTTGATACAGTAGGTAGATAAAACATTGTCTTCCTTAGAATTAGTTTTCCCCTACTTGTCCTAGAGTTATTCCTTTGGCGATACATTGGTTGTTGACAAAATTTACATTCAACTAAATTAGCATTATTTATACCAAATTTTTTGTCATAATACAACATACAACCTTTAACACAACAATTAATCATCTTGACACCTAATCCTAACTTCAACAGTAACCATTTAGCATCATAATAATTTTGCGACAACCATCTCTAAAAGGTGTTGCATCTAGAATTATTTTAGTCAAAAGATCTAAAGCTAAATCAGGAACATGAAACTGAGACTTTTGACCTAAAAGTCTAATACACATTGATACCTTTGAGTTTGAAGATCCTTCGAACAACAGTTTATTTGTCTATTTCAAAAGACTATAAAATCTCTTAGCTTCTACATTTGGACATTCATCAGTGTCATCGTATTGTTTTTCATTGAATGACAAATTAACTCCAACAATATCTTAAATCATATCGTTCATCACCTCAAAGTGTTGATAATCATAATATTCTATACCTAACATGTCAGTACTACTTGAAAGACCTAGTATTGGGCGATGTTAGAGCCTCTTCTCAACGACTAATTTAAACTTAGTAGTTAAGCATAAATACATCTTCATATAAATGCAATCTTATTTCTTCTTTACTCTTAAAATGTATACATTGATAAAAATAACATGGACATCTAATCCCACCTTCATCTATGACAACTTTCTGCACTGTTGCAAAATTGAGAAACTCTTCAAGCTTGTTAGCAAAATGTTGTTTAAGACATTTTCTTGCAAGAAATTTTCTATCATACATCCAACTATTATATATATATATAGTGGAAAAAGAAGATATTTGTGGCGGACCTGGTGGCCACAAAATGCAACGGGTCTATTTGGCATTTTTTGTGGCTTTTAAGGCCACAAATGTCCATATCCGTTTGTGGCGGTCTTTGCCGTAAGAAGCCTGCTAACGGAAGAATTTTGTGACGGTAATTGCTGCCACAAAGTTCCACTAAATATTCAAATTTATCAACATGTTTGAGGTGGTTTAAACTGTCACAATTAACAAAAAATCCCTCCAGCAGATTTGTGTCTGTTTTTTGCCGCCACACAAAAAAATTCAACCACAAATAATATACTTGATTTGAGTGATTTGTGATTGCTTTTCAGCAAGTAATAGCAATCAATTTAAATTTTAGTATTTACGAAGGTTTGTTTTGCTAGTAACTTGTGAGAGGGTTTTTTGTCACAATTTTTTTTTTTAATTTGTACGTATGTTTGTTATTCTTGATACTCTATTACATCAACAACCCCATACTTTGTTGCATTTAAATTATTTTGGTTGTTTGGCTTATGCATATACTATTAAGTTTGAACCTCGTACCTCGTTTTTGCATTTAAATTATCTTCTTTATGATATATGTTCCAATGCGTTTTTGGTTTACAGAAATTAGTCTTTCATGAAAATGTTTGTCCTTTCTCTAACATTGTTTCAAAAGTATGTAAAAAAAATATTATTTCTGAATGTACTTCCCAACATATACCTCATATTTCCATCAACAACTACGAACTTGATCAAATAGATCATTTTCATACTGATAATGATAAAACATACCAATAAATTGAGACACCTAGCCCTGTTACTGTACTTGATCATCCAACCTTACAACCTAAAATTTTATTTATCTGAAATTGATCTTGGCAACTTTATGAAGGTAAATTAAATTAAATAATGAAAAACACAATTCAAATTAGACGATTATGAGTTATGATATTTTTCAGGACCAAGACTGTTTATTATCTGAAATTGATCTTGGCAACTTTATGAAGGTAAATTAAATTAAATAATGAAAAACACAATTCAAATTAGACGATTATGAGTTATGATATTTTTCAGGACCAAGACTGTTTATTATGAGATAAAATATTTTCAACTTGAAGGTGACTATTGGAAGTGTGAACAATCGATAGATAGGAGTTTACTGTCTAACTTACGTCAAACTTAGATAAGGTTAGATCATTTTTTTAAATGGACAAAATCAATACTTCTAAAAAAGTTTATTTAATTAATAAAAGTACCAATACAAGTCATATAAATGTCTTTTACACTTACTTAAATATGAATAATATTTTTATTACTACTATGAATATTATATTATATTTTGAAATTTTTGTTAAATAATTAAACTTTTAGTAATGTAAGCATATTAGACTTTTTTAATTTTTGACATATTTAAATATATTATTATAAAATAGAATTGAAGTAGGATTTCATATATAGGTAGATTATTTACAATATCATGTTAAATATCAAAATATAACTTAATTTTATTGACATATTAGTCCATAATTAGTATATTTAAAGATATGGATAAGTATTTATTCGAAGATATTAAAATCTAATAGACTATTAAATAGATTAATAGATCGTATCAAAGCTTCCATCAACATCACATTTAGACCTTAAATTTTTTTTGACAAATCAAACTCAAACTTTACCAAATTAAGTCGGCCTAATTATTTTCATCCTTGTACGCCACAAACGATGATTCATCAATCTGCTTCTAGACCAACACCACCACTGATACCTCTCTAACATTTAGAGGAATTACATATGATGGTCCTGCTTGGTCTGTTAGTCTTCTTCCTGATAGTCAAGCTAAAGAGGATAAAACTGTGAAGGTAAATTTTTCACCCTTTCTTTTAGTACAAACCAAAAATATATGCTAATTTTTTGTTCATAAAAATCAACGCATATATAGTTTTGTTATTTTAAAAAAAAATCAAAACGATATATATTTACACAGTAAAATTAATAATTATAAATTATTAAATTATTAATTGAAGATGAGTCTGTGGACCCATTTTTTAAAGATTAAAATAGATTAAAATTTGATATAAAATAAATCTGAGATGAATTTTTATAAAAAAGTCAAACTCATTCAGTGTTTTTGATAATTTTGTATTTATATCTCTTTCAATTATTTTTATTTCAAAAGTTAATCAAAATAGTTTTTTATTTTTAGTTAAAAATGGTTTTTTTAATAAAATAATTAAAAAACCTATACAACGTAATTAAAACACTAAAAATAATTATTTTTACTATAAATAAGTAATTTTATCACTAGATAATGAGCTTGTTTGTTTAAGATTTTTTTAAAAATAATTTTGATTTTATATTTTTGAAAATGATTTTTATAAGAACTTAAAAATAATATAAACTATTTTAGACTCATTTGTTACTGATTAAAAAAAGTAATTTTGATATTCAATAACTTAGTTCATTTTTAGAGATTTTAACATTATAAAATTCACATTTTTTTAAAAAGGTATATTTCAAAAATGATTTTTACGAAGAACTTCTCAAAATAACTTTTCAATTTAATCATTTTTTAAAATTTTATTATCCAAAAAATATTGTAGCAGATGGTTACAATACTTAAAAATAATATTTTAAGATAAATTATTTAAACTAATTTTTTGTTTAAAACTTTTTTTTAAATGTTATAACAGAAAGTAAAATACTATAAGAATCATTTAGAAAAAAATCTTAAATATTCTGGCTCAATCTTAAATGAACACTCTCTATATGTTGATAATCAGGTAGAAGTTTAAACCTCTCTCATGGTAAAGAGAGGTAACAAAGCTGAAAATGAGCCAGAGGCTTTGAAATTAATTTGGAGAGCAAATAATGCTCTACTTGGAAGCTGGTTGATCGATTCATTGTTAAAAAGAAGCTCATTGACCTTTTGAATTCATTCAAATTTCTTGATTATTCTACAATTGCAAAGCCAAATGATATTGCAATAGCAATATGCAAAATCTATTCGAGATAATTCTATTAAAGATATTGTAGATCACTAAATATAATTATCTCTCCCAATCAGAAATTTGGATCCTAATCGTCAACATTGTTGGCAGCAATAGCAATAGCAGAATGCAGAGCTATTTTTATTATGCAAACTATTGAAAAATTAAAAGATATTTTGTCAACAAAAAAAAAAAGAGCAAGAGGTATTTACTATTGAACACTTCATAAATTTATGATATGCCGATACATTTATCAACCGCCTACAATTTGAACATATATAGTTTTGGTAGGTTGTCTGCTATCACATGTCCATCTCAATAGTATTAATCCATCTTAAATAAAAAACTATTATCAATCAAGCAAAATTGTATGTGATTGAAAAAATCTTATATCCTTTTATACATCAAAGAATAGCCAAAAAATCACATCATCAACCCAAGAGTAGTTAAATGAGATGGTAAGATCTCTTCTACTAACTTAAATTTATAAGTATAAATATCTTGAACGAAAACTATTGTGATTTTACCCGTCTTAAAGATAATAACGGGTTAAAAATAAACACATCATCAAAATCACTCTATATTGTTTCATGATTCATATCCACAAAAACTAAAACCTTATCTCTCGGCAAAAAATTAGCAAAGGACAAGGACCTAAAAAATTGTCCTATCCAAATCCGAATTAAGGATCAAGGTTCATGTAATACTTCCAGATATACAAAACTATCCGCAACCCGACCCGCTTAGAAATTCCACAAGAAAGAGTTATGAATTATCAACCCATCAATATTCTCATCTCCATAATCATAACTTGGCAACTCCGGCACATAGAAATCGCCACCAAAATAATCAAAACCCGGAAAAATAGAATAATCGGGTACACAATAACCCGATCCATTCTCCGATATCATTTCTTCAAAAAACCCATTTTCTGCGACGCCAATATCCGTCTGAAATGTCGCATCAGAGAGTGCCGGAGACGGTGATTCCATTGGCAACAATGTTGTCCTCACCGACGAAGACGGAGTTTCAATCGGAGTGTTAACGGGTCGACCCGAATTGGCAAAACGGACTGCAGCATCCTGAATCTGAGAAGGTGTCATAGACCTCCCTCCCGCAATATCCGGCGGATCATCCGGGAAATTAAACTTAGCACCACTGCCACGTAAGCAAAACGTAGCCGCGTCAAATGCACGCGCCGCTTTTACAGCAGAGTCATAAGAACCTAACCATATTCTTTGGCGGCTGTTTGGTAGTCTGATTTCCGACACCCATTTTCCCCACTTCCTCTTCCTTATTCCTCTGTACAATGAATCGCTTCTTTCCGCCGCAGTTTTTTCAACATTCGATTTCACCATATTTTCTTTTGTCTGAGATGTTAGTAAGTAAACTAACACTTTACTGAATTGTTGTTACGATTTTCGTGTTCTTTTTTGTGATATTTGAAAGTTGTGATTTTTGAAGATGAATGTGATCTTTGTTGTCGTATGCTTAAGAGTTTTGCGGCTGAATATATAGCATAGTCGAAGCGAGTGCAGTAATTTGACTAATTTTAAAGGTCAATGGAGTTGGAAGGCGTGTTTGATTATATACACGTGTGAGATGAAGGTGGGACCACGTTCTAGATGATATGTGGATGCATATTCCGTTTTCTCCACACTCCTGAGTCTCAGTTGTGTTAGTTGACACATATTTGCATCAAAAAATATAATTTGCTGCGTTATTTTTTGTTTGAGTTAAATAAAATTTTGGTTTCTAGAAATATACTACTTTTCATATTAGTTCTGTTAATTTAAAAAAAAAAATTGTTTTTCGAATGTTTTTTTAATAATTGTGATATCTTTTTTAAAGTCAATTTATGTCTATATTTCTAATTTTTGAATGATTTTTCTATAGTAATATTTATCATATTATAAAAAAAATATTTACAAAATTTTAGAATTTTTATTAAAAAGATTTTAATTTTTGTCAAAGAGATTTTTATAATGTTCTAAACTAGTCAGTAAAAAATCATTCAAAAATTTAAATAATTCACACGAGTTGACTTAACATTAAGAACCAAATTTACTTAAAGAAAACATTTGAAGAAATTTTTTAGAGACACTAAAAACGAAATACAACATATTTATAGGACTAAAAATCTCTTTAACCCTTTTTATTTTTGTTTTTAAGTTAATTTTGATAAACAACAATAATTCATGTTGATGTTAAACAAACAAGCTGAAGTTATTATATTATTTTATGTATACCTAGTAGAGATAATCTAATTTTCTATCAAACATACCACCATATGATTCTTACCAACAAGAAAGTATTGAGGGTTTATGTAGTTCTCAGTGAAATAACATAAACCAGCAGATGATACCTCTCAACGTGGTATCTTCTTCCGCGACAAACTCTTGGGAGAGCCTGATCCCTTTCTACAACTGAAAAAGATGAATTTGTTGGAGAAAAATCTTTTTAAGATAGAGTTACAAGATGTAGATCGCTTGAAACCAATGCGTTTTTTGGATGAAGGGATAGTGGAAGGCTCTGAAAACTACATTAAGAGGTTGTGATAATCAAACTTTTGGGAAAGTCTATTGACTACTTTGTGATGATAGATAAACTCAAAGCTATATGGAAGTCTCTAGGTGGTTTGGATATTGTTGATATTGGTCATGGATATTTCATGGTGAAGTTTGATGTCAGGGAAGATCGTGAGAAGGTTCTTGATGGGGGGTCTTGGATGATCTTTGATCATTGTTTGACACTTTGCGAATGGTCTTTAGATTTTGATCCAGTTAGTAATACCATTAATCGATAGTGGGTTTGGATACGTATATTCGACCTAGGTATAGAGTATTACAATGAGAAGGTGCTACTTGCTTTAGGAGTAACAATAGGTAGTGTAAGACCCTCATTTTTCACTATTATTAGTAGTGTGTGAAATATATTTTTATTTTCTCAATAATTTATAATGTGGTTGTTATTATTTTATTTTTATTCAATTATTATTTTTGAAAAGTATATATGTGTATGACATGATTTATTAATTTGACTAAATATTTTTGCTAAGTATTTGAAAAAAATGCTTATACTAATAGTAATAATAATAATGATAGAAAAGAAAGAAGCATGAATTGGGAAATTATATTAACTTGTGGAGTGAATATTTATGTCCTTAATGGCCTTAGGTTGAAAACAACACGTTCCCCTCTAGTTATAGAAGAAAAAAAACCGCCTCCCACAATCTGAATAGTCATATACAACCTTTGCGAGAAAGAAAGAAAAAAGAAAGGGCTTAGGAGAGAAAAATGAAGAAATTCAAGAAAACCTTTAAAAGAGTTAGTAATTCATCCCCTCAAGTAAGAACTCTTTAATTACGATTATATTAACTTTGTCTAACTATTTTTCATTGTTAGTAGAACAAAATCCCTTCTTGATCTTCTGGAAAAAAAAAATTGATTTTTATGGTAAAGTTGTTATTTTTGTTACCGGTCAAAAACTGATTTTAGTAAATGGCTTTATGATGATGAATAATTTTGAAACTGGTGTTTGATATTATTATTATTATTATTATTATTGTGTAGGAAAATCCTTTTTAGTTTTAAAAGTAAAATTGTGATATGCAATTTATTTTCTTAAAAGTGATCTTGATTTTCTTATGATATTGATATAAAAACCTATTTTGATTAGAGAAAATGTTTATCTATGTCAAAAATTAATTTTCATCTGGTAAGTCGTTATAAAGACTAGATTCTGTTTTAATCAATAGAAGTAGTTATTGGCTAAAAACTCAATTTTTATTTGGTTAAAATTTTATGTTGTGATAGTTTGAGTGTTGAAGAAATTTTTAGAAACTTTATTGATGTTAAAAATAACAATGTTTCCAGAAATGATAAATGGGTTGAAAGTTGTTGTTATAATTATTTTTTTAGAATGTTAAAGTTGTGATTTTTATGAGACAATTGTGTGGATGTTGTGTTGATTTATAAAATAAAAATAATTTTATGATAGAGTTTTTAATTTGTTTTATAATAATTAAAATGAATTTTGTGTTGAAGTGTCGTTAAATTTTATTGTTAAATTTTTGGAAGTGAACTAAAGAAGTCTTAGGGATCCTTGATGCTTGTTGTATTAGAATTTTGGTCCAAAAGAAATATTTGAAAAATGACATTGAGGGGGAGCTTTTTAACAAATGCCCCTAGATAATATCATTAGAATTAAAATTAAAATCTAATTAACATGTTTGTCATCATCAAAAAGAGAGAGATTATTGAGGCAAAATTCCAAATTAATATTTTGAAGGTAAACAAACAAGTTAATTAATTTCTAATCGTGATTCTAATTGTGTTGCTATTTAACTTGTGTTTTTGAGTGTATTATTCGAAGCTAGGTAATCATATACAACAACTATGCAACAACACAAGATTATTCTGCTATATAAAAGAACATTATAGTTCATAAGACCAGCAGTCTGGGAAAATCAAGATCATTTTGGTTTTTGACAGCATCAATCTCATCAAACAAGATCATTTTGGATAATTCGTTTTAAAGATAAAAATGAAATGAATCATTTCCCAAAATACATATCTTAAGTAAAACAACTATCAAGGCAACTTAGAACCATGATCAAGCCCAAAAGGTTAAAAGAAGCAAAACAACATCAAGAACAATAACAAGATCAATCTCTAGATTGATGGCCTATGAACAAGTACAGGTAGGATAACAAGGATGAAAAGCACACTAATACTGCACCTTTTGCAGAAAGTTCAGCTTGCGTACAAAGAAGAAAACTGACACCAAACAACTGCTAAAAATCTCAGTCACAATATTCATTCAAGTCAAACGAAGAACATTATAATAATAAAGCAAGAACGTTCTGGATAAAATAGAACACATGTCTATTAAGACATCACTCTAAACATCTGGATCAGTAACAACTATATAAGTTGTCATCAACCTTCATCACGCCTGTAAGAAGAACCTCAAAGTGAAGACAACAACAAGAGTTTTAAGTGCAATCAATTCATCACTAAAACCATCATACTTGAGAAATCAAAGTTCTTCAATCAAACAAAAGATCCAGTCCTCTTACACTAGATTCAAGGATCTTTTTACTGAGTTTTTGTTGAAAATCAATCTCAAACAAGTGTTAAGTAGATTCTAATCCTTCAATCTTCTTTCATAATTTCATTTGAAACTCAAGACTATATTCTTAAAGATAGTTTGAGTGGTTTGTAAAAATCATTTTTGTGATTAAAAGGTAACGTGTAAAAGTCATTTCTACACTGAAAGGTAATTGAAAGAAATCATTTCAAGATTGAAAGGTGAAAACTATAACTGATCAAGAGTGATCAAGAAAGTTTGTATAAAAGCAAAAACGTTCTTGTGTAAAGCACGTTAGTGGAAAAGCTCACAAATTGTGAGGACTGGACATAGCCCACCTTGGGTGAATCAGGATATATCATTGTGTGATTTTTTTATCCTTATCCTTAATTATTTGTCACTCACAATCACTGATCACGTAGAAATAATCTGTTTCATTTATTTTCACTAACCAAGAACGATCTGCATTTTTGTTTTATAACCAAGAATGATCTTGAGTTAGTTTAAAATTAAAAGCAGGAATTAATTTTTAAAAATGGAACCACAGTTCAAACTCCACTTCCTTGTGATTGATATTGCTACTTCAACTTCATCTGGTCGTTTCCTCTTATCACTTCCTCTGGTTACTTCCTCCGATATTTTTCTTCTAATTTCTTGCTTCTAATATCTTCTTCTGATTTCCTGTTCAAATTACTGCTCACTTAGTGAAGTTATTAGTCCAAACAAATTTTCTCATAAAATACCTTTGTTAACATCAAAATCACGAGAAGGAAAACCAACTTGGTCCAACAGTATGCATGTCATAACTAGTTTTACTCAGATGTTTTTGTGTGCCTTTATCATACATAACACTAGTTGCATGTTGGAACATCATGCAACTCAGTAAAAACTTTTTCTAAGTTATTTTTAACTTAATAACCCGACTCCTATGTTTGTAAATTGATTTAAGAGACCATGAAATCATTATAAGATGTTTATGACATAATCAATTTAGAATTGACTAAGTTATGAGTGTTTAAGAATTTTTGAAAAACTAAACTTACCAATATAAAAATCTGCAATTTTTTTAAGTTAAAACACTTTTGAATAACTAGGTTATCTAATCGGATTGTAAGGGAAAGATAAGATGTAGAATTCGCTATACAAGACTAAGGAAAACTATTATTTTTGAGTTACGGCGTGATATTATTTGATTAACAACAATGACTTAATTGAGTAAAAACAAAAACGTTTTGTATAGAGTCTCACATTATTAGATTAACTCAAAAATAATCGATTAATCCTTTTTCTATTCCATTGCTATTATTTATTAATTGATAAAAAATTTAAACTATTATTTACTATTTCTTATTATCCTATATTGATATCTATTAGCACAACTGACTCTTACGGTTAGAAAAACACTTGGAATGTTACAATTGAGCTCAAAGTATAACAAACCGTTTGAATTAGAAGGATACCACATCAATGTTCAATCAAAGGTAAGCCTCAATGACTCTATCTAAAATATTTCTACTTAAAGCAATGAATGATCTATCTTTCCTTGCAAGGATCAAGCTGTAAAAACTCTCAAAGAAATATAATATTTGATCAAACGAACTAACCAAAGGGCTTTAGTCACCACACGAATCGAGACCCATAACTACTATAAATATGGGGTCGTCCCTATATATTATATATTGATTAGTTCACTAATAAGCTTTTACTTGTTTTACTTAAACCATGTTATGACTTTGTATTACTATGGTATTAGAGTATTTTTGCAGATATATTTTGTCTTTTAGGTGTTATAGTGTACGATCTTAGGAGTCACATCAAGCAATCACCGATCGAGGTGATCAACTTTATGTAATAAACCAGAAACATAAATCACAATCAGAAACATCTCCATGCGACTTACATAAAGCATCAGCCACATTTTTGAATCTAGCTAGAAATCAACATTTTCGAATTGAAGTTCACGTATCAATTTCATAGCAACCAGAAAACCAAACGTTGCAACTTTTTTCACCGAAGTTTGAGGCTGCACCAAAGTTATCATTCACTTAACACATTTCACAAAAGGTACAAAAATTAGAAGAAAAAAAAACTAGACATTCAAAGCTGAACCTAATGCCAACAAATTTTAACCAGAAGAACATGAAGATTTAAGGAATATAATGAGATAAAATTTGAACCATTTTTAGTTCATCCTTATTTGTACATTTTCATCCGAATGAGATATAACCTGCAAATATATTTATAAGTAGAAGACATTTGGTCTATTTCAACCTCTACAAAAATCAACTTACAAAGTAAGGTATGCCTCCTCACTTATAAACATATTTTTATTCAAGATTGTAAGTTAAGAACATGGTCTGATAGCAATAATTTGATAACAAATGTTCTAACAGATCTTAGATATGCTCTGAAATTATTTTATAATTTGACTTAACCCTTACAAATCTTTTTGCTAGGTGATAAGTGTCCATTACTTGTAACAATATTTTGATGCTATATCTCATCAACTTGTATAAAAACTTACATGATTATGAAATGTATATTTTCTTATTCAATTTAAATAATATTACACCGATCTTAAATATAAAAAAAAAATAAAAAATTAAAAGAAAATTAACGTATTTAATTCAAAATTTAAACGAAATACATTAATTATTTTTTACTTTATTTTTATTTATATTAAAGATAAAATGAGTATTGATATTGTGATTGATGGTTGAAGTTCTCTTGTGGATATAAAGAATAAAGAATTACTACTAGTATACAACTGCAGGAAGTACTTGTTGCCTTATGAATGCATTAGCATCCCCTTTAAAACTGATAAAGGACTATTGAAGGTGGTCAATCAAGCCGCAAATAAAATATAGTTTGATGCAAAAAAGAATCAACTAACTGAAGTGATCGAGTGAGAGTGAGAGTGAGAGTGAGAGTGAATGGAATATGCAGATATGATCTATAGAATGGATTGTATATACATCACATCATTCACGTGGATTATATAAAAAGAGAGGAAACCGGGTCCAACCTTTGTTTCCTGGGACGCGTAGCCAAGAATATCATCACAACTGTCCTTATCTTACACGTGTACAATCAAACACGCCTTCCAACTCCGTTGACACTTCATAGTTAGTCAAAATTCCTTCACTCGCTTCACTTATGTTACAATATATATACAGCCGCAAAACTCTTCACTCTCAAACGCAGCCGAAAAAACAGCATACGACACAAATTCCTCTAAACAACGCCAAAACAACATAATTGAATAAAAAAAAAAGACACAGAAAATCAATCGTACTAAAAAAAACATTTCAAGTGTTTGCGTAGTGTACGGACACAAAAAGAATGGTGAAATCGAACATGGAAAAAACTGCGGCGGAGAGAAGCGATTCATTGTATAGAGGAATAAGGAAGAGGAAGTGGGGAAAATGGGTGTCGGAAATCAGATTACCAAACAGCCGCCAAAGAATATGGTTGGGTTCTTATGATTTTGCTGTTAAAGCGGCGCGTGCATTTGACGCGGCAATGTTTTGCTTACGTGGCAGTGGTGCTAAGTTTAATTTTCCGGATGATCCGCCGGATATTGCGGGAGGGAGGTCTATGACACCTTCTCAGATTCAAGCTGCTGCAGCCCGTTTTGCCAATTCGGGTCGACCCGTTAACACTCTGATTGAAACTCCGACTTCATCGGTGGGGACAGCATTGTTGCCTATGGAATCACAGTCTCCAGCCCTCTCCGATGCGACGGTTCAGATGGACAGCGACATCGCAGAAAATGGGTTTTTTACGGAAATATTATCAGTAAATGGATCGGGTAATTATGTACCCGATTACTTTTTTTTCCGGGTTTTGATGATTTTGGTGGCGATTTCTTTGTGCCGGAATTGCCAAGTTATGATTATGGAGATGAGAACATTAATGGGTTGATATTTCATGACTCTTTCTTATGGAATTTCTAAATGGGTCGGGTTGCGGATAGTTTTGTATATCCGAAACTATGACAATAATCCCGGGTTTTGGTAGGACAATCTTTTTAGTACTTGTCGTATGCTAATTTTTTGTCATAATATTTTCTCATGTAAAGTGGTTTTGATAATGTGATTTTTTGGCCATTCTATGAATTATAAAAGGATTAGTTTTTTTCACTCACATACTGTTGTTTGCTTGATTAATAATATAGGTCAACTATTGAGATGAACATGTGACCGTAGACAACCTACCAAAACTGTGAATCTGTAAATTGTGTGCGATCGGAAAATGTATCGGAATATCATAAATTAGGATCGGGTTATTCATTGATGGAAGAAGGTAAGATTGTAGCATGTGCTTCAAAGGCAACTGAGGACATTAAAAAAAAATTTGATTTGTGGTCAATTTACTAGCAAGAAGTTTGAATTTTGACATTATAAATAAAAGCAAAACAATTATCTCAAGTAAACAATTGGATGAAAAATTAGTATTAACGGAAATAATGTTCTTTATATAAACTTTAAACTTTGCAATGAAAAACTTTAATCGCTCACACCTTCTGAGATTTTTTACTATTTTAATAAAGAAAATATTCTTCAACACTTTTACACTTTTTATTAAATCACAATTAGATCTAATATAATTTGTATTATCAAAGTCTCGACGGACTTACAACTTTAGTCTAAAAAGACTTTACATAATCTCTCTCAACAATTAGACAAGAAAGATTTTGAGAGCTTTTACAATATATAAAGAAGAGTTTGGGCTCTTTTCTTATGAAAATTCAAACGACAAATTGAATCAGCACACACAGAATTATGTATCAGCACACACAGAATTATGTATCACGATCTTGAAGTGCATAAACAAAAGTGTGTATGATAAAAAAGAGTCTTATGAATAAACTTTTGAGAATAGAACAAGTAGATGACGATATTGTAGCTTAGACTCTTGCATTTCAAGTGCAACAATCATTCCTATTTATAGATGAGGAAATCTTCATACTGTTGTAGGAAAATAAAGCTATTGGACACTTGAATTTATGCAAAAAAGCAATCACTTTGATGAGTTGTCTCCATGTCAAGTGCAAACTAGGAAGAACGATCTCTTCATGGGTAAAATGTTATCTTGCATTTTGTGAATGACAAGTTGATGTGAAATCTACAGCATGTGTCATCTCTAAGTCATTCACTGTAGCAGTAGAGGGAAGGAGAAAAATGTCGACTGTCACTTGTACTTGCTTTCACTTGGTTTTGTCTTTTAGTGCTTTGCAAGTAGGATAACAATAAGAATGTTCTCTTCAAAATCGTGGATCACCTTTGGAATGTCAATGCATGAGTTTTTTTGCTCGTATTGGTCTAAATAAAATCCAAAAGTAATGTTGGCATCAATATTGGATCATTCAAAGCCTTTATACCATATTCTCTTTGTATGTGTATCATAAATAGTTTTCTTTAAATTATTCTTCAATCATGTTTGTTCATAAATGGTATCTCAAATACAATATTCTTGAAATGACTTCAACATCAAATTTGTTTCTTGTCCATTACTGAGTTGAATTTAATGTATTTAAGGTGCTTAAAATTGCTTCAATATATTAAAATATTTTATGCCATTATTTCCAACATATATAATGTTCTTCGTCAACAACCATAACGTTCCCTTTGTGTGTCTTTGAGTCGTAACTATGTTCTTTTTTCTTTTATATTATCAAATACAAAAATTAACTTTGTTCTTTTATGAATAAGATGCTTAGATTAAAATAAGTTCTTGTTTTAGGATTAAAACACTCAAAAGCACAAGTTAGATCACAAAATGATCAGAAACATAAAAATATAACTAAAGATGTTTGTTATCTTTAAAACATCAAATTAAGATTTTGCCTCAACAATTACTGGCAAAAACACCCTCACAAATAATGAAACTAAAATTCATTGTTATTACCGACCAAAAACATACTATTTGCGGCTAAAATTTCTCATTGTGGCCAAAAATGGTTGTATGGCGGTTGGGGCCGCCACAAACAGAAAGATAGATCTATTGGGCCATTTCTAGCCACATATATCGCCACAAATGTCCCATTTTCCTATATATATAACTTCATCTTTCTCATTTTTCACCTTTAATTTCTCTTTAAATTTTATCTCTACATACTGTCTAAAATTATTTCTCTCCACCTTCCATGTAAAAGTCTTACTATTTTTCTTCTTTTTTCTCTCTTGAGATTATTCTTCTTTTCTCTCTCTTCAATTTCAAGAAGGTTTTACTATGTTTTTATGTTAACTAGAATATGACATGTGTGTTGCGCATGATATATAGACTTTAACATATTAGTATTATGGTGAATACAATTTTAAAATTTCAAAAATAATATAACTTATTGATTTTGTTTATAGAGTATTTTTTCCAAATGAATATATTTGAGTAATTACTATATATGAGTTTATAAACACACATTTGAAAATATGTAGAATATTTTGGAGAACATAATTACAACTAATTCATATATTAAATTTTACCCGTTGAATTATTATGTTAAAATTTTAGTTATATTTTAATGAATTAATAAGATTGAAAACTGTTAAAAAAATATTTAAGAGTTTGATCATTTATAATTTAATGTCTTATATCATATTTCGCTCATTAAAGATTATGAAAAAATAGAACAAAAAGAGTATTATGTAAAAAAGATCATGCGATAAAATATAGTAATAAGTATAAAATTAATAGTATAGTAATCATTAATGGTCTATATGATAGAACCAAATAATCTGTTAAAATTAATATATAAAACAATAATCTGTTAAAATTTACATATTTCTAATTACTACATTATTTTAAAGAAATACTAATTGCTAAATATTCATCACTCTCTCAAATGTTCGGTAAAAAAATAAAGGTTTAAATATGTCTTTGGTCCCTTCAAATATATCACTTTTTGATTTTAGTCCTTGTAAGTATTTTTGTTTGAATTTAGTCCGTTTAAAATTAGAGATGATCGACTTTGGTCCTTAACGTCAAATCAACATTACAAAAAAGAGCGTCGGGACACGTGACCCTATAAATACACACCAACACATCATCTTTTATGATATATTAAAAAATAAATTTTTTTTATTATTAATTAATAAATTTATTAATTATTATTTAATAATTAACGTTTTTTGCCAACTCTTTTTTTGTAACTTTTGATTTGACGTTAGAGATCAAAATTAATCGTCTCTGATTTTACAGGGACTAAATTTAAACAAAAAAACTTACGATGACTAAAATCAAAAAGTAATATATTTGCAGGGATCAAAGACATATTTAAACCAAAAATATATCACTCTCTCAAATGTGTGTGGTTAGGACGCATAAAACCAAAAATAATAAATTTGTCAAATAAACTCATAGTGAATACCATCTACAAACAAAACCCATAATTTATATTTAGTATTAAAAATCTTAAAAATATTTTAATAAATATTAATATATGTAATTATCTACCGTAAAATCAAATTAGTCATGCTCTTTTTTCACTTGTGTTGTCGTGTAATTATAATTTCAAAATGATTGAGCATGAAATTGATCTAAGTTGACACATTCAGATGAAGACACAAAATGGAGAATACAAAGTGAAAAGTAGAATTAAAACTGATATGACAAAATGAGTGTTGTTTTAATCATAGTAAAACTGGTTGCAAGTAATATTTAACTCTAGTTGCTCTAGTTGCTCTCTTAATAGAAAAATATTATAAGAAAAAGTGGAAGAACAAATCTAAATTTATTGTCAAAATATTGTTAGAAAAATTTGTATATGATTTTGTCATTTGTCAAAGAAATGACAAGTCTAAATTTCAATGTCTTGAGTATGAGACTTCTAGACAATCTGACTTGAAAATTTTCACAAACAAATTTTCGGTTGAGTAGAAGTAAAACAAATGTAGAAACTTCAAATATGTAGTATTTTTTAAAAAAATTGACAACATAAAACATCTATGTAAAAAAAAACAACAAATAATTTCTAAGTCTAAATATTAAACATTATTATTTTATCTATTAAACAACACATAGTTGTACATATCTTTCATGTCGTAGATGAATATAGACAATATTCTTTGTCTTTTGAGGAGCCACTATACTTTCATGTCGTAGATGAGATCAAATATGTCAGCAAAAGCAATACTCTAACTAAAAACAATCAAGGTTTAGAGAAAAATGAACAAATAGGTAGAATATTTTACAAAGTACCACTTAGTTAAAAAATATTTGCGCAAAAGAAGAATTTTCCAACTCTCTCTACTTCTTTGAAAATAATTGAGTTGCAAAGAGGTTTCCTTTTGAGTTGATAAAGTGGGGTTGTGAAATCTCATAGTATTCAGAAGGTTTTCTTGTGGTAGTGGTGGGCCTGCGATCCAAAAGCTAATTGCATAAGGTGTGTGAAAATTGTTACAAGAAAAAAAATTATTGACCATTTAAACAGTTACAAATTCAGAATTGGGGGAGGCACAATAGTACAATACAATAATAAGAGTTATTAAACAAGATATAACGGCAAAGTAAATATTGGAGTTTCAATTTTGTTCTTAATAAGACACTAACTGTAGAGAGATTGACCACCCACTTAGAGATATTGTTTGAAGGAGTAGAATAGCATAAATGTGTCAAAAAAAAACTTATATAGCAAAATTAATAGTGAGATGGAGACATCCTAGTATGTGGGGCTGTTTTAATAAAATTGTATATAAAAAATGGAATATAAATACTTTAAAAGATAACTATAAAATATTTTATAGATCTCATTAAAAATGAGCTATTTTTTTCATTAAGACATGATTATTTTTCACCATGATGACATTATCCAATATTCAGTTGGAAGAAATTAAACAAACAAAAAATGTGGGATATATAGACATTAAGTATTTATTATTCTTTATCTAAGGAAAGTTAGAGAGTTATGTACTACAGTTAGAGAGCTATGTGCTACACTATTTGACTCTCTAAAGATGAGGTGAGAAAAATAGTATTGTTATCCTCATAAAATATTCCATAACTTATCCATTTATATCACTGAAATTTAAAAGGTGTATTGGCGTTAAAAACCTATTTCGACGTATATCTGAAAAATACATTGAATAACACATAACATACTTCGTAATGAAACATAAGCACAATTTGGTTAAAAACATTGATGTATTTGCACCAAATGTCTACACACAAGAGTTGACCATAAACATATCAAAACATATTATAATTATAAATAAAATTAAAACTCAAAGATTTGAAATAAAAAAAATGTAAAAATTCTCACACGTTTTGGTTATCTTAAAACACATAAAAGAGAATTATACCATGCACCCCCACAACTATAACTGCCACCCCCTCAATCAACGTGAAAATACAATTTTGCCCTTTATAAAATCTTCAACTTTTTTAACTTCTCATTTTGTCACTCCTCTTTTCAAAATATTCGAAAGTTTCCAAAGTTTTGAAATGAAAATTTCCAGAATTTTTGAAACTTTCGAACAATTCGGAACTTCCGAAATAGAAAATTTCAGAATTTTCGAAACTTTTAAATAATTCAAAACTTTTGAAATAGGAAAATTTCGGAACTTTCCATATTTGGAAAATTTCGAAACTTTCCAAATTTTCCAGATTTGGAAATTTTCCAGATTTGGAAACTTTCGAAATTTCCAAATTTTCGAAATGAATCCTTATTTCGAAAATTTGAAACTTCCGAAACTATCAATTTTGAAACTTATTATAAATTGTTAAAAGGATAAAATTGTATTTTTATGTGTGTTGAGGGGGTGGCAGGTATAGGTGTGGGGGTGCATGGTATAATTCTCCACATAAAATGAACATATCGAGAACCCCAAATTAGATGCAAGCAATTACAAAATTGTCGACAATCAATCTAATAGATTATAATAGAAAAGTTGCATAGAGGTCAAAGTGTATGTGTCATTGGCTTCTAATTTACAAATAAACATAAGCAATATATGATACAGAACAACTTGAGAAACGTTTAAAAGGACCAATGTTGTTATCAATATTGATGGAGGAACAATGAGTGTCGATTAACTAATATTGATCGTACTTTAATTTGTAACTCATAACACATGAATATTTATAAATAATATTAGATGCTAAATAGTAATAATAATAGTAAAATGTGTGTTAAAGCAAATCGGAAGTAGAATAAAAGGAGGATGAAAGAGTACTTTTAGATAATGAATTTTTGTTGAGATGACAATATTTGAATCAAATGACACAATATTGAATGATGTGTCACAACAATATTTGAGAGTCTATTTTAATATATTATAATAAACTATTAATTTTGAAGTATTTATTTAAATAATATTATTTTTTTTTTTAAACTTTTAACATAATTGTTATCGTATTAACAGCAATAGAGTTGTTATTTGTTTGTGATTTTTAAATTTAGAGACTACTCTCCACCAGATTAGTGAGAGTTAGTGGGTAGCTCGACTTATTTGAGTTAAGAGTTAAAAATTGAAAGACTTAAATTCAAACTTGGGTGAAAGAAAAATTGTTATCATTAACATGACAACTTATTAAGTTAGTATATAATGCAATTTAAATCGTTTAATGTTAGTAAAGTACTTTTAAAATGTTAGTATTTTATTTTAAAATTTGAAGTATATTTTATTTTAAAAATTGGTTATATTGTTCATATTTTAAAATATTAAAATATTTGTAAAATGTTCCCATCTTAAATGCAATTATTTTTTTTAAATGTTAGTAAATTAATGGTTAAATAGTCCAAATATTGATATTGTTAGGTTAGACGTATGATGATATTTACCATTTCCTCTAAGACTCAAAAAAGAATTAATGGTTAAAGAATTAATGGAGTAAGTCATTATATAAAAAGATTAAGAAAGTCCTTCAGAGTTAAGGTTGTTGTAAAGTGAATCTTTATCTGGTCGTAACAGAAGATTCACTAAAGTGGTGTTAACAAGAGCTTTGCAATAAGCCTATGATAACGTATATTCTGAGTCATTGAAGAAAAGTCAATCAACATTTCTCTGATCACAAAGTAAGGAGCACTACAATGATCTTCTGTCAATAGCAAAAGTCAACAATAAGATATATATTTTTTTTTTGTAATACTCTGAGCAAAATTCTATAAAGAAAAGTTTGTGATATCTAAGTCACATAATTACTAATCAAGAGTCATGTGTAAAAGTCAACGATCAATGATCCTCTAACTAAGATACAAAGATAACAATGTCTAATAAAGCAACAATCATCTGGTATAGCAACCGTCTAAAAAAGTCAATGCTCGCTCAAAGAAATGCTCATTTAAATAAGTCGGTGACTTTAGAACGTTTGTCTAAAGAAACGGTTCTTCTAGTAAAGCTATCATCTAAAGAAGTTAATGTCTCTGAGTTAACGTTGAAGTCACCGAAGAATAATTTATCCATTTGAAGACTAAATTCCTTGGAAAGAATTTTTATCCTTTGATAGTACAAGATACATGCATCAAAACATCACCAGTGCTTTGGAAACAAAGTCACAATTAACTCACCAACATCCTCTGATTAGTACAATACATTTGTCTGTATAGTACAACGATAGCCTGAAACAGTATCATGGATAGTACATATCTTTCAACAGCATAATGTACTATTGTAATGTGTCAAGATGTCCCACGACTCTATTCCCAATAGTTATATTCTTTAGTATTTAAAAATCTTTCAACAGCATAATGAAGCATAATGTATTGAAACAGCAGTTTGTTGTAACAGCAGGAGTAGATGTATAGGAGGAGTAGATGTAACAGCAGTTTGTTGTAAATTAGTATAAAAATACTTGTAGCCCTCTCTTTTGTCTTATCTCCTAAATTTGACTAGTTCTTTATGGTTCAACTTTATTATATTCAAACTGGTTTATAATCAAAGTTGAATGTTTTGATAAAGAAAACAATTACTGAGATTCAAAAAGGAAATATTTTTTAAAATGGCAAACAAAATTCAAACCCCTTATTTCTTGTATTTTCCAACACCTTCAAAGATGTTCTTTGATTTATTTATTGATCTTTATGAGATGTTTGAATCCATAATATGTCCATTAAACATATTTCTTAAGCTATCAAATGATCATTCTTATTGTTCCTTTGTTTAGAACATTATGAACACATGTTGCACTTACTTCTTAGAATAGTTTTTTACTTGAATAATTATCATTGGTTCATAGACCTCTTTGAAACAGTGCTAACACGATTTAGGCTCAGTAACCATGAACTTTTGGACCATTATTCCCTTGACAAGTAAGGATGTTCTTTTTTTATTTTTACAAACATTTTTATCAATAAATGATAAGGTGGTTGAGTTAATTCTTCAAGGACTCATTCATAAAAGTTGTTCCTTTTCCTTATATCATTCTTTGTGTATTGCATGAGATTTTTTAAAAACTCAATCAAGATCGTTCTCAATCTTGCGAAGCTTTACTAAGATGATATTTTAAATACATTTTGAAAATCCTCATAAACTATTTTCATTTTTCTTTTGGCTTGTATTGTTGTGGTAGATCCTCAAAGATTTTAGCATAAAACTCAATGTGAGTTGTCACATAAAACTTCAAGCAAAATATCGTATAACTTGTAATATAAGTTCTTCTATAATGATCCTTTAAATATGATCCTTCATGTGATGATGAAGACTCTATAGCATGAGTTTCTCATCCTTCTAATTAACTCTCTTGAAGTTCAAACAAAATTCTTCTAATATCTCCATGAAGCTTGTGAAACTATTGTTGTAATCTTCAAATGCTACTATTTTCTATTATTATATAGTAGATACAATGCACTTGGTTGATTCGAGTGACTTCTAGCTTGTCTATAACTATAAGGTGTCTCCAAGTTAGTTTTAGATTTAGTGTTTTGAGTGATGTCAAACTTAGCTAAGTCTAGATGATGTGTGTTTTCTTTGTCGTCTCTCTTTCTCAATCTCTTGCATAGGCTACTTGAACAAGAAAGAACTCATGAAAAAGAATGTTTTATCATGCATAAGCTTTTCTACATGTTTTAACCTGCATTAACTTTGTAGTATGATTTGTATTAGCTTACTTTGAAACACCTCAAAAACCTTTTCTAAGTGATTTTAACATTGTAAATTGACTTACCAACTTATGAATCGACTTACAGACATATGGTTGTGAATCGTTTCATCGATCATGTAAACTAATTCACAGTCAAGTCAATGGGTTATTTGATTCAACTTAAACCTGCTTAAATCAATTCACACTACTCCAGACTTCAAAATTGGTTTTTCAAACATAGGAAAATTGATTCGCATGTGTGGTAAATCAGTTCACCAAGTCTGTAGTCTTGAGTTTTGCAAATTTAAGATAGTTATGGTCGTTACAAAGTTTTTATTTCTCATAGAAAATGTTTTTCACTAGCCAATATTTTTCATGCATCATATATAAGCTTTCCTAAACATTTCTAAGTATGAAAATACTTTCACCTTGTCGACACATAATTTTGTCTGTCTTTTCTTAATATTCACAAAAAAATTAATAAAAAGAGTATTTTGAACTTTTTACTCTAACTTTCTATTTTTTTTATTTTAATATATAATTTTTATTTAATTTTCGGTATGATACTCGCTTGTTAATAAAAAGAGATATATGTTTGGCTTTTTATTTTTATTGACTACTTTTTTGGTCTAATAATAACATGGTAATAAAAAAGTTAATTCAAAACTTTTCATTTTTATTAAATAAAAAATATAAAACGAAATTAAATATCAAATTAATAAATATGAGATTTTTTGGAGTAAATTAAATACGAATGATTGCTATTTAATATGATTTCTTGGAATTTGAGGAAAGTTTTTAAAAGAAAATAAAACTTGAGAATTCAACTTAATTAGTCATAATGGTAGACATTTATTTCTAAAAATTACTTAACCCTAATTTATTAATATAAATAAGAGTGTTATGAGACTCTAAAAAAAGAGGAATAGAAGAAAGAAAAAAAAGGGAGAAAGAGATTATGAAATAGAGACCGGTTTTTGGTGCTTGAATCTGCCCATAGAAAACCACTATTGGTTCTCTATTGTGTCATTCTTACGTAACCTTCTCCACAAACACCCTTTTCAAAAAAAAGGAAGAAAAAATAGAGAAGTGTTTGAATCCACCCTTCGGCGAACACCGTTAATTCTCCGTTTCGCTATTCTTTTACAATATTCTCTATAACCACTCACTTCAACTCGCCCTAAAAAATAAGAGAAAGAAGAAACACATGCCTTAACGAGACAACTACAGTTCGTGAATTTGGTATGATGTTTTGTTTTTTCTATTAAATTTTGATACTTCCTATGTATTACGATTTTCCATCTAATTGTTGAATTTAATTTTTATACACATTATGCACCTTTTAAATTGATGCAGCCCATAAAATATAAAATTTGTTTTCTTTGTTTTATTATCCTACTATTCGGTAATCCTTTTTCTTTCTCACTTATCACTATTAACCCATTTTTTTAATAATAAATAAAATTGAGTAATAACAAAATTAATTAACTCATAAATATTTTATACCAAGAACTATGTGTGTTTTGATTTCTCTATTGCACCTGGTGATACGTAGGAGCAAGGTCTCCCCCTTGTCAAACCAAATTAATGAAAAAATATTTTTTTTCTTCTTTTATTAATGTATATAATATATTTTATTTTTGGTGATTCTTTTTGGGGTAATACAAATAATTAAATAAATAAATAGTTTGCATACAATTAATTATAGGGTAATCGTTTTAACGGACAGTGTAGGGTGGTATTATTTTCCCTACTCGTAATTGACTCCTGGATCCAAATTTTTGGTTCAAGATCTTCATTTTAGGTTTTATCCAATTTTTTCTTTAATAAAATAAAATTGGTGGCGACTCCTTTTTCGCGGACAAATCGGACGCGGCACACCCATTTCTCATACTCAAGCATTAAAGATCATAACATAGATTGAAAAATCTTTCTTGTTCAAGTCGTGTATGCGATCGAGTTTTGAAACAAGAAACAATAACAAGGGTATACCGATTGTTGGTGGTGTCTATTCTAGATACAAATCATCGAAGGGATATAAGTGAATTGTGTGTCGAAGGAATGAAGAGGGAAATCTTTAGGGATTCTATAGAGGGCTCTCTAGGTTTCTATCTTGCAAGATTTGAAGTATGATCTTCAACTTGAAGTTAGGTGTGTTCAGAATTTGCAGGATAGTTCCAAGATTTTATGTCAAAATAGCGTTTAGGAATAATAGTTTGTATGCATGTGTATGTAACATTCGCTGATGGGTCTTGTAAACATTCAAAATCAATATTAAATGAAGAAACTTTCATTGAATTGAATGAGACATTTGTACTCAACATGCGAAGACAAAGTAGACGAACATATATAAATTGTCGCGTGATTCTCTCTTTCTTTTAATCTTTAATTTTCACAATTTACTTTGCTCTTTAATTTTGTTACATTTGGAGTTTGGTGACAAATTTATATTTTGTGCAAAATTGATATAAAGATTGTGTTTGGAGTTTGGTGACAAATTTATATTTTGTGCAAAATTGATATAAAGATTGTGTTGGTAGAATTTTTTATTTTGAATCTTGGCTTGATTTTTATGTGGTGAATAAAATTTTGGTTATACATTGTGTTCAACAAGTTAGACTTTGATTCAAATTGAAAAAAAATGATTTCTAAATGTTCCTATTAATTGTAATTCATTAAGTTTTGTTTAGATATCTTTGTTAATTCGATTGAAGCTTAAAACCTTTAAAAATTCTTCAATCAAATTTATGTTTTCTTGCATAAATTACAATTAGTTTTGAGTTGTTTGATTTCAATACTATCGTATTTTAAATACAAATTCCAATTTGCAATATACGTGACTCCATCACATTTAAAATTCTAATTTTTCACTGTGCGACTCGAAATTTTTTCAAAGCAATTTTTAAAATAACGAACTTTCTTCAACCCCCTTTCTAGTTCGTTTCAAACCATTTCGTGAGTAACATTGTCTACTTTGATTCTTGTTTTTTTAAAACAAAACTCAAGTGCAAACATCACTAGATAACCATTCATAGAACCCAACATGTATTTCGTAAGGTTTGTTGTCATTAAAATATATATAAAAAAGTTTTGGCCTCAACTGTTACTAATTATATACTTTACTATTTCATTCCCATAAATTTTGTGTTATGTGATTTTTAGCCCTTGTGTTTGCTATTATTGTTTCTTTGTATATTTGGGCCATAGATTTTCAGAAGGAAGATATCAAGCTCAGTACCAATGCATCTAGAGTTTTGATACGAAGTAGAAGATAGGCTACAATTGGTCGCTACAAACAAATTGGCAACCTATGTGGGCAACTTGACCTACATGTTTAGGTGTGAGGGCTTAGATGTTGCTCACTAGATAAGTCTATGTAGATAGTTGGACATAGATATGTCCCTTTTGTATATTTTGGCCTATGTGGTGTTGTCACTTGGTAGTCTAATATTTTGTTGGAGTTCGTCATCATAATGTTGTTTTGTACTTGTTGGCTTTACTGTTGATGTATTTTTTGTATGTAAAGGTGTTCTTTTGAGGCTCACAATACATCTGACTTCGTGCCATTATATATATTGTGATGTATATATTTGACCACGCTTTCATATTGTTTGTTTATGTTTATGTCTTATATTATTAATGCATGAAGAAATTTATAAATCAATATTTTGGATCTGACATTTATTCGCATTTCATCGAGTAGGACTTGGATTGTCAAAACCTGAATTGCTACTCTTTTTTTGACAGGAAAGTAATACTTCATTAATAGAAAACAAGATACCGTTACAAAGATAAGAAAGCATATAGATCAAACCAGTCAACATCTACATGTTATAATCCAACAATAATAAGTGTTCACACATGGTCAAAGACAAACATCCCAATAACTTTTGATTGCGATTTCCCAGTCTTTATATATATATATATATATCCTAATAAAGATCATTTTCAATTTCGAACTCAAATTGACTAAATGAACCATAAGTTTGGTAGTCTTTTGTGAAAAAAAGTGGATGCTAATGGTGGCGGTAGTTACCATTGGCTCTAAAAAAATCGCAACAAGACAAAAAAATAAACAACGACACACCAAGATGACGAACAACAAAGCGTCGTACTCAAACAAAGAAATTATAGATAAAACGCAAAAGAAAATTAAATTCATGTGAATTCTACTTATTTAAATAAAAAGGAGCGAACAAAACAACATGTAGGGCTGATTCTGAATAAAAAAATTGCGCCAAACCATTCTTCTGATGGATGAATAATAAGTAAGAAGATTTGATTTTTTGATGGAGGTGCCTAATTCATTCTATGTATCAACTTCAGCTTGTTTTTTTGGTTATATGAGTAAGTACAAAACAACATTATGATGACGAACTCCAACAAAATGTCAAACTACAAAGTGACAACACCACATTGGCCATAATATATAAAAGGGACATATCTATGTCCAACTATCTACACAGACTTATCGAGTGAGCGTCGTCTAAGCCCTCACACCTAAACGTCTAGGTTATGTTGCCCATACAGGTTGCCAATTTGTTTGTAGCAACCAATTGCAGCCTATCTTCTACGTCGTACCAAAACTCTAGATGTGTTGGTACTGAGCCTAATATCTTCCTCCTACAAATCTAAATTAAGAACTAAAAGAATGAAAATAAACGATGTCCTAATAAAGGACACGCATAGTGCATCAACTAGCAGCACTTAAGACAAACAAGGCAACTGTCTATGCACTAACACAAAAGTTCCACTATGATTAGCTCCTAATTTAGCCAGAATGCTAGCACAAGAGTTTCTATCTCTTAAGATATATTGGATAGAAATATCCCAATCGTTACTCGGATAACTTTGGATTAGCTGCATTTGTTAGCATAGTTATGAAACTTCGTTATTTCCTTCGCCAAAAGTCGAACAACGTGAAGTAAATCAATAAAACACAATTTTTTTTCTTCTGAAACCTACTTCCCATCAAAGAGTAATTCATGTTAACAAAGCTTGAACCTCTACACGTAAAATATTGGATAGGCCCACACTACTATAAAACCAAACTGGAATTGGCCAAAAAAGTTACGCATAAGACTGCCAAAACCTACTTGTCTAGGGTTTGTTAATGCACCGCCATTAATATTTAGGACCAAAGAATCAATATCACCATGTTGTCAACAAGCTTCTTATGGAGGTCGAGGGGAGGGAGACAAATGCAAGTCACCAAATGCTCACTTTGGGATATGGAGTTGGGAGAAAACTGAAGCAGTTTTAAGCGTAATTATTGCTTGAGCTCCTTTAAAAACAAATACATTTCTTTTACACCATATGTTCCACGTAATTAGAGAAGTTATGATTCCAACCTCATTAAAAATGATGTGCATGGTATTTAAGATATTCATGGTATCCATTTTCAATAATCTTGTAGGAAATTTTGGAAAGCCACACCCATGCCAAATGGACACAACATGTGGGCAAGACAATAAGAAATGGGTAATAGTTCAATGCCTCCATCACAACATGGACATGTAGTAGAAAAATTAACACCTCGATGATGTAAAATGAACCTTGTTGAAAGAGAGTTATGACAAACCTACAAGATAAAAAACTAAACACTTGTAGCAATAGATAGTTTCCAAATCCAATTCAAACGTTCGGTTTAGTCTTAATCATGATGCCTAGATAAGAACCAGCGAAACCTATTTCTAGTAGTATACTTGCCATTTATATTACCACTCCACAAGTAACAATCCTTGAATGAAGATACAAATGTTTGTTGCAATCTCTGAATCAAAGTGATATACTTTAGCGAAAGTGAAAGATTAAGATCGATAATTACACTCCTCACATCAACCCATACGTCTTTGATCTTCAACCCCATATGTTGGGTCGGGGTATCCTTGATATCATCAATCAGAGGCTATTTTGAGAGCCACAGTTAGAACTGGATAATAGTATCCCCATCTCCATCCTTGAAGGTGAAACCATCTTCCAACACACCTAGAGTTGTGATGATTGTCGTCCATGTAGGTTAGTCAACTTTCTTTTTATCCAAGAACATGTTACCTTCAGTGATATATTTATCAGATAGAAGCGAGACCCAAAATTGTTCTCTCGTTGTATTAGACTCCACACAAGTTTACCTAAAAGTGCAATGTTTTCTAAACATGTTGGATGAATCCCTAGACCATCGGACTTCCTAGGTTTGATGATCTTGTTCCAACTAACCATATGCATAACTTGATCTATCGTACCATGCCAAGTAAAATTCCTCAATGATTTATCCAAAGTTTCATAAACAGATTGTAGCAACCAACAAAATTGCATACTGTATGTAGGTAAAGAAATATGAACGACCTTGGCAAGGATGACCCGACCCGACTTATTCAAAAGCCTTCCTTTCTATGAAGCAAGTTTTGAAGCTACCTACTCATATATTTCCAAGAAGTCTACTTTCTTTGTGCGCCCGTATTTTATTTAGAAACCCGATTATTTTTCTAACCGATTAGTAAATTTAATACTGGTGAGCTGCTCAAGTGTATTTGTAGTGGCTCTATTAACTCCTCTAGAGGTTGCAACTCTTGACTTCTCCAGACTATTTTAAGACCTAAAAAAGAACAAAAGTTATCCATAAAGTTAGCAATAAACTGCGCCTGAGAGTGTTTGGCCTTTGTAAGACCCATTGCCAGTTGTCTAGAATATGGCCATTGGACCCATACACCTTAATAAAATAGAGGTAACTAATAATGAATAATAAATTAGAATCACCAACATAACTGAAAACTACAATCATAAATATAGCTTACAACTTGTTCAGTAGATTCATAAAATATTACATCTTGAAAATAAACTACGATTGTCTGATTACATCATAAAATAAAACATCAAATTTTAATTCCACAAGTCTGGAACTGATCTTCTGATGCTAAATTCATATCTCATGTTCCTCCAGCTCCTAAAAAAAACAAAAATGGGGTGAGATAAAAATATCTCAGTGAGCTATGAAAATAAAGGGAGGGACAGTCTCAAAGAATTTCTTTCATAAATTTGTATAAAACATAAAAATAATTATGCATCTCAAGTTAAAACTTTCACTTTTAATTTTCATAAAAGTTTTACTTATAATAATCTTTTTTTTTTTTAATTCTGAAAAACATATGCATGACCTCAAATCTTTTCCTTTGGAATAAGGAAAAGTCGCTCAATATCTTGATGTGGATCACCAAGATAATTGAGTCCTGATTAGTAAATGTGGTCTTGCCAAACCCTAATTAGCGTCCTGATTGTTCTCCTTTACCTGTTATTCCATGCTTGGAACAACTTGAATGTCCCACCATGAATAAGGCCATGCATGATCTTATTAATGGGATTGTACTAAACTTTAGATGTTTTGTATGAAATGTCTTTATTATGTCATGTATGCAATGCATCATTCATCCACAACAATTATAAATAACTTAGCGATATACTAAATCCATAATAATTAAATTTCAAGTCTCTAATTCAAAACTGGAACCATATGCAGAAAAATAGAAACAATATTGGAGTCATGAAAATAGTAACAACATCAAAGTCATGAAAATGGTAACAATATCAGAGTCATGAAATTAATAACAACATCAAAGTCATGAAAATGGTACAACATGAGGGTCATGAAGAATCATTTAGATGCAGTTTGGAAACACCTATATGCGAAAATTCCATTGCCTCACACTCTACTTCTCCTAATCTGTAATAACCCCAAAATAGTTTCTTTAAAAAATTTCAGTGCCCAAAACCCTCATGCTAGAAGAAGTTAATGTAACAGAACTCACAGTTTCACATACGCATCAAAGGCAGCAGCAGTAACAAGTAGAAATTGTGCTCGACAAACATACTGACATTAAATTAAGGTTTGTGCATCTAATTAAATTTTCCTAACATATAATTCATTCACACACATCACACAACCAAAGATAAGTTGCATCCACATTCTAAATTAACAGGGATAAGCTGAAATTTTTGATGAAATCTCTATGTGCTAAATTTCTTCTTTCCTCATTATTTTAGTTCTTTTCTTTCATTCCCCTTTTTCCCACACAATTTAGAATTTGTAATAAAATTTAATTCCCCAATCTCACGGGATAAAAAGATTTAACGTAAAGAACTAATTGTTGGTGTTTTAGGGGACAATGTTAGAGTTTGAGGACAGCTTTGAGCTTCCCTTTTGAGTTAAACTATTGCATTGACCCAAATTCTTCTGTTTTTGGTTGTTCTCCCCTATTTCATTGATTTTGTTTCTTTGATTGAGTCTGATCTTTAAGGATGCAATGTCGATTCGGATATGCAAGAATGGGGAATAGTTTTAGAGAGCCTAGGAATCTTTCAATCTTGGTGATTTGAGAAAGGAAGGAAAATGGAGGGATGGGTTATGTTGTGCGCACGGGAAGAATAAGAAGAATGTTTAAAAGAAATGGAGAATTTTTTGTACAGGAATGGTATTTAGGGGAAGTATGGTGGGAATTCCTTTGTTTGCCCTTCATTTAACCAAATATTACCCCATTGCCCCTTCCTTAATTAATCAAGTTTGAAACCACTTATTTTATTTTTAATTTAATAGTTTCGCTAATTAAATTCTAGACTTAAAAAATATTTTTATTAGGTGGGTTGTTATAGCCTTTGCAAATAGAAGGACATCATTCGTTATGGGTGATATGAACAGGTTGCCAATGACCCTCCCGAACCGCCTTATCAGTCATGTCACCCAACCTTTCGATACAAAGAACAAAAAGATAAGGCGACAAACGATCTCCTTGTTGGAGGCTTAAAAGGGTTGGAAATTCTTAGTTTTACTGTTATTCCACAACAACGAGATTTAAGTGCTAGAGATGCTACTCATGATCAAATCAATTTTACCAAGAGGGAACCCAAAATAATGGAGAGTCTCGTGAAGAAAATCTAAATCTACTCTATCATAAGCCTTCTCAAGATCTAGCTTATAAATAAGATCCGATTGTCTCTTCCTAGACTTTCACATGTGGTAAATGAACTCCTAAAGAGTGATAACATTATCCATCATACCTCTTCTAGAGCCATAAAACCTTGATCGAAAGTAGTTCTCACAAAATTCTAAATCTCATCTCCAATATACTCCTATAAAATTTTAAAAAAGATACGTTCAAACCCACTGTGTGCAGTGCATAATTATCGATGCACCACTCTCCAAACACCAATGTGATTCCATAAATTTTATTTCTCTTACGATGAATTACAGTTTTAGGGTGAAAGAAGGATGTGTTGTGACTATCCAACCTAACCTATTGCTCTTTAGATTTTTATACCAAAATGCTTCTTCCTAGAAGAAGGCCTCTTCATA
The DNA here is from genome assembly GCA_037974755.1 of Cicer yamashitae. Classification (NCBI taxonomy): domain Eukaryota; kingdom Viridiplantae; phylum Streptophyta; class Magnoliopsida; order Fabales; family Fabaceae; genus Cicer; species Cicer yamashitae. The sequence continues at coordinate 14,840,367 of JBBPBQ010000003.1, forward strand.
CTTTTTTAAAAGCTTACTTTTAAGTACAAGAAGAGAAGTTGGGTAAACATGCTCTGGTGAATTTTGGATTCTTTTGGATTCTTCTCTTTTCCTCTTGAATGTATTGCCAAAAATATGTTTATTGACCACAAGTGCCTCAAGAGGAGAGCACGACAAGAAACATGGTTTCTTAATAAGATTAGAGGTTGGTTCAATCTAGAACCAAAGGAGCTATGCTCACAAATTCACACAAAGTGAGTATTTTTATCAAAATTCTTCTACTTTATTCATATGCTGTTCCCCCTATATATAATCTAGAGGGTCTCATATTTATTAGAAACAAAGGAATGGCAAAGGAAACTCTTTAAGTGCTAGGACATTAGCCAATTGATCTAACATCAATGGCTAGAGCAGAAATAATTGCCAAATGGTTATAAATTGAATCAAAAGAAAGAGGGAAACTTGCAATGATGGTGGTGCGGCTGCCATTACTGTTTTAGGTGGTTCCACTTTTATTTCTTCATAAATAGGGTTGAATGAATGGTAATTCATTACCCCTTTTGCTGATGTACACATAATTCCCTCCTTCTTTAATGCTTGTACCATTTTCTCCTTCTATTTGAATGGTCTTGATGGTTTTGTTCTCTATTTGCTTTGGCACATTATTTGCATTTAAATTCAAGAAAACCACACACCATTTCAAGTTTGGATGGCAAGAACAAACTTTGCCTCCTTTCCTTCATCTTGGTCCCTTGCTTCTATTGAATTGATCATGAATTGAACTAAAGCACTTTGCATCTTCTTTGCACGGGCCCTTTGAAGGTGTAAACACGAAAAGAGAGATTGAATTGTGTATGACAATGTTGATAACTTTCTGTTAATTTGATGAAGGCTGGTTGGTTTTTATGAATTACTTATATAAGAAGCAATCAAATTCAGAGAAAGCAAACAATGAAAGCATAAATAATTGGACACATAGATTTATCCTTGTTCACCACTAACTTGGCTACATCCATCCCCTCATTCAGAATGTAAAATTAAAATTCTCTTCAACAAGAGGTTTAGTAAAGATGTTAGCAATTTGATTTTTGGTGTCAACAAAGATTAATTCAACTTCTTTTTTGTTAACATGATCCCTAATAAAATGATGTTTTATTTCAATGTGTTTTGATCTTGAATGTTGAAGGGGTTTTTTGAAAGATTTATAGCACTTGTATTATCACAATAAATTGGGGCATTTGTATAACTTACAGAGAAATCTTCAAGTTGGTTTTTGATCCACAAGATATGAGAGCAACAATTTGCAGTTGAGACATATTCAACTTCAGTTGTTGATAAGGCAATTGTGTTTTGCTTTCTACATGACCAACTTATTAGAGCTTCTCCAAGAAATTGACATGCACCACTTGTGCTTTTTCTTTGAATTTTATCCCAAGCATAATCAGCATCACAGTAGGCTACAAGATCAAAATGAGTTCGTTTGCTATACCAAAGGCCAAGGTAAATGGGACCAACAAGATAACGCAAATTTATTCTTACAACAGATAAATGAGATTCTTTAGGAAAATATTGAAATCTGGCACATAACCCTACTGCAAAAACAATGTATGGCCTACTTGCAGTTAAGTAAAGCAATGAACCTATCATTCCTCCGTATTCCTTTTCAAAAATAGATTTTCCTTGTTCATCTTTGTCCAAAACGGAGGATGGATGCATGAGAGTTGTCATTGTTTTAGCTTCATTGATTTTGTATTTTTTTAAAAGATCTTTGATATATTTTTCTTGACATATAAAGATTTCATCTTCATATTGTTTGATTTGTAAGCCAAGAAAATATCTCAATTCACTAATCATGCTCATTTCAAGTTCACTTTGCATGAGACTTGAAAAGTTCTCACACATTTTTTCATTTGTTGATCCAAAGATGATGTCGTGAACGTATACTTGAATAATTAGCAAATCATTTTTATCAACTTTTCTAAAATGTTTAGTGTCAATTTTCCCCCTGGAATAGCCATTTTTTATTAAAAAGAAACTTAGTCTTTCATACCGGACTCTAGGGGCTTGTTTTAAACCATACAGAGCTTTAGTAAGTTTAAAGACATGGTTTGGTTTCTTTTGATCATCAAAACCAAGAGGCTGATGATCATACACGTGTTCATTTAGAAAACCATTTAAAAAGGAACTTTTAACATCCATTTGAAAAAGTTTAATAAGTTTATGAGATGCATATGCAAGAAGGATTCTGATAGCTTCTAACCTTGCAACTGGAGGAAAAGTCTCATCATAATCAATACCTTCTTGTTGGTTATACCCTTGAGCCACTAGTCTTACTTCATTCCTTATTACTTTTCCTTCTTCATCCAGTTTGTTTCTAAATACTCATCTTATCCTAATAATTGTTTGATTTTGTGGATTTGGGACAAGAGTCTAGACTTGATTCTTTTCAAATTGAAGAAGTTATTTTTGCATTGCTTCAACCCATGGTTTATCAACTATGGCTTCTTTGATTGACTTTGGTTCCATTTGAGAGATCGTTGCCATGTTGTTTTTGTTGTTGTCATCTTTAAAGGACATTCTTGTTCTAATGCCATCAGATGTGTTTCCTATGATTTGATTTTGTGGATGATCTCCTATGGTTTTCCAGCTTCATGGAAGGGTTTGAAATGGAGATCGATGATCGATCTCGTTTTTCTGAGGGACGATCTACTGCTATTGCCCCGATTGTTCTTCTTCTTCATCATCTATCTTTTGTATATCAAGATCATCAAATTCATAAATAATATGTGCATACTTACCTCAACAGTTTTGTTCTTAGATTAAGTATGCGATATCCTTGGGAATCAGTTGAATAACCTAGGAAAATGGCTTTGTCTGATCTTGCATCAAACTTTCCTAGATTGTCTTTGTTATTTAAAATATAATAATAGAAGCCAAAAATGTGAAAGTATGAGATATTTGAGTTTCTGTTTTTCCATAATTCGTAAGGTGTCTTGTTGATGATTTTTCTTATTGCTACACGATTTAAAATGCAACAAGAAATGTTGATTGCTTCAGCCCAAAAATATTTCTCAATATTTGATTCTTCCAAGATTGTTCTTGCCATTTCTTGTAATGTTCTATTCTTACGTTCAACAACTCCATTTTGTTGAGGAGTTCTTGCATAAGAGAGATTATGAGAAATGTCATGTTCATCAAAAAAGGTTTTTAAAAGAAGCATCTATGAATTCTCCTCCATGATCACTTCTTACAGAGATTACGTTAAAGCCTTTTTCATTTTGAACTTTTTTACAAAAGGTTTGAAAGGCATCAAAAGAATCATTTTTTTGTTTTAAGAAGAGTACCCAAGTATGACGTGAGAAATCATCAACAATGACAAAGCCATATTTCAATCCTCCTAAGCTTGAAGTTTTGATAGGACCAAAAAGATCAATGTGAAGCAATTCAAGAGGTTTTTTAGTTGAAACAAAATCTTTTGAATAAAAATTGCTCTTGACTTGTTTTCCTTTAGCGTAAGCTTCACATACTTTATCTTTATCAAAACTTTTTTTTGGCAGACCTCTAACAATATCTAGTTTGGACAATTTTGAAATTGCTTTCATGCTAACATGCCTAGTTCGTTTGTGCCATATCCACTTATCTTTGTTGATGGACATAAAGCATGATTCAGTAGGTAATTCTTCAAGATATAACACATAAAGATTTTTCTTTCTTGATCCAGAGAAAAGAATTTTTCCAGAAGTTGCCTGCTTGACTTTACATATGTTTGGTTTAAAGATAATCTCAAAACCATTGTCACACAAATTACTAATGCTTAAAAGATTATGTTTTAGACCTTCAACGTATTGAACAACAACAATTTTTTGCAGAGTTTTCCTTACCTAGAATATCTTTACCTTTGATTTTTGCCTGTTCATTATTTCCAAAGGTTACAGATCCTTCATCCTTTTTGACAAAGGAAAGAAAACACTGTTTATCTTCTGTCATATGTCTCGAATAACCACTGTCCAAGCACCATAGCTTTTTCTTGACATTTTGAAAACCAACTTGCATTTGATGTTACTAGATTTTTAGGTACCCATTTGGTCTTGGGTCCTTGAGAGTGAGCTTTTTCTTAAATACTAGATTTTTTTTCTTAAAATAGCTGCTTATTTCATTGTGACCAATCTTTGAACAATAAGAACATTTTCTTATTGCTTTTGGAGAAGGTTCTGTTCTGATTCCATAATGATCTTCTTTTTGAGAGGTCGTCTTGATTTGTATTTTTCATCCCGTTTTTTGAAATAACATGCATAATCAAGATGTCCAATTTTATTGCAATAAGAACATTTTGTTTTGCATTTTTCTTCTTTTCTTTCAGGTACAAAAAATTTTCATTGATTTTTGCTTTTGGGTTTTGTCAAAACTGAGTCTAGCTTTATCAAATATTCCTACTTGAGATCCCATAATTTTTTGGAAGGTTTCAGTGGATTTTATAAAATTTGACAAACCATTTTTAAGATATTTAATTTCTGTTTTAAGCAGAACCTTATCCTTTTGAGTTGTAGAACGTTCTTGACATTCATATTCTTCAGATGTTTTAAAATGAAATTCCTGCAAAATTTGAATGATTTTTTTAGTTCATCATTCATAGCTTGAGCTTTCTCTTTTTCTTTGCAAACTTGTTCTTTTAAAGAGCCACATCTTTTAGCAAGAAAGTTTGAGTCATTTAACAAATTATCAAATTATTTTTCCTTTTGTTCACATAAAGAGCCTAGTTCAGAAATGATTACCTCATCATTTTCTGAGTTTTCCATTAGACACATGTTGGCTTCTTCATTTTCTTCTGTGTTTGATTCTTTAGAATCATCCCAAGTGACCATCATGGATTTTTTTCTTGAATGGAATTCTTTTTGGTGCCTTTTTGTTTAAACGACATTCAGTTTTATAATGTCCTAGTTTGTTGCACCCATAACATGTAATATGACTCTTATCTATTTCTGTTTTAGAGTTTTCCCTTTTGTTTGGAAAACTTATTTTCGTACGCCAATTTCAATTCTTGTTTCTTTGACATGGCTTGTTCCTTCATGATGGGTTTGCAGTGTATCCGATACTTTTTTATCCGTATAACATTCATCAACTCTTTCACTTTCTTCCCTGCTCAAAGCACAAGACAAAAATAATTGAGCTTTAGAATCTAGAAGTACCTTAGCTTTGTCTTCTGTTGTCCCATCTGCTTCTTTCTTTTCAGCAGATGTTGAATCATTTTGATCAATTCTTGGTATAAAGTTTCCATCTGTTATGATGCGCCACATTCATGTATCTTGTGATTTAAGGAATAGTTGCATCTTACTTTTCCAACAGTAGTAGCCTATACAATCAAAGTAAGGTGGTATATTTCATGATCCTCCTTCAACGATATATGTAGCTTTTGACATTGCTTCCTGAATTTTTTCCTCTACCACTTTTTGAGTATTAATTCTTAGAGGCAGACTCTGATGCCAATTGAAGTAGCCATATCAATCACAAGGAAAGGGGTTTGAATTATGATTCCCTTTTTAAAAGGTAATTCCTACTTTTAATTTTAACCTAACTTAAGATCAATCTTGGTTACAAAATAAAAATGCAGAATGTTATTGGTTAGTGAAAATAAATGAAACAGATTATTTCTACATGATCAGGGATTGCGGGTGATAAATAATTAAGTATAAGGATAAGAAAATCATACAATGATATATCCTGGTTCACCCAAGGTGGAATACGTCCAATCCTCATAATTTGTGAGTTTTTCCATTAATGTGCTTTACACAAGAATGTTCTTGCTTTCAAACAAACTTTCTTGATCACTCTTGATTAGTTACAGTTTTCACCTTTCAATCTTGAAAGAATTTATGACAATTACCTTTCAGTCCAAAAAGGATTTCTACGCGTTACCTTTTAATCACAAAAAAGATTTTTACAAACCACTCAAACTATCTTTAAGAATATAGTTTTGAGTTTCAAATGAAATTATGAAAGAAGGTTGAAGGATCATAATCTACTAAACACTTGTTTGAGATTGATTTTCAGCAAAAACTCAGTAAAAAGAACCTTCAATCTAGTGTAAGAGGACTGGAGTTTTTGCTTGATTGAAGAGCTTTGATTTCTTAAGTATGCTTGTTTTAGTGATGAATTGATTGCACTTAGAACTTTTGCTTTTTTCTTCACTTTGAGGTTCTTCTTATAGTCGTGATGAAGGTTGATGATAACTCATATAGTCGTTACTCATCCAGTTGTTCATAGTGATGTTTTAATAGACATGTGTTCTATTTTATCCATAATGTTCTTGCTTTGTTATCAAAACGTTCTTCATTTGTGCTTGAATGAATATTGTGAATGAGATCTTTAGCAGCTGTTTGGTGTCAGTTTTCTTCTTTGTACACAGGCTGAACTTTATGCAAAAGATGCAACATCAGTGTCCTTTTCATCCTTGTTGTCCTATCTGTACTTGTTCATAGGCCATCAATCTGGAGATTGATCTTGGTATTGTTCTTGATGATGTTTTACTTCTTTTAACCTTTTGGGCTTTATCATGGCTATGAGATTCCTTGATATTTGTTTTACTTAAGATCTATATTTTGGGAAATGATTCATTCCATTTTTATCTTTAAAACGAATTATGCAGAATGATCTTGTTTGATAAGACTGATGCTGTCAAAAACGAGAATGATCTTGGTTTTCCCAGGTTGCTGCTCTTATGAACAAGAATGTTCTTTTATATACCAGAATGATCTTGTGTTGTTGGATAGTTGTATATGATTACCTATCTTCATATAATGCACTCAAAAGCACAAGTTAAATAGCAACACAAGTAGAATCATGATTAGAAATTAATTAACTTGTTTGTTTCTCTTCAAAATATTAATTTGGGATTTTGCCTCAACAGAAGTCATCCGAAGAAGTAAAAAGGTCAAAGGAAACCAAATCAAATCAGTCAATGAAATCATCAGAATTGGACAAATGCATGTTTTGGAAAATTACGCGCATCTGCCTCTATTGATGTGCTTCTTGTAGTTCAGCGTGTTTTTGGTAGTTCAGTGTGTTTCTGGTAGTTCAACGTGCTTCTGGAGAATTTTGTGCCTCTAAAGATTCAGCGTGTCTTTGGAGTTTCCATGCCTATGAATAACAATAAATTTTTTATGCTTCGGATGAACACAACTTTTCTATGCCTCTAATGAACAATAACTTTTCCATGCCTCTGATGAACAATACTTCTGCATGCCTTTGATGAACAATAACTTTTCCATGCCTGTGATGAACAGTACTTTCAGCATGCCTCTGATGAAAAATACTTTTAGCATGCTTCAGATGAATAGTAATTTTGAGCATGCCTTTGTAGTCTATTGTTCAAGCTTGGCTATGAAGCTCATGTTATGCTAGCTCAAATAATTGCAGCATGTTCCAGAATGCAGCCTCTAATAAGCAGCCTTTGAAGTTGCACTGACTCTGATAATGCAAAAATGTTGCTCATGACACTAATTCTAAGTCATGCAGTTTTTCCTATGACAGAATTATTCAAGCAACACAACATCTGACTCCAACAATCAAGTCAATGATTCCAATAGAGAAAAGTCAACGACTTTGATGGAAGGTCAAAGGCTCTGAAGGTCCAAGAACAAACCCAAAATTGTTCCCGCCCAAATCAAATCAAGCGTATGAAGGGAAACTCGAGTGAATCAATTTGCAAATGCAATCTAAACAAATACGCACAATATCTTTCTAGAAGAATTGCTCAGATCAGACTCGAAAATAACGAATTGGCTAAGGGTCATATTATCAAAACATATCTTTCAGAATTATATTAGGAAGAAAAATTTGTTGACGAAGCTGGAATGAAGTTATGATTCAAAATTCACAAGAGAGTAATCTGAAGCCCTAGTTTTAATTATAAATTGATACTCAAGGGTGAAGAAGAATTCAATGAACCAACAAACTTAGAAATCCTAAAAACCAAATCTATTCAGAAAAATCTTAAGATCCCAATCTTTCTAAGTTTAAGGTGTTAAGTTCTAGCAAAGCACTCATTCAAATTAAAATATCTAAAGTGTTGTTGTGTGGGAAAATCATTGTATCAAATCAGCTTAGTAGAAGAAAAACTAAACTAGTTTTCAAATCTTTGTAACCCATCCCAATAGTGGCTTTAGTGTTCCTAAAGCAATCTGTGGATCTCAGGTTGTGTAGGGAAGACTTGACTTGAAGAGTCAAGTGGGTAGTTTGCCTTTAACAATCTGTAGGTTTCCGGTTGTATAGAGAAGACTTGCTTTAGGGTTAAGGTGTGGTTTGCCTTAAAATGTCTGTAGGTTCAGGTTGTTTTGAGAATACTGACTTGTAGGTTCAGGTGTTGTGTAATTCAAGGTTTTTGAATTAGTGGGTAAATCCTTCTGTGTGAGGGAACTGAACGTAGCTACCAAGTTGATGGTGAATTAGGATAAAATCTTGTAGGTTGTCTTTTCATCTGCATTATCTGTTTTACTGCTCCCTCTAATTATTAAAACTGTTTAAGTCACTAAATGAGAATAAAAATTAAGAAAATATTTTTTATTTAGACAAATACAATTCAATATCCCTTCTCGTGTTTGTGCACCTTCACATATATCAAACACTAAATTTTCTCCTTAGAGAAACTTGCATTTAGACAAAGAACATTTATTGTTTGATGATCGTGGAGTATAAGGAATTACATACATACTCAATTGATGCATATTGCTTGAAAAAGATTTTGAAGAGTTGGAATAGCATTTTAAGTGTAGAGTATCATGCAACAAAGTGAAGGATGGTAATGATTGTTGTAAGGTTAGTACCAAGGGTCCTACATTAGATGCAAAAAGAGTGCTACTCATACCCTTACTTAAAAAGTAATTACATGTTGATAAATAGAACCAATAAAAAGTTCATCGTTATTGTATTGTAGTCCTCAAATATTTGTCCAATAAAGTAATCGTTCCCAATTGGTGATCATTTTTCCTAGAAAGACTAAGATAGTCCTTATCTTACTATGTTCATTGGCAAGAAAGAATGTAATCAAGAGCAAACTTTATTTATAACTTTTTATATCTTTGTAACACAATGTGTATTGTATTACACTAAAATATATTACATATTTTTCATGAATACTCCTTTTGATCCTTAATTTGTGTTAGAGACAAAATCATATGTATTATTAATTAAATATATTAACTTTTTTGACAATTGTATTTTATAAAAAAATAGATATAATATCATTTAATTATAGTATTGTGGTGAGATCTCATATATATGTTTTCTTTTTAAAGGATGAGATGTCATTATTTATTGCGTTTATTTATTTTTATTTTGCAAAAGCCTGTTATTATTTATTGCATTTGTTTATATAACTTTGATTTAAGTTAATTGTATATGTTATTTCTAATTAATCAAATATACTCATAATTATAATACACAAGTACATGTTTTATGCGGTTGGCATTTTTATGTAGGTATTTCTTTTAAATGTATTATACAAATATTAGTTAATATTGAACTATACACGTGTGTTTAAAAAAAATGTATGTTTGGATGTACGGCAATTTTTAAAAGGTAAAATTGGAAGAACTAGAATACTACGTTAAAAAGAACTATCACCTTTATCTATTGTTATAAGTTTACTCACGAGTAGTTATGGGGACACCCTACGAGCTATTCAGGTAGATACTATTTCGTGAGACATGTTCATCGATGTATCTTTGAGTACAAAAAAAGATTTATATGTTCTCGATCTTAAAATTATTGACTCATTTAAATTTTTCACACATATTGAAAAAGTGTATAAAATAAAAAAGAATACTACTTTTATCAAATTAATCTTTTTAATTATTGTGTATTATCAATATCATAAATGAGTTAATAATGAACAAAAATTATATTAAAAATTAAAATAATCAATTATTTTGATATAGATTTTTTTTTTGCGGGTCAATTGTCATGGGATGGAGTGAGAGAGTATATATATATATATATATATATATTGAAGGTATTATCTCTTTCATTCTCTAACCCTCTAAATCAAATCATGATGTCCATTGATATTCTTATTGTTCTTCCATTAATCTCACCTTTATTTCCTTCTTGATTCTCCTTCATTGCGGCCCTACAAACATCAAAAGAACTTTAAGATACCTGTAGACTGAATTAGGATAATGACAAAACATAAAAAATTGCAAGAGTCAATTGATCCATGTTATCCATAATGGGGTATCAGCAGCTACCGCAAATCACAGTACAAAGATGCAATGTTTTGGAAAGAAAACACAATGCATAAGTAAAACCTTATACTAGGGGTATCCAATGAAAGTTCAATTAGGATATTTATATTTGTAAAGAGTAGCAACTCCTTTGTCATGAGTAGTAGAGTTTATAATATTCTTATCTACTCTAACTCTAATTGTTATTGATGAATAACTGAAAAGTATGCGATCTGAAACTATATATTATTCATCACTACTGCAAGCAACAATAATTTATAAGTATAAATTTTTTCAATGGAAAAACCAACATTCAATAAAAAAATAATCTGACGATATAATTAATCGGTGACATGTTAGATTAAAACTTTATACATGAGCATCAAAAATATTTTTCAGAGAGATTTAGTGAGGTACTATATTGTCTTTGACTTATTTTTCGTAGAACTAAAAATTCTATTATTTGTTTTCCAAAAAAAAAAACTCTATTCTTTTCCTTAAGATTGTAAAATGAAGCTTCAATCTAATTATTAATAACAGATAGAAGAGGATATTTAGAACCACTTTGATTTAATGAACGACAAAACGTTACAAAAGCTTATAACTTTACAAGTGATTCACTGTTCCTATCCACAAAAAATTAAAAACGTAATAATCGCTAAATAAAAAATTATTACCAATACTAAATTAGAGAGGGCATAGTCCTAAAAAATTGACCAACCCAAACCCGAACCGTTGATCCGGAATTAGTTTCGGATATAATAAAACTATCCGCAACCCGACCCGTTTATATATCATTCCTTCATTCTCAGAAATTCCACAAGAAGGAATCGTTAATTATCAACCCATCCGTATTCTCTTCTCCATAATCATAATTTGGAAGCTCTGGCACATAGAAATCGCCGCCAAAATCATCAAAACCCAGAAAATTAGAGTAATCGGGTCCAGAAATACCCGACCCATTAACCGAAAACAACTCCGAAAACAACCCGTTTTGCGCAAATTCACCGTCAATCTGAACCGTCGTATCGGAGAGAGCCGGAGACGGCGACTCCATGGGCAACAATGCACTAACCTCCGACGAACACGGAGACTCGACCGCATTATTACCGGGTCGACCCGAATACTCTTTCGGAGGGTCCGCATTTGCAAAACGGGCAGCAGCAGCTTGAATCTGAGAAGGTGTCATGGACCTCCCTCCCGCAATATCCGGCGGATCATCCGGAAAATTAAACTTAGCACCACTGCCACGTAAGCAAAACATTGCCGCGTCAAATGCACGCGCCGCTTTAACAGCAGAATCATAAGAACCTAACCATATTCTTTGGCGGCTGTTTGGTAGTCTGATTTCCGACACCCATTTTCCCCACTTCCTCTTCCTTACTCCTCTGTACAACGAATCACTTGTTTCCGCGGCAGTTTTTTCAACATTCATTTTCACCATTTTTTACAAACTTTATCTCAAGATAAATGTCACTGTACAAATATAACTGAATATTTTTTAGTACGGTTGTGTACTTTTTTTGTTAGAATCGAAACACAAAAAGATGTGTTTTTTATAAGAGGAATATCTGTCGTATGCTGTTTTGGCTGCGTTTGTTACGGTTCGGAAAGAGTATAAATAAATAACATAAGTGAAGAGGTATGTTTGAGTGACGAAACGAGTGAAGAAATTTGACTAACTATGAAAAAAGAGTCAATACTTAGAAGACGTGTTCATGGTTAATAAAAGTGAATATGTTTGATTGTTACACGTGTAAGATGACGAAGGCAGTGATGATGTTCCCCAAATCCTAACGCGTTGTGAAGAGTCCCTGGACAACGAAGTTGGACCACGTGATCTATTGAATTCAATATTCTTTTTGCATTAAACAATATGGTCATGAAAACAATGTTCTATATTTTTTTGTATAGTTTAAATTCAGTCTATGTGGTGGGATTTTCGTTTTCTGATTTTGGGAGAATGTATGGAATTTAATGCGTTTATTCTTTCCAATGGATTAACCTTTTTTTACTGCCAGTAATTTCAATCCTTATCGTTTCGTGTTAATTAATCTGTTCACGTTTCCAACGTTTGAATTGAGTTCTACGCAGTTTATTTTTCAAAGATAACTACGAAAAGTACGGAATAAGCATCTCAAAATATATGTCTTATTTTTTATTTTTTTTTTCAAATTATTTATTATGATACAATATCAATGCAACACTGATTACTTTTTTTATTTTAAATTATTTGTTTTTAACTTCTTCATTAATTGTAATTATTAAATATATTTGAGTAAATAAAATTTATTTTATTATTAAAATTAATGTAATTAATTATTTATTAAAAAATTATGGGCAATTCTTGACTCTTTCCTTTTTTCTAATAAAACAATTTAATTTTATATATCATTATTACTCTCTCTCTCTACTTGTAGATAAAATAATACGAACATTTTTATTCCAATTCTACCATTTGTCTAAATTATTTTATTTTACATTTTTTTATCTTTATTTCATTAATTTTTTTTGAAAAAATAATCAAATAAAATTGGGTGACTTATATTATTTTCATTGAAGAAAGTAGTGTATAATTGAAAAAAAAAAATAATATACTAGTAACATTGGATTTGGAAAATGATAGATTAATAGGAACCAATATTTCCTAAATAGTCTCCTTTTTCATAAACTTATTTGGTCTTTTCACAAATATTTAGTTAATTTAATATGTTTATTTCATTTATAGATGTTTTTAAAATATTCCTCGTATATGATTCTATACGACTTTTAATTTTTATCTTTCATGATATATTAATAGTATTAATTATATGTATGTTTGAAAAATAATAATAAATACATCTAATAATTTTAAAATTGCTTATATTAGAAACCCATTTTATTTTTCAAATAGAGCTTATAATTAAGGAGAAATGGTAGTATTAAATGCATATCCAATTGATAATATATATTTATTTCAAAATGAAATATAAGAAAAAATAATAGTTGAAAAGTGTTATTTTTGAATTTTCAAAAAGTTTGGAAAAATAATTTATGCCACCGAAAATATTACTGGGTTGAGTCGCAGACTAGGTCACTCTCTTTAAGACGTTTCGAGGCACTGCCCAAAAGGTGCAAGGCAGACTATCAACCACGAAGTCCCCAGGATAAAACAGCCCAGATCACTGTTACGGAGTTCTACTGCACCGTAGAAAACCGTTCGAATTACACCCTCAATATGGCAGTCTGACGACTACCACTCGTAATATGGCACGAAGGCCACTCAAGAAAAAGAAGAAGATGAAGAAGTAAGAACGGGGGGAAGATGTGAGAAAAGCCTCAGAAGCGGAGTGCTTTTGGTGTGATTTTTCAACTGAGGGGAGCTCTCTATTTATAGAGGAATTCCGTAACTGGATCAGAGAAATCAGTGGATCCATCAGGGCGCTCCTGTTGACCGTTCCAAACCTTGACCTCAGGAAACGTGTGCTCCAAAACCGCTGCCCACCCAAAACGTGCGCCTTTGACTACCTGAAAGTGCGCTAGGGTTTTTGACTTTGAATAAAGACCAGGCAACAGCAGTTACGTGGCACCTAGGGTTAGGGTTTTGACCGGGCAAAAAGGAGAAGACTAGATCAAATCATCAGGTAGATTCGGTGGAGGGCAGTTACGTAATTAACGCAACAATCAGAGGTAAAACGCAAGCAAGCATTTAATTTAAAAATTAATTAAATAATTTTTTTATTTTTCATTTATAAAAAATAATAATAATAATACACCACAAGACCAAAGCCAAAGCCAAAGCCAAGGCCCGAGCCCGAGCCCGGCCGGACGGCGGCGGCGGCGCGTGTGTGGTGGCCAACTTTATTTGCGTTCTCCCTCCTTCACAAAATTGGGGTACCCCTTGGGGCACACCCCAAGGTACATACCTCCACCTTATATACCCTTCCAAAGTGTGGTATCCCTCCTATGTGGGACTTCTCATTTTTTCAATTCACAACCACACTAGCTCATTAATGTCACCATTAATACCAACAATTCTTCCATTAATTTTTCATCATTTCCAACAAAAAGTTTATGTCACTAACTAAATTCTTAATCAGTTTTGTCAACTACTATTTTTGCTTATATTTGATTACAGAAAAAATATTATTTATGAGTATATACAACTAACTCTTGTATGATCATAATTAATCATATGAATGACTTTATAAATAGTTATGACAAAATTCAAATATTATTAATGATCTAACAGTTGTAATTTATTGACAATGTAAAAAAATTTACTTTCACAATGTATATAAATGAAATTCCTCTTGTATATACTCATCAATTTAATAGTATCAATTATGGTATATTTTAAATAAATTAATACATATATCTAAAAATTAACATAGATTTAGGAATTTTTTTTTTAAATGGACTTATATAGCGTTGTAGCATGTGACTATGTATATTGTCTTTTGCATATTTTTTTTAAAGAATATTTGTAATTTTTAACTCAAAATATATATTTTTTAAATCATATAGAGAATTAATTAATAGCATAAATTAAAAATGATTATTGTTCCAATGGATGATCCAAAATAGCAACAAAATTTTAAGTTATTAATAATTATTATTTATTGTAAATAATTAGTTGAATTGATTTTTTTTTTTTGATATAGATTAGTTGAATTGAATTAATCCTTATTTAACAATTTTAAAATATAAATTAGGGTAAACATACTTTTGGAAGTGAAGTGATGACTGATGTAAGAAGTGAAGCAATGACATTTTTGTAAATATGAGAAATATTTTTACATCAACGAAACATATTACTGATGTGAACGTGTAACATTTTTTAAAAAATAAACATTTCAATACAGCTACAATTACTCCACCATCATCTTGCACGGTTTGATTTCTTTATGTGGGTTAGTGACATGCTGGAGAGGCTGAATTTTAGGTATTGATTGGTAGAATAGGTTAATGATATATGATGGTTTACCATTATTTGCATGGCATATACTACTGGATGACTTAATACATATTACTTATGTTGTTACATACCAATCTTTCCAAATTCCAATGTGAAGTCATATTTTGGATTTAGAGTATAGTTTTAACGGTGGTCTCAGAAAAACCAAATAAACAGGTTAGTGGTTGGAGGCTGAAACTAAAAGAATGAAGGTTGTTGTTTTTCAGTTGGTTTGATGTAGCAGAAACTATAATGTGTTGGTGGTTGAATGATTAGATAATAAATAAGCATTGTTGAAAGAATAGAATGAGATATAGGTGGAAAGAGCTTTGTAAGCGAACGGTTGTGAAACTGTTGCTCAAGTGTTTCAGCTATGCAATGATGTTTCTGCCTTCTTATTTTCCTGCTATGTAATGAGAATTAGAGACATATCAAAGGGGTTGTTTCTCTCTGTCTTTAGATTTATGCCCTTGAGAATACATCTTAGTATATGTATTGTTCTTTTAGTTACTTTAAATTTATTCAGATAGTATTATAAATTGTATTGCTATTGTACTATTATTTGTGTTGATATGTTTTTATTTTATATTTTTATTGCTGTTGTTGTAATTTTTAATTAATTACTATATCAGGTGCTATTATTAATGAAGGAAAACGAAAGAAAAAAAAAATTGTTTTAAAAATTTATTTTTCACATCGTTAGAATCACACAAGATGTTAAAAGTGCATCAAAGCTATTAAAATGAACATTTTGAGAGATGTTTTTGCATCTAGGGAATTTTCAACCGATGTTTAAAAGTGGTGTTCACATCGGCTTACTACTCAATGTGAAAAAATCCTTCATAGAACATCGCCTTCAAACACATCAGTTGTGGACCTGTTGTGAAAAGCGGTTTGGGCCGATGTAAAAGTATTTTCTGCACTAGGTAAATCATTCTATGGTTTTAAAATTCAAACTATATGATTAAATTATATTAAGGTTTTAGAATTCAAAGTACATGAAATAAAATTAAAGGTGGATTTGATATTCTTTGAAGCAAGAATTACAACACCAACATTCTAAAAAATTCAGAGTTGTTGTTTTAAAGCCATTAACAATTTCTAGGACATCAATGTTAAAATTAAAATAACAAAATTAAGCAACAAAACTACTCCACTTACAAAGTATCTAATAATGTTAGCTCTTTGCTTTTTATATAACTCATATGAAATGATCGAAAATACAAGTTTCTCTAATAAATAAATTTCAATTAAAGATGAATCTTTTGAAAAAGTAAGTTTGTTTTTTTTCAAAGACAAAATAATATTATATTAAATTCATAATAATATTATATTAAATTCATTGGTAAAAGACATTCTAGAAGACATTCTAGGGAAATAGATAACAAACTGTGCAATCTACAAATACAGAACCAATATATAATTATTACATGTTATAGACAAGTTCTAATAATACTAGTTGTAGTGCTCCTAAGATTAAGAAAAACTAAACCATGACAAACATAATGATATTCTTATCAAAATCATACAATGGATTAAATTTACTTAAAAGAGCACAATTAAATTTTTTCACTCTACGAACCCTCAACCTACCTTTTTTTCAACTACACACACCTTGTCCCACTTCATCCAATGGATTTTTTGAGCTTCCTCGCCGCTACCCCACATAAAATATTTAAAAAGAGATTCAAATTAAATAATGATATTAGAAGGGGCGTTGAAGAAAGAAAAGTAAACCGACATAAAGAGGACAAGGCAACTTTGAGAAGAACTAGACAACCACCTCTAGATAAACTATTGTTGGAAATGATGAAAAATTAATGGAAGAATTATTGGTAATAATGGTGACATTAATGAGCTAGTGTGGTTGTGAATTGAAAAAATGAGAAGTCCCACATAGGAGGGATACCACACTTTAGAAGGGTATATAAGGTGGAGGTATGTACCTTGGGGTGTGCCCCAAGGGGTACCCCAATTTTGTGAAGGAGGGAGAACGCAAGTAAAGTTGACCACCACACACGCGCGCGCGCCACCGCCGTCCGGCCGGGCTCGGGCCTTGGCTTTGGCTTTGGCTTTTAAATGCTTGCTTGCGTTTTATCTCTGATTGTTGCGTTAATTACGTAAATGTCCTCCACCGAGTCTACCTAATTATCTGAAACCCTACACGTTTCCTGAGGTCAAGGTTTGGAACGGTCAACAGGAGCGCATTGATGGATCCACCAATTTCTCTGATCCAGATGCGGAATTTCTCTATAAATAGAGGGCTCCCCTCAGTTTCTCACTTCTTCTTCTTCTTCTTTTTCTTGAGTGGCCTTCGTGCCATATTACGAGTGGTAGTCGTCAGACTGCCATATTGAGGGTGTAATTCGAACGGTTTTCTACGGTGCAGTAGAACTCCGTAACAGTGATCTGGGTTGTTTTATCCTGGGGACTTCGTGGTTGATAGTCTGTCTTGCACCTTTTGGGCAGTGCCTCGAAACGTCTTAAAGAGAGCAACCTAGTCCGCGACTCAACCCAGTAATATTATCGGTGGCATAAACTGTTTTTTCAAACTTTTTCAAAATTCAAAAATAACAACTATTACTCTTCCAACTAAACAACCTTTTCCGAATTCGATCACTCGGATAATTTCAACCAACAGGCAATCCAAAATATATAAACGGTATAGTACCAACTTGAGACATTAAAACAAAAGCAACTACTTCTAACCACGACTGATTCACATTAACACCACCAATAGACTCTTATGGGATTCACGTTAAGATCCCATATCAATTGAAATAATAAAAGATTATCTTGGATGGTTCTAATAATTGTCTAATTTTTTTTTTTGTAATACCGTAGTAGTAAGACAGACTTTTTAACGCTTCATTATCCATTTTCAAATATAAGACCTATAGTTTCGTAGGTGTTTGTAGTATTATTTTGAAATTAGTTATATTTTGATACATCGAAATTTATTTAATTTTAAAATATTAAAATAAAAATAATATTGTTTTCGAAATCATTGGTACAATATTTGTAAAAGCACTTAGAAGTAAATTTTATTATTTTTAGAATTGTCAGTGAAGTTAACTCGTGATTTAATTTTCAAATGAACTTATAATTCGATGAAAACTATATTAAAAGTTCCTATAATTATTTCTGATTGATTGGAAGCGTCAGATAATAATTTATTTATTAAGAATTATTACGTAAAATTTTCCTATACAAATAAAATTGTCAAATGATAAATTTTACACTGATACAGTGTAGTTGACTATAGAAGACATAAAATGACATGGGTAGAGAGATTAGACCTAACATATCTTAAAAGATTTGACATAGGAATCATGGGAAACTTAGATAAATAATAATAGTATGTAGTAGGTTTGGGGACTAGTATCAATTGTTAGTGGTTTTGTTGGTGCTGTTTGGCTACTCAACACATAAATAGGGACAATTTTTATATTAAATTAATTAGCTCACACTAAAAAAACAAATCTCTCTTGTATTCCTACTTATTGTTTCTTAATTTTTTTCTTTATTTCTCCAAAAATTCTTGTGTCCTAGATGAAGACACTGAAACACCAAACTTCCAACAAAAAATTTCTTCCTCTTGACCCCCTCTCTCTAGGAAGCTAGTTAGTTTCCAAGAACAATTTTCTTTCTCCCTTTTTTTGAAGAAGGCCAAACCATACTTATACTAGGGTAAAGATGGCCGGTTTCAAATTTTTCTACTCATTTTTGTGATAAAAAAATAATTTTGAACATTAGGGTTTCATTAAATTCTTTTGGAAGTTTTGCATGTTTGATTTAATGATTGCATATTGCTTTTTCATGTTTGATCATAATTATTAAAAGTTTAATTTCAATAAAACAACACTTGATCATCATAAAAATCTGATATTTGGTTTGCATGTTAAGTTATGAGTTTTTAAGTTTGATTGATGAAAAAAAAGTTTGTTGTTAGTAAAGTAAAAACCATTTCAATGAAAGGTTGAAGAACCAAAAGGGGAAAATCTTGATTTTTTTTCAATAGACCTAGAAATGGATTAATCATGACATGCATATCTATTTTAGTTGAGAAAATTTCATGATCAAGTCATAGATTTTACATGCATGAAGTTTTGAAAGAAATTCTAGGAATTTTCTGGGTAAAACAACTTTAATACACGTATTTGAAAATTAATTGTTTAAGAGTTTCTGAGCAAGATAAATTTTCTAGTGTTTCTTAACATGTTAGTTATCATCACAAAAATTATTGTAAGTTTTATACTTCATTTTTGTACTCTAAAAAATTGTGGACTTCAGACCTGTAAAGTTGTTTATTATGGAGAAAAACAGTTTTTAAAACTTGGAGTATGAAATTTCTTATTGCTTGATAAACATGATTTTTTTAGAAATATAATTGTTCCACTGATACTTAGTATGTTAGGGTTTATAACAAAATTTGTGTTTCAAAAAAGTTTTCGGAATATATCTAAAATAATTTTTATTTCAGCTACAGTAAAACTTATGTTTTGATTAAGTTTGGCTGAAACAGTTTCAGCGACGAAATTCTTTAAAACTATTTGCTTTGAATATGTAGAATAGAGTTTTTTTAAAATGTTTTTACTTGAGTTAGGGAGTTCTAGAAAAAATTTCATAATTTTTAAGCACTAGACCTTATTCTTTCATAATTATTTCTAAAAGGATGTATAGTGAAAATATTGCTGAAAGACATATCATGAAGTGACTAAGTTTATTATTTTAGTATAACTTAAAATGTACTAATTATTTTGAAGTGATTATTTATGTAAATGAGACTAGACAAAATTCTCTATATTTTAAGTATAAATTTTTATCGTATTTGGTTGTGTATAAATAATTTAAAGTGACCCTCAATTTTACAAAACATAAAAGAAATTGAATTTGAACATCTGAAACTTCAATAAGAAAACTGATTCTTATGAAAAACTGAAACCTAAAAAAAAATTATTTTCGGAAACTAGACATCCTAATATTTAATTTGAGAGGTCGTTCGTCATAGTCCAATGTCGTTTGATATTTTAACAAAAATTATGAAATTACGATTTATATGCTGAAAATTCAGAAACTTATAAACTTTTGAACTATACTCTAAAAATTTTCTATCTTTCTAAAGAAGTCATAAAATAAGTCTACCATTGAAATAAACATATTTTGGACCATAATACTTTAAGGATGATTTTGCCATAAGTAAATTTTGTGGACTCAAATAATAGATATTTTATTAAGAAATGATATTTTTAAAAAAATTCGATGTCATAAATCATGCATCATAATTTCCTAGAAAAAAACTAAAGCCTAGTTTAACTTACCTATTAGGTTGAATTCTATTGGTACCTTATTGGTAAAAGGTTAAGAGAAGTAGACATATTTGGGACCTTGTCGGTTGAAGGTGTGGAAATCATTAAGTAGCATTAATTGCTTGAATTATGGAAGTTTTGTGAGGTAAGGAAACTTTCCAACTTTCTATACTAAGTATTTAACATGCTTGAGTGAAATGACGATGTTTGTTCTTTATGACTTGATATGTGCTACATGAACATATTATATGTGAATTGCTCTAAGTTGATATACTTGTTGCTATTTATATATGTGGATATAAGTTTACTTGAGTTTCGTACGTGGATATATGATTCAAGTTGTTAATATATATTGCTTTATGAATATGTATCGAAAAAGTGATGATACATGATGTACTATATAGAAAATTGAAATGCATTAGCATATATGGAGAATCGTATACTCATGTATATCATAGTTACGTGGTGATTGTGATGAGTCATAGGATGTGGTCATCGGGAATGAACACACCTTATCCATGTGGAGATTATTGAATCGTGATGTTATCGAGAATGGATATCATAGTTGTAGAATCCTCCACACCCATTTGCGGAGGGTTATATATTTTGGAATCGTGTGCACTAGCATATAGCCATTGCATTAGAACTTGAGTCTTTTGCTGAAAATATGTGTTGTGAATATATGGTATGCATGCTTGTATTTAGGTTATGATAATTGATACATGTATACTTTGTTTACTCTGTATATGTTATTTGCTTCGTATGTGTATATCTGTTATTTTTGGATTGTTGACCTTTGCTATTATTGTGGAGCTGAACTAAACTCCCCAGGCTTTAAGGAACGAGCTATGTAGGAATCGGGACAACGGAAAAGGCGTAGCGAAGCTATGACTTGAATGCCAGTCAGACGTAGACAACTTGTTGTAGCTAGTGGGTGATTCATATCCAATAGCCTTCAATTAAGAGTTGTAATGATCAGTTTGTGAGTAGTCGGATTATCACTATTGAAACCCTTATGTTTAAAACTTATTTGATGTAAATTCTATTTTGAAATAAAAATGTTTACTTTGAAAAAAATTGTTACAATTAAACATATTGTTTTCTTATTGGTTTTGAAAAGAGTTTAAAAAAACAATATTGGTTAATTTGAGAAAAGAGTTATAAATGTATAAAGTCCATGTTTATTTCCTTTTCAAAAATACACTTTCATTCTTAAAAATCAGAGTGTTACATTTTCTCCATGATTAACGTCTAATCTGCAAACTACAAATGTGATACCCTTGTACCATCCTCAAATCCCACCTAAGCACCTAGAAAAACCCCTACATGTACCGAAGAGCACAATAAAGAATTAAAATCTTCATTTGTAATCATAAAAATAAAAATAAAGGGAGGTAGTGGGTCACTCTGTCTCCATCCACGACCCAAACTGAACTCATCTATCCGACAACCATTCACCTTGACAGAAACAGATGCTAATGTTAAGCACTATTTGATCCACATCCTCCATCTTGATGTAAAATTCATTTTTTCCATCACAACGTCTAAATACCCCGTTTCCACCGAATGGTATGCCTTTTCAAAATTAATCTTGAAGAGGATAAGATCCATCTTCCTCCTATTATCTTCATCCACTATTTCATTATCAATTAGAATACCATCCAAAATTTGATGGCCTTTCACAAAGACGGTTTGAGTTTCGACAATAACTTTATTAATCACTCCCTTCAACCTGTTTGCATGTACTTTAGACAAAATCTTGTACATATACCCAAGAAATTGGTCTATACTAATACAATTTTATGAATCAATGCGATGAAAGTGAAATTAAATCCCCTAACCAATTTACCAAAATCATGGAAGTCGATAAAAAAAACACATGGAATCCATCTTGAACACCTCCCAAACTTGTATCATGATCATCAATTGTCAATTAAAATGGGATGCAAAGTGTTGGTAAACTGCACATCTAACTAAAGAAACCCCTTCCACCTGCATCCCATTCACATCTAAATAAAGAATGTACTTAAAATACCTAATTCACCCTTAACATCCAACGAATAGAGATGATCTTTAGCCTCTAAGATTTGAATCACCATATTCCCTCCATGCCTTTGGCGCCACCGTTTCAATTGGGACTTAATGGACTTTAGTTTCTCCTTTAAAACAAAATTGTTCCAACTAGAAATATTTGCTACCTCCAATTTTCTCGAACAAAATCATGGTAATCAGGGAACTCAACCCAACATTAAGTATACGAAAAGGTTTAGATCCCCAATTAACCACAACATTAGAAAGAGAAATATTAATTGATGATTTTCTTCTTGATATTTTTAATAAAAAAATTATAGAGAAAACAAATTGTTGGCAAGAACTCGAAGAAATAAAAATGGTAATAGAAAATATGACAATACATTTTTTTTTAAAGTAGAAGAATTATGAATGAATATAATTTGCAAAGTAAATGACATTAAATTGATTTGCAATATAAAAAGTTACAATGACCAATATTTAGTAAAATTTAAAAAAAAAATGTATTTAGTGGGATAAATTAATGACAATGCAGTAAACCATACTAATTGAAAATTGAAAGAATTTAAAAAGTCAAAAACATGCTTAGTTTGAAATTAAATTACATGCTTTTACTTTTTTATAATAAAAATAGTTGACTAAGTTGATTCTATTTTTTAATGAAAAATGTTGATTAAGATTGACATTAACTTTTAAATATAAACATTATAGGTTTTTAGTTTTTTTATAATAAAAATAGTTGACTAAGTTGATCATACTTTTGAAGCAAAAGATTACTTAAGATGGACATCAATTTTTATATATCAAGATTATTATTATTTAATTTTTTAAGAAAATAAAAACAAACTAAAATAGGCTTAACAACTACTAACCGTCAACAAATAATAAAAAGCAAAAAATACGAACATGATAAAAAATCAAACCAATGATACCAAAATTGGTATCCATTATGTCTATCTCATTTTGAATACCTTTTGAACACTTCTTTTGGGATCAAAATGATAGATGCTTGTGCATCCACTAACACCCTATTTGTTGAGTTTCCTTCAATCAAGGCCATTTGGTTAAATTACGTGAGAAGGTTCGACAAATAGACAAGTTAGAGAAGAAAAGAATGAGAAAATAAATAAGGCAAGAAATAGTTAATGAATCAACACATAGTAGAAACAAATTTTGCACAATATTTATGATTATGATTCGTGTTCTTATGAATATGAAATAAATTTGGCACAATTGAAAGGATCTCCTCCTTACACTTGTCAAGCAATAATTCCCATTATAAGAAAAGAAAAATTAAGTCATGTGAACACTATGAAAAACGAGGAAGGTTTGTTGATGTTATGCCCCACTATGAAAAATACTTCAATATATGAAGGGAGAGTAACAAAGCTGACATCACTGCCAAGAGTATTACAATTGCAAAAGGTTTTAATAACCAGCCTAAGTCCAAGAAACCATTGCAAACTTATGTAATGGTAGAATATGCAATGCTAATTTTCTACCTTTGTTTAAGAATTAGAGAATTAGGAAGCCTCGGGTTAATGTGAAGACTAATCAATGGATTCAAAATATTTCCAAGGTGTAAATCCAACATAAACTTGGGAAAGGATCTGTGAGTCATGATTCTTACCAAGGAAGCTTACCGTTAGAAAAATGTTTATTTGTGTGCTAAAATAAAATAAATTCTTTTTAAGTGAAATTCACAAAAAATAAGATTGACTGAAATTAAGGACGATTTAATTATTTTCTAATGAAAGAAAAATTCACCTCCGCAAGAAATCTCATTTTTTTAGTTATTTTTAGATAAATAAAAACTCATTTTTTCCATGCGCGTGCACTAAGAAAACATCATTCACTCGCGCATATCTTCATGATCATCAATAGATGATACCAACAAAAGAAAGAAAATTGGAATTCAACTTAGATACGATGATGGCGTGAGAAAAGCAAGGGAGGGATGCTAGAGTTTTCAGAGAGAGAACATTTTGTGTCCTCTCTCTTGATTGCATTAAAAAAAAACAATCAAACACCAATTAAATTTATAATCTCCCGTTCAAAAATGAAAATTAGACGGTAAGAGAGAGAACATGTTTTGTCCTCTCTTGATTGTATTCAAAAAAATAATCAAATACCAATTAAATTTATAACCTCCCATTCAAAAATGAAATTAAGACGGTAAGAGAGAGGGAGAGAGGTAGGCACACCAACTAAGCCAAAAATGAGGGAATGTTCATACAAAAATATTTTCATAAGGGTTGAGTCTCGCTAACTCTAGTATCTCTAACCGATATATTTTTTTGGTTCAAAATAAAACAAACAAACAAACGCTATAACTTCTATAAATTATAATTTAATTAAATAATCCAACTATTAATTTTTCAACTAAAATCAAGCAAGACAAATAATTATCACTATAGGTCACACATAAAAATGATAAATGAAACCAAACACATCTTATACCTCACTTTCGTCATTATCTAAACTAATCAAGTAGACAAAACAGACCATAAACCATTTAAAAATTAATCGTGCAAGAGAAGAGTATTAATTGGCACACGAAAATAATTAAATAAAATTTAAGGTTCTGGTTATTTAAGTAAAGTAGAGGGTAATACAATTTAGTTACCCTTTTAGAATGAAGAATATGTCAAGAGCATACTTAAAAGGAAATCTGTTTTTTCGTTGATTTTTTTAGGAAATGAATTTCGGATGTTGTACTACTTTTGAAATGTACTTGTACGTAGAATCACTCTATGTGAACGTTATTTTATGGCTAAGATGAATAACTAATTTCATGCATGGGACTTGTTTAATGGGACTTGTTTAATTTCTTATATTTTGTTTGTTTGTTTATTAGTTTTCCTCAATAAAATAGGAAATTGATGAGAAGCAAAAGAAACACAAACAGTTCGATAGTTCATATATATATAGATGATAACAACAATGAGAACGTGAATGAAGATAATATGAATGATGACTATTTTGTTGATTAGATTCATAATTGTTTTTGAAGTTGTGGACAAATTAATCTTTAGTTTGGAAAGATATGTTCTAAGAACATTGATGATCCATTGATATTATTCAAAATTTAATATGAAATCTTATGGAGGGAAACTATAAAATATGATTGTAATTTATTTAATACATATTTTAAAATTTTAGGGTTAAATGTATATTTGATGTTAAAAAATTCATACAATTCAATTTTGTTTTATATCACCAAATTTAAAACTTGACGGATATATTTGTTCCTCAATTTAAAATATGTTATTTTTTAACTGAAATTCAATTTTAGTCATCCTTTTATGTCCGCCAAGAGCATCACAAATATGTAATTAAAAAATTACATGGTAAAAATGACATATTTAAAAAAAAAATAAAAAAAAAACTCACATTTTAATAAAAAAAAAATAGCGAATATCTATAGATATTATCATTTAAATAAAAAAATTATCTATGCACAAAAATTATTTACTATACAAAAAAAATATCAATTTACTATCAAGTATAGATATCCGTAGGTACGGATACCGTTACACTCGTCTCCATATTTATTAATTAATAGATAGTAAAAATATCTATTATTCTAACCGTGAGTACTCGTTAAGTTACTCGTCATGTGCACGTTGCAAATTTTATCTGCAGATATCCGTGTGTGCAGACTTTAATTGTTGGCATCCTTATCTATATAACACAATATCATTCTCGATATGAATATTAATATTATAGTTGTACTTGCATATTTATAACTTCACAAAGTGTAGAATGTTTGATAACAAGAAGAGAAGTACAATTTCATTGCATGTTAAAAGATTTTCAAACAAATTCAACTTACAATTCAGTTATGATTGAGATTTAAAGGATTTATATAATTCTTTGTAGAACAATATAAGACAAAAAAAGTTTCGAGTATCTTAGAATATGTGATATGTTATAGTACGTGCAAAATGAGATGACAATAGAAGAATGATAATTTTTAAGTATTTGATATATATATATATATATATATATATATATATATATATATAAACCAGATTTGAATTTTCATTAAGAGTTCAATAGTTTAAAATTACTATCTAATGATAAATATATAACATTGTATATAATTGTCAACACACTCCTGCATATCCAACATATATAAATATAATTTTGATTCTCATTAAGAGCTCACTAGTAAAAAATTACTCTATAATGATATAATATTTAACAGTGAGATTCTAAAATTCAAGTGCAAAATTATCAAGATAAGTGGTCATAGAATTTACCATTAATAGAGGGTCACAAACTCAACCATATATTTTGCACATAAATCAGAATATAGAATTATTAATACAATTAGTTACATGTTGATAATATAAAACTCAATATATCAATAATTTATCATTGGTGAATTTTTTCCAAGATTTAAATTTCATTGTTAACCATATTTTCTGCATATAGAGTGGAGTGGTGTCTTGATTTCGTATAAATTTCTTTCTTGTTCAACTTTGTTTCAAATTAAGTTCCAATTTTTATTTGAAGTCTAAACTTTTTACTCTGCTTCAATTCCAAAAATCACCAGTTGTTGGCACATGTTTTTGTGTCGTTTATATTCATTTTGGGCTATATTTAAACTTTATGTACAACTCCATTGTTTTTTATACAATAATTGTGTTGTTGTTTAATGATATTATAAATATTTGTTTAGGATTTGATTTGAAATCAGAATTGTGATAGTGAACTTGTTTGATTTTGAAGTTGAGGATGATGTTTTGTTTTGAAATTCATTAATGGCTAGTTAGGAATTGTGTTAATTAATGGTCCATTTCATGGAAGTGCTGAAACTTAGTAGTTTTAGTATATTTGAGTCAAAATGGTTGTATAAACAAATATATTTGAGTTATGAAAATAACATAATCTGAAAAATTACTTCCAAGATTTTGCTGCTTTTGGGGGAGGCATTGAGTGCATGATGAGCTGTTACTTTCTTGCTGTTAGTGGGCTCAACAAATGAATGGCAGCTGCAGATGCTTTTATCTCAAGTATATGCTATGAAATTTCAAATTTGGAATCTTGTCTACATATATATTATGATTAGGAGGCTGTATTAAGTGGTGTATTAACTAGATTTTAAAAGGTGTTGTACTAATATTGTATCTCATAGCCTTGAGAAGGTACTCATATATTATTGTACTAATGTTAAATTTTCATGAAGTATATCTCGTGCTTTCATGAATTGTCATTAATAAAATTTGCATAGCTAATATGTGCATTTTGATATTTTAATTTGTTTTTTAAAGCATGTAGTTAATGTAGAACGGAAAACACAAGAAATGGGATGTTTGAATTGTGTTTCTTTTTAAAATCTTTTTAAGGTGACTAAGCTACAGTAAAGAATTTAGGACATGTGAACAAATACATAACAGAATAACAAAAACGGTTTATCCTAGTTCACCACCAACACGGTAGATATGTCCAATCCCTTCAACCTAAAGAATTTAATCAATTAGTTCACCACATAATTAAACTTTCACTGAACACCTACTAATCAAACTGATTGTATTCAAGCTTTCTCAACATTTTAGCTCAGTACAGTCAAGCTGTTGAGAAAGGCAACCACTACTAGGTTAGGTTACAAGAGAATAGGTTTAGATTTTTGAAAAAGCTCTCACATGAGAATGTTTACAAAGTTGTACTCTCAAAAACTTATCTCATCACTTAGGTAAAATGAGTGATTAAGAGCAAGAATGCAAAGGAGGTTGTATGTGTTTATAGTTGTGTGTTTCTTGTTTTTTTCAAATGAGGAATGCACGTCCTTTTATAGAGATTACTTAAGGTTTCTGGCCATTGTCCTGATTGCAAGAAATCAGCATAAATCACGAAGTTTCATATCATATCTTTTGAGATTGATATATCGTAGAAAGTTTTCCAAAACGGATCCTTGTATTTGATTTAGCGTATCTCAGTATGAAGACAGGGAAGTAGAGGATACGATGATCAAAGCATGTCTCATAGACCTTCAGACAAGTAGCAGATTCAGGATGTTCATCAGAGGATGCGCAAATATTTTGTCTTCTTTAGAGCATTGGCTTTCATCAGAGCGTTGACTTCTTTCATAGCATACATCATATATCAGAGTCAGACACTCAGATACTTAATGTGATGATATAATTATTAGAGGCAGACAATCACTTGTTTGTCAAGCTTATCAGAGGTAGATGAAGAGACGCTTTTTGAAGTCATCAGAGGCAAACGAATCAAAGCATAGCTGCATTCTAGAGTCAACTGAAACATAGTGTCACTTGCATCACTAGAGACGCATGTTAAAGCGCTTTCACCAGACTTAGAAAAACAAAGTGAAACGAAGTCTTGGTGTTTCTTTGTCTTAGTCCGACCATCAGAGGATATAGCATAAAATCCTAAAAATTCACTTGATCTGGGAACTACAGATTTAACCAAAATATTAGTGCTTTAAATTGTTCCCACAAACTGACTTTGTTATCATCATGACAAGTAAATATCATAATTCTTCAAACCAACTTGGTTCTAACGGTTAATGTTTTAGTTTTTTTTTCCTCTAATTCGATGTTACTCACGGCCTTTCCGTAGGTAATGCTACCCACGAAAATACCATAAGCAATGTTATCTACAAAAAGACCATAGGGAACATTACCAACGATAAATACCATAAGTAATGTTAGCTATGGAAATGTCACAGGGAACTTTACTAATAAAAATGTCATGGATAACCGTTACTCAAAGTATTTTTGTGGGTAGTATTACCTTGGAGCCATTTATCTATAGACCCATGTATGTTGCTAATTTATAGTTATCGACGGAAAAACTTGTGGATATAGTCAAAATCTTCTATGAAAATGACATATTTTCTTGTAGTGAAAATAAGATTATATCATCTATTATCCTCAATATAAACCTACAAAACAATTAATATTTGTTTCTTAGTTTTAGATATTGTTCAACTCTCTTCTCTATCACACAATAATTATGTTGTATAATGTCACGTAAAATATTGCACTTAAAGAAGGATAATTGCATACCATAAAACATAATTGCATATCAAAAAAGATAAGTTACTACCTATATTTAAAGATAATTTATTTCTTTCTGACATCTCACGTAAGAAATATAATAATATAAACTATTATGTTGTGGAAAAATTCTAACACTAATAGGGTATTCAAGACCATATTGACATAAACATTATAACAAAAGTACATTGAACAATTAACAAATTATATTAACAATAACACCGGTAGCGTATGATTATTATCAATATAATATTAATTATAATTAATATAAATTTAATTATTTTAATTTATACAAAAATTTGCACAATTATATCTACGATAAGTGAGATTACAATTATACAAATCAATAATGATTATGCATCAAAGAATATAAAATAATTTTTAATTTACCCAGAATAGGATTTTCAAAATTTAAAAATATTCTAAAAAGAGGTCACTTTTATACACAAAATTGCATACTTCATTATAACATAAGGAGAATAAAATTTCATAAAAATTCTCTTTATATTCAATTGCATAATAAAACACAAAGAGTTAACAATAATTACATCTCGACTAACTTTGAAAATGTGACAATCACCTTTATACGTAGAGTCATTAAATTTTGATGACTTTAAGATCCGCAAGATCTTTTACATTGTCGTCTCAAATAGTTCTTAATCAAAAATACACTCGTATATAAAAATATAAGACTCTAATAATAAATTGATACAATTTATATAAATAATTATTTGCAAGGATGATATAATTTTTCATTGCCATGAGTAATTCTCAACATAATTACATTGTTAATATTAAACAAAAGAGAATATAATTTACAATGAGGCAACATAGAATTTACTATACATTTCAGAAAGAAAAAAAAAAAGAATTTATTATACAATATTTGGGGTCCTAACAAAATTGAGCCTAATATAATTTTACAATTATAATACTTGAAAATAAATAAAATAAATATTGTTACTATTTTAAAAGAGAATTTTATGAATGCTATTTTTAGGCTCAAATTTTAAGAATATATTCGTTTAAAATAGAGTATGATTAATTGAAACTATATATTTAGAGATTTTATAAAATAATTTCAAATCTCAGAAATCAAGAATTTAATATTAAAGTCAATCAACATTTTTTAATTGAATAAATAAGAATATTCTGGGTATAAACGAAATCAAAATTTTATTCCAAAATAGCATATTAAATTAGTTTATCATATAATAAAATTAAATAAAATCAATTTCTTATTGACACAATAATAAGGAGAGTGAAATTTATATCAGTGTCACAAAAGAATTAAGAAATATCCAAAATTATTTGCCTAAAAATCTGAGAGTATAATTTTAAAATCAAGGCTAAACCTCAAAGTAATTAATAGAGAGTATTTGAGATTGTAAAAGAAAATAAGAAAATATTCCAATAATTTATGGTTTCCTCATTATCTTTAGATTTGGACGACAAACTCACATTACTAAATGGCATACACGTTGTCTATTGATGGAAATTGACAAAATATTAGCACACAAATCAGGCTAAAGAAAACTAAATCAAATGTCACATTTTTTGTGTAATGGGGTTCAAATAAAAATAACCAACTGTAAAATAAGCAAAACGAAAAGATTAATAGAAGGCACAAATAGATTTTACAAATCTTTCATCTCTATATTATTACTAAAAATTAAATCAAAATTCTTGCACAAAAAAATATATCAAGTCAAAATTTTGATGGCGGGTATGTGTAAAAATTATAAGAAAAACTGCGGTTGATTTAGTATAGATATGTTGGGTACAATTATGTATGTTTCATTGTTTATCAAATTCATCCCAAATGTGACTCAACATAAGCAATATTTTTTTATTTTTGAGATTAATTTTCATACAGTATAAAAAATTATACACAGTCACCAAATCATAATTTATATAAATGATTTTATAAATAATTTAAAAAAAATCAAATATAATTATTGATTTAATGGTTGTATATGATTGACAGTGTATAAACTTTACACCGACGGTGTATATAAATTAAAATATTCGATTTTTTATTATTATGAAATTTATTTTTACTAAAAATAGTAAATATCCTCCTACAATTTTTGAAAGGTTTAGGTTTCACATACCCTCAATTTGTGTATCAATTGTTTATTGTAATTAATCTAATCACAAGATATACTCATCATATGTTATATATTGTTACTATACAATTATGTTTTAGTGCGGATAAACTCATGAGTCTGTATTACACCATGTTTAATTTATTAAAGATATAGTCTTAGGAATACCTAGGTCCATGGTGAAAGATATTACAACAACAATTTTAAGACACAAAGAAGAAAGACAAACTACAAGATATATATATATATATATAT